>CM038676.1:639228245-639585438 GCA_021605205.1 Aegilops longissima | reverse complement strand
GGTACTTGATGCCTGAACCCAATAAAAAGTCATAGATGAATCCATTGACTGCCTAGCTGCATTAGACAAAAAGCATTTTAGTCCATATATTCCGTGCAAATGTGCAAGGCCAGATAAAATAAATCAATTTGGTCAGAGGCGTAGCTAGCATAGAAGCATTAGGTGCACATGACATCAACAAAATTTTACTTGATAATTATAACTGTGCATCTTTCCAGCCCTCTCAGGCCATTAGGCTCCACAGCCGCCCGATCATCACTTGTAGGTGTTTCTGGCCGTCAGATTAGCTCTTAATCGCACGCCTCTTCTCTCTAATCGCTAAGGACGAGCGCTAACCGTGTTGGGCCGCTGCTCCATTGACATTTTTGGCGGTCTCATATTAAACTAGGCCTAATGGGATTCACACAGTCTTCGGGACTCTACGTGAACGCGACCCTCTCGCTAGGTCGCAGTCCTCATGTGGCGGCGGCCGATGGCGGGAGCGACGACTCCCAAGAGAACGAGGGGGCCAGTCAATCGGTGATTGTGTCTCAGAGAGGCAAGTAGGACGAGGCGACACAAGTGATACGGTCGCACCATCATGGACTCGTGGTCGCCAAGCAAGTTTTGGACCGCACGTCGATTCAGGTCAAGGCAAATCAGCGTCCGTCTATTCGTCTGTTCGGTGAAGCAAATCCTCCACTCAAGTTTAAGAGCAAGTACAATAGAGTTGAGTCAGCGGGCTATAAGGAATAAACTAGTATATTTCTGCTTAGTTGGAGGAAAGAGAAGAGGAGAGAGAAGGTAAGCGAGCTCTTCGTGAATAGCCAGCTCTAGCACGTGCTCCTAGGCACTTTGTGAGAATGAAAGGTGGGGCGCATAATAAAAAAATAATACACTCTTTTGATCTATTATTGTACATGTTGACTATAAAATGAGTTGTAAATGACATGGCACTGGCTTATAGCCAGCAGCTGGCTATACTATTAACCATGCTCTAAAGAAGTGCGCCACTCACCCGCGGAGTTTAATCGAGGTTTGCCTTTCTTTCTTCCCAACATGCTGATGCGTCAGTATATAAGCTTCCCCGCCCTAGCCCTCTCAGCCTTAATCGATTCGGTCGCTGGACGCTGGGCAATGCAAGCGCACGAGGCTTGGTGATTAGGGCCTAGGTCGTTGAGGCAGGCGTAGGATGCGTGCGGCCGCCGGCCAGAGGAAGCGCGGCGTACCAGCACAAGGATGAGTTGGACATTGGGCGGCAGTGGCCAGATGACACGGCTCGGCTGCAAGACAACGGTACGGACTGTTGGAATAATCCAAACATTATGGTAGTTAATTTGACAAGTACAAGTTATACGTGTGTGAGGTTCTAATCTAGTTCAATTAGGATTAGTACTAGGGTGATCAACGTTGCCGGTTGATTAGTTAGGAAAGTGTACGATGTCTTTGTGCTAGTAGTCTACGTGTGCAAGTAGATTAGGAAAGCCGAGACCGGCTGGAATTGGAGTTAGCTTTGTCGTGTCCTAGTATGGTAATAGTACTAGTCCGTATAGGTTAGGAAAAAGGAGTCATGGTCGGTTGCTTGGAGTCGGCTGCTGCACCTATATATATGCATCAGCCTGCGTCGTTGTAATCACAGAGAAAACAAGAAAAGAAATAAAGAGAAAAGGGGGCACGACAAGGGCCCTTGGCTATCAGTTTTTCGTGTGCGTGTTCATTGTAATTTGATGTGATCAATCTTGAGGGTGGATTTCCAACACGGACAGGGCAGTTCGATGTTCCTTCCCCCTCTCTCTCTCTTTCTGATCGATTGTTATTTTTCTAGCGATTGTCTATCACCCATCGCTCTGACTTTTTTCTGCAGTTAACATGGCGGACGACTACATTCTCAAGCCCGGAGATTAATGCTCCACTCGACTCTGTTGATCGATGTCGGCCACATTACCCGAGAGATGTTTCAAGGACACCCCCGGCAATTCACTGCAGCATCAATCCGTTCCCATGCCCGAGCTCTCCCGTCGTGCTCGATATGAAATTACCTGGACGGACGAGCATACAAGAATTTCTAAGAAAGTAATAGCAGCGCTGACCTCATACGCACGGGAGAACAAAGTAAGTTAATCTTGAGATCGTTATATGTAGTTCTTTAATTTACTTATAATCATCACCATGACATGTTACAGTCACTGATGCCTCTGCCCACTTACAGGAACGGTATGATCTTCATGTTATTTGTGGAGTCAACCATAATGTATCTGGCCCTGTGTACTGCAAGGATGCTGACAAACCCATTTTCATATTCCATCACATTCATGTTAATTTTCTGGCAAGTCCAAGAGATAGAAATAAAAAACTCTTCTATATATACTCATGAGGTGCAAATCCCGTAGATCAACCTTGTGAAGAAACACTAACAACACAACCTATTTGACATGAGGTTAGATGAATGATTTGGATATTCAATAAGAAATTTCGTATGGCAACTCCAGGACCAACAGAGCTGATGGTAAGTTAAATACATCTACATATCTACCTATTGCATGGCCTGATCCATGCATGCTAACTACTCCTACCAGCATACTGGAAGAAGATTCCCTGCTTCCTAAATTCCCGGTCGCTGGCTCCACCTTGGTTGTTGTTGGCAATTGGTTATCTTGCCAGTACTTCACAAATAGAATGATGCATTCCTGTACTTCTCTTATCTTGGTGCTTATTCCCATTCTATTTATTCAAGTAGACGGATGTGTTTCTTGCCCCTGTTCAGGAACAATTTCTTGGATGTAAGGGGGCATGTAATATGTTTTTGATATTTTATGTCTTGTAAAATATTCATTGGAGAAAAATGACACATACTTAGAAATTTAGTTTAGTTAGATTCTTCCAAGTTTAGTCAAAAAAATTTAAATGAACTATTCATATCCGCATATTTCATTTTTTTAGACTGCAAAATTGGAATTTATGGAGTAGTTGTGGTGCAGTCACTAAAGGCAAGGATGTTGCCAACGGCCACAAGGAAATCTAATTATGTCATTGTTTGGCATAATTTAGTTGGTGTGGCCAGTAAACCATTGGAGACTTTGAGCACTCAGAAGCAACCAAGCGCGCTACAGCGTGCTAACGAGACATTGTACATTATTTATTTAGCGAGATAATTATCTATATGCTATAGCGTGCTATTAGCGGCGTTATAGCATGCTATTTTTCCAGTGGAAGCAACTAACCAATTCAAGATTCACAAATAAAGAAGATTTCAATATATGCCATATATATGTATACTGTTAAATGTTTATTTCATATTTGTGTTATTGCTTATTATCCATCTTGACGATACTGATTAGCTATATTTACTAAGTGTACACTGTTTTATTGTCAAATGAAAGTCTATTTGTACATATGATATTTTTCTCGATTACTGTATATAGACGGTTATATTTGTTCAAATTTAATATGTTTCATGCATTCAGATATTTATTATACAAATAGACGGGCGCGGCAACGCGCGCCATTAATTGATTTAGTTTTACTTGATAACGTAGCGCTTTACAAGTACTTGATGCCTGAACCCAATAAAAAGTCATAGTTGAACCCATCAACTGCCTAGCTGCATTAGACAAAAAGCATTTTAGTCTATATATTCAGTGCAAGTGTGCAAGGCGAGATAAAATAAATCAATTTGGTAGCTCGCAGCTGGCTAGACGCATGATCTTCAGATTGAGTTGCTTCACCGCCGCAATGGACAAAAGCAAATAAATCTATTTTTGTGAATGGAAAATAAATCTGAATACTCTTGTCTCCATCACCCTCACGCTGACATACGGCAGCGGCAAGCCGGCATAGAAAATATTTGTATTATCTCTCTCACCGTCCTCACGCTGGCAACCAGCAGCGGCAAGCCGACAATTGCTATTCAAAATATTATTACACGTGATAGCATATCCTGTCCCGCTTGTACAAGTCTTATCCAACCTTAATTATATGATTGCTTTTTTGGTCGAACCTTGATCTAGTATGGAACACATTTTGCAAAAAGGACAGTCACTATATCAAGATAAAGATAATAAAGCATGTACTTCAAGGCCACCCTTATAGGCAAGCAAACTAATGATGTGCTACTCCTAGTCCCACATAGCCTTTTATTCAGATAGAATCTAGTTTAAATTAATTGTCATATTATGACTAATCTGAAGGGAATTCCAGAAAACATAAAAAGTTTTAATAAATTAAGATTGAGATTAGGAGAAGAGTTATGTGTTGTCTATAATGTGATGAGCTTACTGAAACTGGTTGAGCTTTATCCAGATGATTTTCATTCAGATAAACTGCACGATGTTGGTCCTGATGGAATTACCAATATTGCTAAATTAATGGTGCAAGGCAAATAAACATACTCCTTTTACTTTGGTCTATCAACCTGTAAAGCTAGTACTGATATTGCCGGTTTCCATGGAATTAATTAACCAGTGCTTTTGATATATGATTGTTGTCAACAAAATATGAAATAAAATGGGTGATCAATCCAAGAGTGATTTTCTAATTTGCTAACGGGTGCGAGTTTTCTTACCTTTAGTAAGTAGTAAGGATGAAAGATCAAAGAACTTGGAAATGACAATGACTCTACATGTTCCGCTTAACAATACTTATTTACAACTTAAGAAATTAACATGTCATTTTACTTTTTTACAAGGAATACCTTATCTAACTACCTATGAAAGTACAAAGTTGTGCGTTTGACTACTTTATTTGAAATGTTTGAAAAGGGTTTTATGTTTTCATTCAACTGCTATTTATTCATGATGTAGTTTTATGTGGTATGATATTTCAGTTCCTTATGTTATCCTTTAAGTGTTAGTATGAGGTTGTAAAAATAATCTAAAGTAGACCTATGTACATATCGTGTGGGGGGGGGGGGGGGCATTGGCCCCCACCTTGGATAAGTTGGGAAAGATTTTGGGAGAGCTTACCTAGATTTATTAGCACCCTCTGCCACTACAAACAATAGTTAGTTCATGCCCAAATCCTTAGTGAACCCATTGGCAAAACTTCCTGGCTCCGCCCCTGATGAGGACATAACTACCTTGGATACAACCGAAAATATTGCATACATGTATATTTGTGAGGTGATTTCTAATGCAAACTATGCAATAATTTATTTATGTCATCCAGGACAAAAATACTTCACAAACTTTTACGCCATGTCTAATTGCAGGTGTATGGGACATTTGTACAATCCACATATGAAGATAAGGGAGAAAGAGGAATTTACTTGCTGTTCAAAAAGTTCTCTCACGTCACTTTTGGCCCAAGAGAAGATAGAGTCCAAGTCTCTCACGTTCTGGACTCAGATTCGGACTGCACAGACATACCTGACTCAAAACGTCAATAACTTTTTCATCCGAACTCCAAATTGGATGATTATTTTTTTGTTGGAAAGTAGATTCCGTGCACTTTCCAACCCAATTGGATTCACCTTCAAATTCATCCGGAGCGTTGAGTTATGGATGAAACAATCTGATGCTGCAGCAGAATCCGAGTCAAACTACAAGTCCAATGGTGTTACGTCACCTCCACTTGGGCCCATTGGCCTTGTACGACCTAGGGTTAGTTTTAGGCTGCCTTGGGACGTTCTCCCACCTCCTTGGCCGCCACCCCTTGCTCCTATATAAATAGATCCATCTAGTAGCTTTTCCCTTGGGATTTGTTTAGTTAAAAGGTAGCCATTGCAACTTCGTGGACTTTGTTTGTGTCCAACGACCAGACCAAGACCGCTTACGGATCCCCACCATTATCAATACTTCATATATATTCACAATATTCAGATTGCTTTATCATATTCTTGCTCGTTCTTCGATTGCTTGCAGGAATAGACCTTCGTGGTCAGGCTGACCGTGCTTCCGGCATCGTCAGTAACCTCACGAGATTGGTTTAGCGATTGCTAAGGCGCAACGTCGTGCACGTTTGTAGTCGGATCGTCAAAGTCATCTCCACCAAATCGATAGTTATCATCTCATCGAAAGATCGGGACACCCTCGCCTCTATCAGCCCCTGGAAAGAGCTACCCTTGATTCTCTCTCCATTGGGTAGGTGTTTGATGCGGGAGTAACCTTCCACCACAAGCAAGTGATAGTACCAGCTGCCTCTACTGGTTGCGCTGGAACCGGAGGAGATCATGGCCGACTCCGCCGATGGCTGCGACAGCCTGCCGCGGCCAACGACGGATACACCAGCGAACGACATGATTCCTGCAATCTTTTGCTAGCACTTTGGCGACGTGGAGCAGCAGGGGAGGGTGGCGTTGAGTGGGCGCGGGGAGAGGCCGCTTGGCACAGGGGAGGGGTTTCGGCAGTTGAGTCGGCGCCAGGAGAGCGGGGCAGGGAAGTGGTCGACGGCGAGGAGGTCCTGGAGTGGTCTACGGTGAGGTGGCGGTGCGGGAGGAGTGAGACCGGGAAGACTAGGGATTTGGCGTTGGGGAACGGTGGAGCAGAGCAGCTTTTTTTTAGCCAGGAGCAGAGAGCACTTTTTTTGAGTCTAGGAGCAGAGAGCAGCTAGATTAGATTAGAAACGGAGTGCGGCCCAGGAAAACTCCGTGCGGTGGGCTGAAATATTCCCGCCTGGCCCAAATTTAAGCGCTTGTACGTGAAATATTATTCCCGCAGCCCAGGTTATTCTGGGTTTTTTTTTATTTTTTGCCACCACTTATTTTGTACTTTGACAATTTGCCACCGGTTACTTTGTCTTTGATATTTTGCCACAACTTATTTGGGACTTTGATTTTTTGCCCTCTGCCAGGTGGGTCCCATGTAAAATTACCAGAATACCCCTGCCCCACACATTGACCAAAACACGAACGGGAGAGGCTCATCCCTTTCCTCTCGCACTGGTCGCTCATCCCCTCATTCTCGGGAGCCGTCCCCGACGGCGGCATCACGCGGCGGCGGCTGCATCCCGGCGAGGAAGGTGAGTACTCTCTCTCCCGAGCCCTTCCCTCGGCCACCTAGGGTTAGGGTTACCAGCGCACGGATTCAACGGCGCGGCGGGCAGCAGCAAGGTGAGCCTGCGTGAAGCACCAAGGGCCGGCGCGGGGAGCAGAAACGGCCGGCGGCGGGCTGTGTGAAGCACCAAGGGCCGGTGAGCAGCAACGACCGGCGGCGGGCAGCAGCAAGGGCCGGTGGCGAGCAGCAGCACGGGCAAGGGCGGCGGCGGCAGGGAGTGCCTACGCAGCGGCTTGGGAAATCTGAACTAGAGCTCCTTCGTTTGGTCAAACAGGTGCCAAGGGGTAGTTTGGCCACTGTTTTTAGGCATATAATTTCACTTACAATTTAAATGATTGTTTTTGAGGCAAAAAGGGTAAATATTCAAAGTCCAAACTAAGTTGCGGCAAAAAATCAATTACTATGTAACCAGTGGCAAATTGGCAAAGAGCAAAGTAAATTGTGGCAAAAAATCAAATCGCCCTTTTTTCCGGCACGGATGCAACAGAAATTGCGAAAGAGTTCTCCCGCCAACGTTCCGGCCACAAAATCGAAGCTGCATGTAGATGGCGTACAACTTACCACTTGGGGTTGTGCATGGAAATGGAAACTATTGTCTGAAACCAAGCTGGACCTGAACCTTGTTTGCTTCTGCGGCGCACACTTTTGGTGTTGTTAGGCAACCTGGATGCCACCGTGATGGCGGCGGATCTCAGATTAGACATCATGTCCAGGGCGATTCTGGATAATTGATTTTGACGGTTCAGAGGAAGATGAAGTGGAACAAGTTCGGAAGGTTATACCAGAGGTTGGTGATCAAGTTGTGTATTTATAGTTCAAAAATAAAATCAAGTTGTGTATTCTCTCATGCATAACTTAAAGTACTATATAGAATCTGAGTTTTCTGTAGTGGTTGCGCAAATATGAACAAATAAATACAATATGCACTCAACTGTCTACAGATGCATTTTGAACTATCACAACAAGCTCCAGATGACGATCACACCTGAATAGCCAACCCACAGGCCGGAGGCCCTGCATTAAGAATCTCTTTCCTGATATTTTGGGATGAGCGATCCAAATTTCCAATGGCACCGGCTTAGCACGGCAACAAACTAAATGTCTAATTGCTACTATTTGTTGACATCCCCTGCAACAAAGACAACATACATATGGCTAGTTCATAGATTAAGGGGGTTCCATTCAAGATTGTCATCACATATGTTTGATCAAATGTGGGAAGATGTATAGAACACATAGAAGTATTGATTGGAAAACAGAGGCAAAAAATGAGACTGTTTTCATACAATTCAATAGCTTTATAATCGTTTGAATTTCATTCTGCGGGTTAACTAGATGACAGCTCTGTCCAGCTGTATGCTTCGCAAAGCTATAAACATGACTCAATTTCAGTCGGTAACGCACTCTCATGTAAAAACTGTCAAATAAATCAAAATGATATTCCAACCAACTGATCTCTCTCTTAAAAGTGCAGCTTCTTGTTCATAAAAGCTACTGAAAATTCAGGGATGATGTGTGTGGGACACGGCCAAAAAGGATTATAAATAGCTGGACACAAGTTGCCAATCCTCGTCACCAAATAGATAACGGAAACTTAAGCAAGCATTCCATTAGTTAGATAATTCTTCCATATAGATATCTCAGTCTCCAAAAACAAATATGAAAGTCGTTACGTTATTGAAGATGAAGTCATAGAAGAAATGTGAGCTAGTAAGTTTGATCAGCTTGGTTACCTGAAACTTACTTGAGAAATGCATGTTCCGTTCCTTGTTAACGTTACAAAAGGTACAATGCCCCAATTTGGTTTGAACAAAAGATCAAAAGAGTGTTAGTAAAGTTAACTGAACAGTTACACTTGACTAATATCTCAGTGAAACTTAACAAAATTGCCAAAATGATTATTTAATGGAGGGCAGAACTCCAAAACAAAACAAAAAATTCAAGAGAGCATTAGCTTACCATGTTGAGTAGCTTGCTCCCTTAAAAAAAACATGTTGAGTAGCTTGCTTCTCAGCTATACTCCCCAGCCTTTCGTCAAGACATTATTTTCCAAGTCTAGCATTATAATTTGTTGAGTAAGAGGCTTCATTTGAGCAGACACTCATATCCCTTCCGACTGCATTATTCAGATATCATGCATAATATTTGCCAAGTATAACAGGAATTAGCTCCAGACAGGAAGCACAAATCACTCAAAATAATCATTTAACTAACAGTGCATAGCATAATTAACTAACAGTGAGATCATGTAATAGATGGACTTTACAGTTAAAATATATGTGTGCATCTTCATTACAATTTGGAAAAGTAGCTATCCAAACCAAGATGTTGCAGTCTTAGAGAACACCAGGCTAACTCATCTCATACCAGAGTTAGCTCCAGACACAAAGCACAAATCACTCTGCTACTTCTGCTCTGTCAGCGAGCTCTACCCCATCCCCGGTTTGGCGCCTGCCACTTTCTTGCAGCCACCGCCTGACAAGCACACCAATCATGTAATCCACCTAGCCAGGTGTCCGAATAACATGTAATCCACCATACAGATCCAACATCTGCATAACAAAATTAACTGTCAGGTGAGGCCCACCTGCCAGTGTGTGAGGACGACTGCATACTCCTTTTTCTAATTTTACCCTCCGTCCGGAAATACTTGTCGAAGAAATGGATTTATCTAGACGTATTTTAGTTCTAGATACATCCATTATTATCCATTTCTCGGACAAGTATTTCCGGACGGAGGGAGTATAATAGTAATACAAAAGAAGAAGGTTAATTTGGGGTGAACTCCATCTAAATTTGTCAGTGAAATTATCACATTCTACGATTGACCTCAGATTCCTCAGGAGAATGGCAGATCCATCAGATGACTTCAAGTGGCAGGAAGTAGTGTGTATTAACAGCTATGCCCTGTTCACGGGATACCTTTCCATGGCCATCAGGGGCCTAGGTTTCCTGGCTATTACCTGGCCCACTGCCGTTCTCCTTGGTGGTTTCGTCTCCACGCTGGCTAACAAAGACTTTTGGTGTGTAACGATCATTAGTTCATTACCCACCTTCAGACAGCTGAGTTAGTCCTTCTAATCATCAAGTCATATATTTGTGATGCACAATTTCTTTCTTTTCGTGGCTCCATCTTTCTAAGATGCGTATGGATATGAAGGTTTATTTTGTAAATGCACTTCTCATCCCTTTGTAATACTCCCTCCGTCCCATAATATAAGAGCGTTTTTGACACCACACTAGTGTAAAAAATGCTTATATTATGGGACAGAGGGAGTGCTGTTTTTGTGATGTATATATAATGAACAGGATCTATGATGTCTTTCTGAATGAAAAGCTAGGCTATACAGAAACTGCTATCAAGTGTGACAAATGCTGTGAAGAGTGTCTTGGACAGCTGCCAAAACTAGCCAAGGAAACTCTTGTATATATGTACGTAGATTGTGGACATATCTTCTTCTTCAGCTCTGCCCACTGAAACTGAAGGAGCTTTCATAGCAGCCCTGGCAGACATGATTGTTGACAACAGGAAAAACAGTTCCATGGTGACAATAGCATATGAAAACCTCAAGGACCTATGTATCCAATGCACCAAGAATGCTGAATGTTTCAAGAAACTGCTGAAAGCCCTACAGTTGTGATGCCAAAGGTAATAATACACGTCAACTCAACTGTCCAGACTCCACTAGACTAGACTGAAAATATACGATTATGTAAACTGCTGCCATTATTGCCAAACTGAAATGTATATCATTGTCTCCACTTGATATATGTTGCAGATCTTGAGGGAAATAAATGCAGATTTAGAAGGTCCTGATCCACGAGATGTTCAAGAGTGATCTGTGTACAGGAAAGTGAGCTCTAAGCCACACTAATTGTTTCTCTGTGTGACCATACGCGATACGCTGATCAGTGCGTATCCACATCTGGCTCATCAGTTTGTGCCAAAACGAACACGTGAGGGACAAGACATCAACCCTGTCAATACTTTTGCCTGCCTCGTCGAGGAACCTAAGCAGTTTCTGGACGAAAAGGAGCAGGAGAGATCTGGTGGCCATTCCACTTACACCCCCAGAGTCGTTGTCACGAAGGAGAAAATTATGGGACTGTAGCAGAGGCAGGAGAACGGGAAGGGTCAACTGGCCATGACAGGTTAAGGCCGATGCATCAGTTGGAGGACAAGTATTCTGGAGGTATGCTGCTTCAGTTTCTGCGGCTTCAAAAACGAGATCAAGGCAGGCTGAGGCTGATCCAGCACAATAATTCACCTCTGTCATGCCTAGTATGTTTCTACTTATTCTAATTAAAACAGTGTATTTCAGTGTCTACTACTGCCAGGCCATGAACGACGTAAACTGGAGTATATTATGTGTGTGTTCCCAAAAAATATGGTCACTGCTACTAGGATTTCCCGTTCAACTAACAATCCCATGGGGACACAGATGATCCGGCAGATTAGACAGAACATCCTCTTGACATTGTTCCCGGCCCGACGGTTTGCTTGTCAACTAACAAAGTCAACTAAAATCTCCCGGGCCAGTTCTTGTTCCAAATACTAGTCGACAGACCATCCCCGACTCTTTTCATCAGTCCAACCCGAAACATAGGTAGTGGCCGGCCCGACGGTTTGCTTGCTTCCTAATAAAATTCAGGCTAATGCATGTGGGTTCTTAGATTTTGCATAGATTGATCTCAAACTAAAATCTCCCGGGCCAGTTCTTGTTCAAAAATACTAGTCAACAGACCATCCCCGGTTCTTTTCATCAGTCCAACCCGAAACATAGGCAGTGGCCGGCCCGACGGTTTGCTTGCTTCCTAATTAAAATTCTATGGGTCAAAGCAGCATCGAAGAGTCTACGGAGCACTATTTCACCCGGCGTTTACTTTTTGAAGCGTTTTTAGTGGAAATCGCCAGTGTAACACCTGCTACTAACAAATTGACTTACATTGCTTTTTTTGCTGGGCTTTTCCAAGCAGGCTCAAAGAGAGTGGGAGCACCTACTCTGGGCCGACTGGATTATCTTGAACGGTTATCTATATGATTTAGTGTTATCAGATCCTAAATTATGGGCCAATTTAAAATTAAACTAGAAAAATGTGTGAATACATGAAAAATAAATAAAATTCTAGGCTTCAGAAACGGTATTACATGCATAAATTGATTTTCTATCTGAAACATTTTACAATTAGTAGAAAACAGACACTTGTGGTATAAAAAGTGATCACAAAACAATTTGCGGCTCGAGTCCGAGTCCATTGTCATAGAAAATAATAACAACATGATAAAAGAAAAAAAATGGTTGAACAGTTTATTCCAGTGACATAATGAAACAAAACAATGTGAACAATAAAGGAAGGAAAGTGCATTTCAAAATAACAAACATGAGCAAAAGAAAGTAAAAGTATGTAAATTCTACTTCTTTTTATACCTAACAGTTGTCATCTTGTGATAGCTTTTATAGTATTCTTTTTTCCCATACTTTACCCCTTAGTTACGATATCGTGAATTGTTTTTGCTCCTTTTATAGTCTCCAAACTAACAAGCTAGATCTAATTGCTAGGACTAGGAGGATGTGACAACCGATGGATGTGAAAGATCATTGATGTCGACCAAGGGGGTGAGTCGAGGGGAGTTTCATAGGCAACTAACATTTTTTTTCACTGATTTTAGGAATATTGTGGAGATATAAACGTCGTGTAAAATGCAACTACATGAGATAAACCCTGCATGTAGAAGTACACAAGCAAATACACGAACAAGATTAACAAGTTTGATGTTTCTATCAGAATTTGTGTTCCTCTGATGTTTCTTGGCATATATATCCAGGGGCGTAAAGGCGCAGAGCGTGTGGTACCTGACGCACTGGCTGCTGGGAGTGGTGGCGTGTGTGGTGGGGGTGGCCACCGTCTACGTCGATCTCCACACGTACTGGGAGAGGACCGGCAGGAGCATCAGCTTCTAGAAGGTGCTCCTCACCTCCAAGGTCTCCACCATGGTGCTCATCTACATCCTCCAGGACAGGTGGAACCACTCGTGCAGCAAAAGGCGGCCACCAACAAGCCATCAACATCTTCAACAACAACGGAGAAGCCGTCGTACCCCAAAAGGTGGCCGTCATGCCATAACAATAGTATGCCGACGGGAGGGAGCTTGGAGGAATGGCACCGACGATCTGAACAGTTCCCTCCGATTCGTTAATTCAAGCTGAAGATTGGACAGCATTCAGGATCACATAGCTAGATAGATAGATACACGTTCACACTGTTGCATTTTCACCAGGCCTGGCCATTTTCAGGATCGCATGATCGATCAACATGGAGATTGCTGAAGCCAAGGTACAGAGTATGTACTCAGATTCAGACTGCATGAAAGGAATGCATGACAATAGAGCAACATTGATGTTTGCTTAACTGAATCTATAAACCATCCATGCCATGCGCACATATGTTTGATCCTCTTATGCGTACCAGAAGCCGCATGAGGACACCCTTACAGAAGACAAACTAAACTTTGGATGCAAGCTTGGCGATGAGCTGGTTCAGAACGGAGTGATCGGTTGCACCTATGTTCTCCCAGTCGCTGGTGGCCATGACTTGTCCCAAGTCTGCAGCTGACTGAACTTTGAGGAACTCCAGGCACGCCTCCTTGAGTCCACAGCATTGGAGCTGCGCTGCCACGGCAAGGATGGCCGATACCGAGCTCAAATCTATGTGCTCCAACAACCTCTCTTCACACATTGACTTGAGCCTCTGGAGATCAAACCTATCCGCTGCGGCAAGCAAGTGACGCAGCCACGTAACCTCATCAGCTCCACCTTCTTCTACTTCTGCTTCTCTTTCCGCCTCCATCTCTGGCATCAAGTCAGTGTAGACGAAACCAAGCAGTGCCTTGAAGATGTCCGGTTCCATGTCTTGTATCTGTATGGCACCCATCGTGGTCCCCTCCCTCATGGGGCCAAAGAGTTGTGCCATGAATACGGCGGAACGGGACGCGAGCACACACCGGTGGGCGGCGAATGTCTCATGGCCGACCTCAAATGTCACATCGGCGCCCACCTTCGTCATTAAGAGATGGCTCAGATGTTCGCTTATGTTAGATGATGGCACCTTTACCAAGGGAGCCGCAGCATCTTCAGCTATGATGAAATCGCACCGGATGGTGAAACAATCATCCTTGAGATGCTCTGACTTCTCGAGGTCCTCGCCCTTTATGAAACAACTGCGGCCCCAAGTAGAGCCACTGCCAGAGAAGTCGCACGCTTTGATTGCACGGATGAATGCTTGATCTTGCTTGCCAACCTCATCAACCAAGCTAAACTGGAGATGCACCTTCACAGGAGGCCGTGCAACATCCTGGTCAAGCACGAGATAAACCGAGATGAAACCGACGTCCTCCGCGGCATAACCATTGGGGTGGAACCTCAGAACCCATCGATAGCCTCCAGCTTTGAAAGTGCGACCCATGATAGTCCCTCCATTGGGCAGGTCCTTGATGCGGGAGTAACCTTCCACCACAAGAAGGTGATAGTAGCAGCTGCCTCTGCTGCTTGCGCTGGAGCCGGAGTAGATCATGTCCGATTCCGCCGACAGCCGCGGCAGCCTGCCGCCACTGCCAGCAACGACGGATACGCCGGCGAACGACATGGTTCCTGCGATCTTGTGGGCTAGCGGCACTTTGGCGATGTGGGGCAGCAGGGGTCGCTGGGCGAGCGGCAGGGCAGGGTGACGTCGAATGGGCGGGGAGGGATTGGTGGGGGGAGAGGCGGCTTGGGGGGACGGATGCACGGGGGAGGGGTTTCGGCAGGCCAGTCGGCGGTGGGGACAGCGGCGCAGGGTAGGGGTCGACGGCGAGGCGGCGCAAGGGGAGTGGTCGACGGCGAGGCGGCGCAGGGGAGAGCTGCGCAGGGCAGTGATCTGCGTCGAGGCGGCGCTGGGAAGTGATCGACGGCGAGGCGGCGGCGAGACGGGGAACGAGGCGAGGGATTTGGCGTTGGGGACGGCGGCGATGCGGAGTGACGAGCAGAACGAGGAGAGCTAGGTTAGAAACGGGGGGGCCGGCCCATGAAAATTCCGCGCGGTGGGCTGAAAAAGTCATGCTGGCCCAATCGTTAGGGCTTTTACGCGAAATATGGCCGCCGCCCATTTATTTTTTGAAGAACGCTCACACAGGCTCAGCCGACTGATAAATACCCCTAGAAAAACGACTGATAAATACACCTAAAAAAGCCGACTGATAAATTCTTCTAAAAGAAAATGCCGACTGACGAATAGGTGCGGATCTGCCGACTGATGACATCGACATCCATGGGTACCATATGCATCTTCAAGGCTTGAACATCGCATGTCCTCGATGTGGAGCAAATTAAATCATACACTAATCATACACTAAAATCTCTCGATAGTCACTTCTCAATCCAAATACTAGTCGATAGACCATCCTTAATTCTTTAGATCACTCTGACCCCAAACATAGGCGACGGACGGGCCAATGGTTTGCTTGCTTCATAATTAGATTTCAAGAGTCGAAGCAGCGTCCAATAGTCTAAGTTTTTAGTGAAAATCACCTATGTGACGGCCACTTGCTAAAAGATTTTTTTTAGTTTTTTTTAGGGGTAGATTTTTTGCTGGGCTTTTGCAAGCTGGCTCGAAGGGAGGTGGGCACCTACTCTGGGCCGACTGGATTATCTCTTAGGATTAGTATTTAGTTTGTTTTTTTAGACACATGGTTGGCATTTAGTGTTACTAGATCATAAATTATGGGCCAATTTAAAATTAAGCTATAAAATGTGTGAATAGATGAAATAATTACTACAACTTTAGGCTCTAGAAACACTACATGCATAAATCAACTTTCTATCTGATACATTTTGGAACTAGTAGAAAATAGACATTTGTGGTACAAAGAAGTGAAAACAAAACAATTTGCTGCTCGATTCCATGCTCATAGAACATAATAACCGTATAATAAGAGGAAACAAATTTGTTGAACAATTTGTTTTAGGGAGATAACAACCAAAACAATGTGTCTGACAAAGAAAGGAAAATTCTTCTCAAAATAATGAACATGAAGGGAAAAAATAAAATAAAAGTATGTACATTTTACTTCTTTTTTATGCGTATCATATAGTTGCCATCTTATGGTAGCTTTTATAGTATTCTTTTCCCCCCGTATTTTACCCTTTAGTGTGACAATTTTTTGCTCCTTCTATAGTCCGCAAACTAACAAGCTTGATCTACTTGCTAGGATGACGTGACAGCCGATGGATGGTAAAGGATCACTAATGTCGATAGGGGATGAGGGGAGGGGAGGGAATAGGTGACTCACAATTTGCGGAACGCTGCGCGGTAACTAGGTGTTGGTCTAAAAAGACCGAACACCTCACCAGCCGTTTGATGGAGCCCGTAAAAGACGTCTGATGAACCGCCACATGCAACAACGCTAGTATTGCGTTCATCCCACTGCAACAGAAGCCTTGTTGCAAAACACCACCGAATCGTTTTTTCTTTCTGAAACAAGACCCCTTTGCAGAAACCTTATGAAACAAGACCCTTGTTAAAAAAACACCACTTAACCTTTTTTTTTCTGAAACAAGATCTCTGTTGTAAAAACCTTCTGAAAGAAGACCCATGTTGAAAAAATAAAAAACTTCGCCACCGAACCATTTTTTTTGTTTCTGAAACAAGACCTCCGCTAGAGAAATCTTCTCAAACAAGAACATTGCCAACATCTACATCAGCCTCCACGCGTACAGGGAGAGGATTGGTAGGTGCCTCAGGCTCTGGACGACGCTCCTCGCCGCCAAGGTCTCCGCCATGGTGCTTGTCTACCCACTCCATGTTCATCTGCAAGAGGAAGAGATCGCCCCCGGTGACAACCCAAGGAGGAGCCATCATAATCTTGAAATATCCGGCCAATGACAACGAGAGCGACCGATCATTCAAGCTCGTCGACTTGGATGAATGGCCGGCACCGATGGTATATACAATTTCCACAATCTTGAATTATCCTCCAAGTAATTATTTCAGGGGAAAATTGGACAGCTTTCAGGAGTAGTATAGCTAGATAGATACATAATATTGGACTAGAAGTGGGTTACACGCTTTGTCGCCGCTCTTTGCTCAGGGGGTGTACACTATAATGTTGATTTTCACACAAACTAATAGACCATTCAATATCATCACAGTTATCCAGGCTCTTAATTTTCTTTTGAGCTATGCTAAGCTGCTCGCGGAACTTCTTCGGTTTGGATAGAAGCTTTGTTCTCTCCTCTTTAGATTTCAATAGTTCAAATGCAGTGCCAAAAATCACGAGTTCCTATAATGGAGTAGCAGGACCCTCCAGTTAGATCCCTTCCTTTGAGCTTCAAAAGAACACATTTCTACTATTTAACACCATCAGTTCTGTTTCTCAACTCAGTTTCAGACCTATGTGGTTTTATATACATGCAGCAGAAATTTCATCCTTGCGACGCTAAGTAAAACTTCGACCCATCAAGGGCTTTGGTTTTCAAATCCAAGTCCCAAAACGATAGCTGCCCGTGGTAAAACTTGACTTCCTAAGCATTTTCTCTCTCCTTTGATTCTGGCATTGCAGACTTGAGGGCATTCATACCGTCCTGCTCTTTGCTGAACATCTAGACAACAGAGTTGAATGCTTATGGAAAGCTCTTTGGCCTTAGTGCTAGCCATTTCAAGTAGTTTATAAATATTGTGCTGCATCCCGAGTATTCAGAAGCTTTTTTTGGACCATTCCATTCCAGCTACCCAAACAAGCTGCTACAGATGTTTAAAAGCTACAATTGGAGAGTCATGGACATGTTTTCCTCGGAAACCCTCAGTATCTATTGCTTCATCCATTCCAACATCTCTGAACTGAATGTTTTCTGTAGTTTCAGGATTGCCTTGCTCAGAAAATTGACTTTTAAATTCATAGCTTTCTCATACGAACTCATAAGTGTACTATTTTTTTGATGCATCACTTCCAACTGAAATTGCGGTTCAGAAAATTCTGATCTCAAAAGGTCATCCTTGTGGCTGCATTTTTTGTCCAGATCACAGGATGAACCATCTGTAGGAAAACCTCTGGTTGGTTATCCAGCAGGATATCATTAATAATATTCCCTCCATAAGGATGATGTATGTTTTGCTGGTCATTCACGTCTTCAGTTTGAGGTATATGGAAGGGTAATTTGCATCTTGTTTCGCCTTGGAATAGACAATAGCTTGTTCATAAAGCAATCAATCTCATGTTAACCTTGATGTTGAGCTCTGTTCTCAATTCCTCATTCCCCTTTGGCAATCCAATGCAATTTCATGAGCTTCTGCTTCTCTTTGACTTTGAAGTATCTATCGCATCAACTAATGTCTTGAGTTTCCGTCTGAGCATCAACCATGACGATCGTTCCTAGAGCTGTATAGCCTCGGTTTCTTCGTTCTCATGCATGGTCACATTTCTTCACTCCTCCAATTCAACAGTCAACTCATCTACACACCTGCACAATGCCTAGTATGAAATGGAACCCATAAGTGTGTGCACAAGCATAAGTGAATCATAATTCCGGACACAGACAAACTAGAATGTTATGAATGCCATAAATAAATGTTGCTAGGGAGCAAGGAAACCAAGATTATTTTCTTTTGAACCCTGCTAAATTCAAGGCAAGAAACCTTACCGTTAATATGGAGATCAATGGAATTTCTATCGGTATAGATTCAAGGTAAAATGCAACAATTAACCGTATAAATATGTTCCCTGCACATTAGCAGTGATCACAAACCAATCACGGCCACTATTTTTAACCACCTTGCTACGAACAGTCAAAGATGTAACAACACTTCATCCATGTGTGCGGAAATCAGCTCGCCAATTTTATGTTTTTGTGTACAACCACATGCATGCCTAAATCCTAGAGATATAGGAATTGTTTGCAGCCACATACTTAGGAAGCCAATAAAATTAACTTCATTGTTTTAAGCAAGGCAGCAAGGAGAACCCCACATTAACCTAAAAGTAAATTGAAGATTTATTCATATTCATGGGCTGTAGGGCGTCCACATTCCTTTGGAACTTAGTACAGCATATATATATAATTAAGGTCCTTCTTACTCATTCTCAAAATAAATTGGCACAAAGCAAGTAAAATAATTACTGTGTGTCGTTGCCAAAGTAGCAAACATGAAGCATAGTCCAGCATACATGAGATCTTTTAATCAACGTTGCAATCAACAGTCTTGTTACCATGACTTTTCTTCATGAGGACCATCCCTCCAGCTATGTCACTGGACTATCCAAATCAAAACTTTAAAAGCAGCATGTACGACGTAAGAAATTCAGTGATGCACTATGAAACAACACATGCATGCATCTACTCCCTCCGTTCCTAAATATAAGTCTTTGTAGAGATATCACTATGAACCACATACGGATGTATATAGATGCATTTTAGAGTGTAGATTCACTTATTTTGCTCTGTATGTAGTCCATATTTGAATCTCTACAAAGACTTATATTTAGGAACGGAGGGAGTAGCTAGTAGTGTTTTTCATGGCTTCATTTAGTGCAGACTTGTGTTCAGTTTGTTCACGGAATGAATCTAAATTCCACAATGGACACTGCTTTAGAATTCATAAGTTGTTGATCAGCAATTTTGTTCAGCGAGCTAAAAAATAGTAACCTCGAACAGTATAGACCAAGCTGAGCATATAACTTAATTTACTGAAACAACAGACGATGTAATAGCAAAGTGAGAGTAACAATTGCGAAATTCATGTCAGTGTGCAAGTAGAAGCTACTCATATTCACATTTTTTATTTGGTACATATAGTCATCTACCTGCACATCTTTTCTTTGACCCTCCCAGCCTTATATTTCTATATTTTAAGGTTGCTCTTTATCAGCTTGTTTACAAAGCTATGAACACAAGGCATGCAAAGATTGGTAACATGAACCGGAGATTTACATTTGTATAGAAAAGAAATATAACCACCAAAGAATGAGACATGAATGATATTATAAACGCATGTTGCATGTATGCAAATATCTTTTTTTTTAAGAAGCGCTTAGAACTGAAGCTCTAAATGTGACAGTAAAAGCATGAGCCTCCATTGCTTCATAACCTTTGTTTTACTCTGCTTCTAAGCTTCTTAGTTTACCATGATTATCAACTTGCCGGAAATACACACAATGTTGTCGAACCAAACTGACCAACTGCCATAAACTTCATGGTGGTAATTTAGGGCATGGCTCTGCCATTGTTGACAGAAATATAAAAAGAATGGATCATCACTATGCCATCTAACATCACCATGGCTTACACATGCAGAGTAACAGCAGGCAGCTGGGCGACAGAGAGAGGCCTGTCAGCAAGTGATAAGACAACGGATGATAGCCATGCTGATGATGGAATCAGACTGAGTATGAACCCATGTTTACCGTTGTAAAAAAATCATGATCATGATTTGCACGGTAAGTTTTCTTGTATAACATCTATGCAGTAATAGATCCACAATCACTAATATCAGGAGGCATATCATCCCCAGCACCCAATGGCAGCGGACGGCGGACCAAATGCCTCCCCAAGAGGCGCCCTCCCCTCTGTAGACAGCCACCCTCACACCCCCGAACGCCCCATGCTCCCGACCCCTCCCAGCCGCCATGACACCTTTTTTTCTAGGAGTAGCCGCCATGACGCCCTCGGCCACGCTCACACCCCCGAACACCACGTGCTTCCCGACCCCTCCCAGCAGCCACGACACCTTTTTTCTAGGGGTAGCCGCCACGACACACTCGACCAGAAGAGACCGGCTTTTCCCCGGCCATCGACAGCTCAGCCCAGGCCCATGCCACCCTGCCACTGACGGAAAAGGCCCACAAAAAGCCAGCTCACACAGACGTACGACCAGGTCAAAATCGGAGAGACAAGCCAATCCAATAGCCTGAATCGCTCATAGGCGATTTTGCCCCAGGGAGCTTAGTGATTTAAAGGATTACAATTCCCATAATCTTGAATTACCCTCCAATTCATTAATTCAGGTGCAAATTGGACATCTTTCAGGAGTACATAGCTAGATAGATACTCCCTCCGTTCCAAAATAAGTGTCGCTGATTTGGTACAACTTATTTTTGGACGGAGGGAGTACATAATATTGAGTACAATTCCCATAATCTTGAATTGCCCTCCAAGTCATTAATTCAGGTGCAAATTGGACGTCTTTCAGCAGTACATAGCTAGATAGATACATAATTTTGAATTACTGTCAAGGTCATTAATTCAGGTGCAAATTGGACATCTTTGAGGAGTACATAGCTAGATAGATAGACATACATACGGCGAGCGCCATCCATTAACATGGAGATATGCTGGGTACTTTCACAGTCACACCACAGGAATGCAGGACAATGAATCGACGTTGACGTTCACTTACCTGAACATATAAACCATCCGTGCCATGAGCATGCACATGGTGTTTCTCAGCACATCATATGAACGAACTACACTTTCGAAGCAAGCCTGGCGACGAGCTCATTTACAAGGGAGAGATCTGTTGCAGCAACGTGCTCCCAGTCACTGGTCGCCATGATTCCTCGCAATTCTGCAGCGGACTGGACTTTGAGGAACTCCAGGCAGGCCTCCTTCAGTCCGCAGCAATGGTGTTGTGCAGCCACACCAAGGATGGCTGCCACCGAGCTCACATCTATAAACACGCATAGCCTCTCTTCGCACATCAACTTGAGCCTTTGGAGATCATACCTGTCCGCCGCAGCAAGCAAGTGTCTCAGCCCCGTAACCTCAGTTCTCGCTTCTCCTCCCACCTTCATCGTCTCGGGCATTGAGTCGGTGTAGATGAAACGAAGCAGGGCATTGAACACGTCTGGTTCCATGTCTTGTATTTGTATGACACCGGTTGTAGTGCCTTCCATCATCGGGCCGAAGAGCTCCGCCATAAAGACAACAGAACGGGCCGCAAGCACACATCGGTGAGCGGCGAACTCCTTATCACCGACCTTGAACATCACATCGGCACCAACTTTCGTTACAAAGAGATGGTTCAGATGCTGACAGATATTAGATGGCGGCACCTTAATGAACGGAGCACAAGCAGCTTTAGTGATTATAGAATCCTCAACAAATGGTGCGCCAGCAGCTTCAATGATGGTAAAATCGCACCTGATGATGAGACAATCTTCCTTGAGATGCCCAGACTGCTCAAGGTCCTTTCTTTTTATGAAATGATGTTCACCCCCGACACGGTAGAGGTCAGTGAAGGTTTTGACTGCACGAATGCGTGCAGGCTCTTGCTTGTCAAACCCATCCATGAAACTAAACTGGAGATTCACCTTCACCGACTGTGCAACATGCTGGTCAAGGACAAGATAAACGCACATGAAACTGGCATCCCCCACGCAACCATGGGGATAGAGCATCAGAGCCCATTGGTATCCTCCGACTATGAAAGAGCGACCCATGATTTTTCCTCCATTGGCCGTGCCTTTGACGCGGGAGTAACCTTCGACCACAAGCAGGTGATACCCGCTGCCGCTGGCCGTGCCGGAGTAGACCATGGCCGACTCCGCGGACGGCTGCAGCAGCTTGCCATCAGCAACGACGGATACGCCGGCGAAGGACATGATTCCTTCCTGCAAGACTAGCACTTTGGCGATGTGTTTGCCGTCCTCTTCCCAATCGGACTACGGCTCAGGTTCTACCCCAACACGGAACAGCAGGTTATTTAAGGAGAGGAAGGTGAGGCGGGCGGCGGGCGGCGAGCCGGCGGCAAGGGAGGGTTGCGTTGAGTGGGTGGGGGAGATTGGCGGAGGGAGAGGCGAGGGGGGCGGGAGGGCTTTCGTCCGGCTAGTCGGTGTAGGTGAGAGCGGCGGTGGGGACTGATCGACGGCGAGACGGCGGGGGGCGGGAGGCGTGAGAGTGAGATGGGGAACGGGACGAGCGATTTGGCGTTGGTGGCGGCGGCGGCGGGGAGTGGGAGTGGCAAGTATCTAGGTTTTTTCTTTTTTTTTTTTGAGGATTAAGTAGCTAGGTTTTTGAGAAACGGTGGCGCTGCCCACAAATATTCCGTGGGTTGGGCTGGAAAATACCCACCTGGCCCATATTTTACCGTGATCTCTTTTGGAAAAAGGAGAAAAGCGTGTTTTCTTTTTTTTTTCCGCGAGATGCACGGATGTAGTTCTTGTGAAGGCACGGACTCGCTTCCGCGATAGGCATAGTCATGCCTCTCCAAAAAGGAAAAAAATGTGCTTTTCTTTTTTCCCTTCCATGAGAAGTGCCTCTCAGAAAAGGAAAGAAAACATGTTTTTTTTTCTTTCGCTAGAGGCATGGATTTAGTTCTCGTGGAGGTAAGTATTTGCATCCGCGAGAGGCACAGCCTCACAAAAAAGGTAAAAAAAAACTTGTTTCTTTTCCTTTTTCTTCCGTGAGTGACACAGATTTAGTTTCCGTGGAGGCACAGATTTGCTTCCGCGAGAGGCACCATGCCTCTCTGGAAAGGGAAAAACACGCTCTTCGTTTGGTTTTTTTCATGAAAACAGTTAAAAGCTATCAATAAGGGATCTAGTTTTGAAGATCTCGACGCGAGGAATCCAATGGTGAAAACGATTCAAGATTTGGACGCACGATTTAGGAGATAAAACATTTTGAATAAATGAATCTACGAAAAAGGGGAAACTCACATGTTGCGACAAGTGACACACATGCAATGCGCCACTTGTCGCAACCTGAAGAGATAACAGTTTGCAAAGAGTACTTCTTAATTAGTGATTTTGCTGTGTACCTATCGGGCGCTGAAGGCGCCAACAATTGAGTCTCTCTCAAAGGAAAAGGGCCACCCTTTGAGTAGTTATTTATTTTCATCGAATTCGGAGAGCTTTGTTGCCCCCTTAATCCCTTTGATATTTTATTTACTCCCACTTTTGATTTTTCTCTTGCTGATTTTCCTATAAACCCGACTCAACTATCCCAAGTCTTATTAACTTATCAACAATAAAATCATATTTCTTTGATAATACTTACCAAAAAATCATATTTTTTACAATCACTTTAATAAGTAAATCATGGGACTGCTTAATAAATAAATAAATCATGGGCTAACCTACTAGAATAGTTATGGCATTGTTGCAACGCATGTCCAATTATCTATTACAAGAAACCAGTCTTACTACACCTACGGATGATTAGGGGTTGAGAGCATCTCCCACAAGGCCCACCAAAATTCTCCCTAAAAGTGGTTTTATGGGTCTCAATATAATTTAGTGAAGGTTTGCATGCGAGATGCTTTAGCAGGTCTCCTAAACATTTCCCCTAAAATATGTTTTTCTCTGTCATTAAGCTAAGATACAAATGCCATATGCATGTATGTACTATCAACATAATAATTCCAGTGATGTTATCCGGGACACACACACACTCACACACATGATCCTAATTTGAAAACCATGATTTATGATTTTTTTTTGAAATTCAAATTCATATTTAAACATAGCAAATCTGGTAAATGATTCAAAATGGACATAACAAATGGCTCAAACACGAAGATCAAACATGCAACATATGGTTCACCCAAATGCTAGTACATAAACCCCTTATAGGATTTTGCTACTCGCAACATGTAGCTAAATTTGCACGCAACAAATAACTTGGAGCAAGCTGCCTTCAGAAAAACCCGCACACTATAGTTGTATCCTGACTAGCGGCGTGCCCCTCCAACCTGGAACTATTAGCAGCACGCCAAGATAGTACACGCTGCTAGTGGCCTCAGGGCTAGTTACGTGCACTGAGAAAACATATGCCACTGATACATTGTGCACTACACATTTCCTGCCTGGTATGTGTTGGCCAACCTACTTGCGGCGTGCAAAGAAATGGGACGCCGCTAGTTGACCTAAGTATTAGCGGCGTGCAAAGAAATAAAGGAACTCCTCTCCTCCCTGGGTGATTTTAGGGTGACTTGAGCTAGACGTACCGTGAATCGTGCGGCGCATACTCTAACTAGGGATGGCTGCCTGAATAAATTGTGTAACACCTGGTTTTCTATCTCCACGCTTTGTACTCGTGACATTATTGCGGCCGAGGCCGCCTAGTTAATAAAAGGCAGTGTTTTCCCCTAAAGAAAGTATTAGTGGCGTGTAATACATGATGCACGTCTTTGACTCGTTCTCACATTTAAAAAGCACGCAGATGTGTTGCCAACCGATGAGTGATATGTCCATTTTGTATCACTATTTCTTATTATAATTTATTATTTATCAATAATATTTTGTAAGTTATTACTCAAGTCTAAAACCCTTTTCTCTACAATTTGCATGTAATACACGGAGAGGGAAATTCTCGAGAAATTACCGGACAACAAAAAACATGATAAAAAAATTGAACATAAGAAAAAGCATTTTTCTAGAGCTCCAAAAAGGCTGGATTTTTTTCTCAAAGAAAGGGAGCCAGGAGCGAGAAGATGGGCCAGAGGCAAATAAACTTGTATAGTGTAGGCTTGTGTAGGTTAATTTGTCGTCGTGTGGCGAAAAGAGAGAAAGAAAGATGAGAGAAAAGGAGGAGAGAAGAGAGAAGAGAAAATAGAGAAAAGAGAAGGGAGTAAAGAGAGAAAGAGTGAAGAGAGAAGAGAGAAAATAGAGAGAGGAGAGAGGAGATAAAAGAGAGAAGAAGAAGAGAGAAAATAGAGGAAAAGATTGTTTGAGTTAAATTATTTTTACAATTTATCTAACATTCTAACAGTTGTGAATGCGCGAATCAACCTGTGGTTGAGTTGGTTAGGTGGACAGTGGTATCCCCAACCCACCAGGGTTCATATCCTGGTGCTCGCATTATTCCTGGATTTATTTCAGGATTTCCGGCGATGCGCTTTCAGTGGGAGGAGACGTTCCCGTCGACGACGAGGCACCTACGGTGACTTCGTAAATTTCAAGATGATATGCCGGCTCAGTCTCTTGGAGGTGCTCAAAGGGGTAAGATGTGCGTGCGTGCGTTCATAAGGATGAGTGTATACGCGTGTATATGAGCGCTTGTGTCTGTACTGATGCTAAAAAAACAGTCGTGAATGCAACAATGGACCCAATGTGCCCCAGGTGTGGCGACAACCATCACGGAAGGTGCGACAGGGTGGTTGAATTGGGGTTGGGATGCCCGAAGGCTGGCCGAAGCAACGGTTTCCTCGGGTCCAAATGTTCGCCAGAACGAAACGTTCCAAGTTGTGTGCGACTGACATAAGGCCAACTCCGCCGCGCGACCCCAAACGGACGTCCGTTTTATTTGGATTTTGTCCGTTTGGGCAGGGCGATAGGGTCGTGTCCGGGCCTATCCTGAGATGCGGTTGGCGTGCGCTCAGCGTGTGGCCGCATCCTTTACCCCATCATGTTCGCGTCTATTTAAAAAAAGAGCAACGTTTCAAATGCCAAGCCCTAGTTCTCACGGCCCCAGTTCATCACGCCGGCAACAAAGCCAGCGGCCTACACGTCCATCGCCGGCATCAGCTAGCGGCCGGCAACACAGTCGGCCTTCAAAATGAATGTTTTTCTCGCCGGCACACAGCCAGCGGCCCTGTGGACGGGCGACACCCATGCCAGCCTCCAAAAAAGAATGGCCACGATCGATCGGACGACCTAGTTCAGGCCGTCGGCGTCGAGCATCTCCTTCTGCCTGGCCTCGAACCAGGCCCTCGTCTTCTCACTCATCTTCAACAAGTCCACGCTCATGATCGCAAGGGCCACCTCCTTCGCTTTGGTGGCGCCATTGGTGGCCTCGATGTCGAGCTGCCTTTGCCTGGCCTTGACGTTGTCGGCCTTGATGTCGAGCTGCCTTTGCCGGGCCGCCTCCTCCATCTCAAGCTTCTTCCTTTGAAGCTCTAGATATTGCTTCATCTGCTCGTCCTTGCTGTGCCGCTTCTTCTCGTCCCTCACATCCTTTTGCGACATCATGCCATGCAAAGTGTCATGCAATGCCATGGATGAGGCATCACGTATGTCGTCAACCTTGGAGTTGGTCTTGCCCCTCGGCCTCTTCAACGCCTCACCATCTCCAACTCCGGCGAACTTGGCCGTCTTTAGGCCTCTCTTCCTTTGGAGTTCACGGTATTGGTCCTTGAACTTAGGGCAATTGTTGATCATAGTCCAACAATGTGTAAGAGTGAACGGCTTGTCATTGTGTCGGGCCTTGAATGCCTCCAAAGATTGAAATGCCTACACCACATGATCAACAACAAGTGAACATGCAAACATGTACAAGGCTGAAGTCTCATGGCCGTAGCAAGGAAAGGGCGAGGAAGGAGAGCATACCATGTCCCCAACACCGAGACCACTCCGCGTCCAACTTGGCGATATCGTCCGGCGTGCACTCCGACCGCGGCTTCCTTGGCGCCTTGCCCTTCTTCTTCTTGGCCATTCCGGGCGGGTCGACGGCCAGCCCGCCGGAGTTCGGCTAGGCGTCGGCCATGTACGGGGGAGGGAGTGGGACGTGGGAGGGTTTGAGGGGGAATGGCGCCAAAGGGGCCGCGGGGGGTGGGGGAGGGGTTGGTTTGTGTCACCGACAGGCGGGCCAGGGGCGGACAAGCGCGCGCGTCCCGCCCGTCCGCGCGCTGTCCGTTTCACCCCAAAAGCGGACACAAAACGGACAAAAGTCTGTTTGCTCCCGCGTGCTGGGCCGCTCGGTTTGTCCGTTTTACCCCAAACGAACGGGGCCGGACAGGATGGGTCACGCGATGGAGTTGGCCTAAACACTAACAAATAATGCTCTACAAGAACAGAACAAGTTGGTTTTTACTCAGGCCAGGCCCCTTTAGAGCTTGCATGTTGCAGTTCCCAAGAGAGGCTATTGTTTCAGAGATGAACTTATCCTTATTAGGCAGACAATCCGTGAGCCTAGTCTATTCCATTGTTTAAGGTTGCATATGCAACAAGGTGATGATGTTGAAGAGGGAACTTTGTTTAAAAAAAGGTGCATGACCCCCGGTCTCTGCATCTGGGCGATGCATG
Organism: Aegilops longissima; assembly: GCA_021605205.1. Taxonomy (NCBI): domain Eukaryota; kingdom Viridiplantae; phylum Streptophyta; class Magnoliopsida; order Poales; family Poaceae; genus Aegilops; species Aegilops longissima. The sequence goes on along the minus strand of CM038676.1, from coordinate 639,557,481 downwards.
CAGCCATTTTATTAATTATTTACAAAGTAATACATCAGTAAAATCTGAAGCCACCATCTTGGCAACATCTATTACTACTCCTATCCAGTTAATAAAGGGGTGCCGAAAGTCCGAGCCGGATACCAAACAGACCTCGCATCAAATCCTAACATCTAAAGCCAGAGGCCCCCGCCAAGCCGCTTGCCGGGTCTGGGGTACACACCGGTCCGGCATACTCTCATAGTCCGTCGCCGCCGTATTTCACCGATCTATCTTCAGAGCAAGTACTGACGCATCGACCATGTCAGGTCTGCCATCCACGCCATCACGATGCCAGACAACGCCACCTCCCTATGCACGTCCATCAAGACGTATCCGGCGCCGAGGCTCTACTGCACTATGCCGCTAGACCACCGTCGACGACACAGTTGATGCCATGCCGCTCCACCTACATGCCATCTCACGTCAACTCCAAACTACCAACAACTCCACCACCCTGAGTAGTCCCCGGTCGATGCCTTTAGGAAGGAACACGGCACCAAGGTGTCGTCGTCGCGCAAACATAGGAACAGAGGCTTTCACTTGCGCTCATGGCAGAGGTGGGACGAGCAGGATCCACACCGAAGCCTCTAGCTAGGAAGAGGTGGCAGAGGTGGGACGCCCAAGGGGCGTCGACTTTGGTGCGGCCGCCATGCCAGCCTGGAGTTTCCCCCGGATCCATGCCCACCCGACAGATTCGTCCATGCAGCACCGGTAAACGTCGATCGCAGTCGCCAACTACCGTAGCCATCACGAACGGGAGCAGATCGAGTCAGAGACGACGCATCCCATGGAACTCCGACCGGCTATCGAGGAGCCGCCGCAGCGCCGCCGCCTCCACGCCGCCCACGCAGCCGCTGGGCAAGCCGCACCACGCACCACCGATCGAGGCCGCCGCCCCGAGATCCGATTTGCCAGCCGTCGCCGCGCCATGAGAGCCAGAGCCCACCACGCATGCGTCTGTGTGCTGTACGCGCTCGCCGTGCAGCCCCGACGCAAGCTCATCACGACGACCACGCACTCCCACGACGGACGCCCACAATGCCCGAGCCCCGCAAGAGGAAGAACCGGGGTGCCCCGCCGCCACCGACGCTGCGGGGGCACTGCTCGGCAGCGAGGGGAGGGAGTTCGTCCGGCTGCTAGGGCTCCACTTGTTGAAGAGGGAACTGTCCTTTGTCAAGCAGAGACTTGAGCTTTCACTTTTTTTTTTTAGGTTCACTTCAGCTTTCACTTGGGATGTTGCATTAAAATGAGAGTCCGTTTTTTTTGAGGGAAATGAGAGTCCGTTGTTGGCTGTCAGTCGGGTTGGTTAAAAGACCGTAGCTGGCTGCATATACACACAAGTCCACGTCAACAGAAGCAAAGAAAAGAGTGTCAAAGGAGATAATAAGATAACTAACAAGCCAATAGCATTATTAGAACGAAGGAATGCGGAGTTAACAAGATAGCATTGTAGCGACCGCATTGGTCGCAACGATGGAGAAACATTCACAATGAACCCAACACACCATCTTAAGGTCCAGCACACATGCATCTTCATCTGCAGAGTCGAGGTAGCTAGCTTGCTTTCGCCTTCCTCTCCTTAGCTTTCCTTCTCAGTGCGTAAAGCAACTGCTCGGACGTAATGTTTTTCTTAGGGAAAGGACGATAATGCTTCTTCTTAAGCTCCAGGATTAGCTCCTCCATCTTCCCGTTAACGACTATGATGTCCCCGGAAATAACTGACCTAATAAACCTCACTTTGTTATTAACCTTCAACAACTCTACCCCAATATTTTCCAGCATTACTTTCTGCACATCATAAATCAGTTAATGTGGCAGTTTGTACTTGAGCATCACAGAGCAAAAATTCAGCACTGTACCTTTCTTCTGTAATAATATTCGAGCCTCAGTTCGAAGAACTCTTTAAGTACTGAAAAGGTAACATGATTTCAGAATCAAATTCACAAGAAAAAAAGAGAAGAAAAGGGGTTTGAAGTTGCAACACAAGTCCATATTGGAGATACTCACTGTCCTCGGGGGTGTCATACTTTCGAACTTTACCATGCGAGTCAAACAAGTACATGTTTGTTGTTCTTATTAGGGTTGTCAGCTTGAATTTCTTCTCAAGTCCTTCTTGCTTAGCAATATTCATGTTTTTCTCACTCAAGATAACCTCAAACTCCACACTCTCATTGTGGCATCGCGACCTTATCAATCCATTCCATTTGAAGTCATGTGCAGGACAAACTAATGTTGGAAGAGATGATATTAATATTACTAAATGGGTTCAATTGACAGTCCATCTTCATTAAAATAGTTGAGAAGAGCATCATCGTCCTTTGGAAAAATTAAACGGGTGATAGGCGGCAATTTGGTGTAGATGTGGCAAGCATCAAGGGCATCTTTACCCCCCTGAAATGGAATGTAAACACTCAGGAAGCAAGAAAACTCATTACAAGCAGGCTTCTTGTTTAATTATATGGTAGTTAACCCACCATATTTCTGCTACCAAACTGGCCGCGGGGCTCCAGAAGATTGATATTGTTGCTGCTGCCGACAAAATCTTGAGCCATTGCCATGATGGTGCTTGCTAGACTCCGGTCGCCGTGGCGGTACGCCGAGTGTTCTATCACATAACCAGCAAACCGTGCCACCTAGAGCCGATGAAGGAAGCTGACGAGTTTAGGGATATATATGCTGCTATGATTGGTGATGATTCCAAATGCACGAAGGCAAGACATATTGGGCACACACGTACGTTAACATCTTTTACCAAATCCCTCTTGAACGCGCAGAACAAAACCTTCCTATGTGCTGGTGTAAGGCCGTCCACCATCGAGGGCATATGCTGTTCATGGTCCGCCGCCGGAAAGGGACCGCGGTGAGTCGCCGCCGGTGAGGATCGCTCCGGCCGGACGTGGGAAGAGGCTGCAGTTTTCGGTGTCGCCCTGGCCCGGTACATCGCCGCCTGAAGAATGAAGATGGAAGGCGATGGCTGGCGATTGGAAATGGTAGAAATCGTGGTACTGATGACACGCGCGCGGTTACGAGGGATAGGTATCAACTAGCACAAACGCCCGTGTGTTGCATCGGGTGAAAAAAACCCACACTCTTAGGTCGGCGTCCTCTATTTGGACATGACACCGGAATCAAGTTTTCGCTTATCCACTTTTTCACCCTCGTCGTCGATAGCCGCCCTACCAATTGTTACTAAGCAAGGTTGGTCAGGCCCAAGAACTGGATGGTTTAGCATCCTTCATGTTCGGCTAGACTAAGAATGTTGGGCAAAGATTTATTATCATTTTGGCTAATATAGTAGGGAAAATCAAGTAGTTGTGCTGGAAACACCATGAAATTTGGGTTTCACTCCTCATGCGTTGTGACTGGTGCCACTGGGCTGAGCGAGGCTGGCTTACGTGATGATGTCTAGTAGAGGAGCATGTCAGTCACCGGCATCTGTTGTTCGACTCGGTCATACCAAAGATGCAATGGAGAAAAAATCATTCAATGTAGTCGTGGACATAACTTTCTTCTTAAAGTTTGAACATATATTCATTGCCGGCATTACGTCGGCGCTTTCAATATTAGCCCACCACTTAAATACAGTAGAAGATTAGCCTCCACGTACGGATATCATGGAAATTTGGCACAATTTTCCCTCAATTCTGGTTCCTTCCTTTATTATTTCTCTCAGTCTATATTATTGACTTTTCCCTCAAATTCCCGTTCCTTCCTTTATTATTTATCTCAGTCTATATTGTTGACTTGTCCTTAATTCGCAATCCTTCCTTGAATTAACTTTCTTATATTTCTGTCCCTAATTTTCTCAACAATTCTCAATCCTTCCTTGAACTATCCTTCCTGTATTTCTCTATTTTTTTGAGAGATGCGGAGTCATTGGGGCTGATTTGTGTGCATGAGTTTTCTCATTACGGCAATATAATCCATCGAGTAGCCAGGTTCCACGTAGGTGCAGTTTTCACACACATATTTAAACTGATGATATGGGATGTACTAAAGCGAGGTGGTACTAAACAGAAACATTGTCTAGCTTGATTGGTTGCAGCCTTAGAAATTTCCTAGGAGGTTGTGAGTTCGATCCCTGGTAGCGACACAACGCGCCATTGTTTTTGCCTTTCCCAGTGTAGGTGGGCCGGCTTCATGAGGCCCAAGCGGGTGCGGGGCGGATGGGTGCAGGCCAAAAAAATGCAACGCAGGGCGCTCAACAGCGGAGGCAGGGGAATAGTACCACCTCGTAGAACCGATCAAAGAGGCCACGGGAGAGTGAAAAAAAAGAGGATGAAAGAGTGAAAAAAAAGAGGATGACGGTGAACCCGAAGACCCAATCCGTGCTTTATTATTAGGGAGAGATTACGCACGATTTCCTCGCTATAGTAACCAATCCGTCCCGATCTCGCGCGCGGGCCCAAAGGCCGTCCCAAGCCTGAAGAACCTGCTGTCTGAACATGTCGTTTACATTCAGTTCACCAAGGGCTACCTCTAAGGGGAGAGCCCCTATTGACGCCAGCAGCGTCGTCCAATAGTCGAGCTTTCACGCAGAAAGGAAGAGCGCATGGGCCAGTCCATTAGGAGGAAACGAAGCTCCAGACGAATAAAAAATAATTCAAGCGTGAACCTCCAGACGATCTCGCGCGCGGGCCCAAAGGCCGTCCCAAGCCTGAAGAACCTGCTGTCTGAACATGTCGTTTACATTCAGTTCACCAAGGGCTACCTCTAAGGGGAGAGCCCCTATTGGACGCGCGCGTGCGTCCAATAGTCGAGCTTTCGCGCAGAAAGGAAGAGCGCATGGGCCAGCCCATTAGGAGGAAACGAAGCTCCAGACGAATAAAAAATAATTCAAGCGTGAACCTCCAGACGATCTCGCGCGCGGGCCCAAAGGCCGTCCCAAGCCTGAAGAACCTGCTGTCTGAACATGTCGTTTACATTCAGTTCACCAAGGGCTACCTCTAAGGGAGAGCCCCTATTGACGCCAGCGCGTCGTCCAATAGTCGAAGCTTCAGCAGAAAGGAAGAGCGCATGGGCCAGCCCATTAGGAGGAAACGAAGCTCCAGACGAATAAAAAATAATTCAAGCGTGAACCGAAGCTCGAACCCGCGACCTTCATCATTCATTCAGCTAGCATTGCTAACCAACAGAAGCTACGACCTGTTGCGACAATTCAAGGCTCGAACTTTAATTACATACTCTGTTGAATTCTTTTTTTAAAGTACGCATAAAGTATCCCGTTGAACATTTTGCAATATCCGTTGAACATTTTATTAAAATAAGTTGAACATTTCAAATAATACACGATGAACTTTTTTGAATATAAGATGATCATTTTTGAAAATATGAATATACACGCTGAACAATTTTCTAATATGCACTGAACATTTGTAAAAGAACATTGAACAATTTACGAATACACACTGAACATTATGTAATATACACAGTGAACAAAATTAAGAAACATATTGAGCATTTGTATATTCGTTGAAAAAACAAAACTGAAAGAAAAAAACCAAAACCAAAAGAGGAAAACAGGACAAAAACCAAAAACCAGAAGAGAAACAAGAGAAAACCAAACCGGAAGAAACAAAAACTAAACTAGAAGAAGAAAACCGGAACAAAACCAGAAGAAAAAAACAACAAAGAAAATCAAAACGTGGAAGAAACAAAACTAACGAAAGAAACAGCAGCGAACGAAAAAGAAGCACGCGAACCCGTAGTGGGCCGGCCCAACATGCACGCGAACGGAAACAGCTGTGAGCGTTTCCTCGACAGCTTGCCGCACACGGGCCTCCAATAGGATTCGCCCTCTAAGGGTTGTGATCGCTCCAGGTCACCTCTTAATCGTGGGTACCGTTGAACCTAAACACGACGGACCAGTCACCATTTATACCGTCCAAGTAGTCCTGACATCTCATGATAGTGATGAAAATTTCAATTAGAGTAGTTGCGTTTGCGCCCGGCCTTCATTCCCTCCAGTGGCGGAGCCAGGAATGAAGCAAAGCCCGGGCCCAAATTTTTTTTTGCAACAAGGAAAAACTTTGGCACTTATAACTGCCACAAAACACAGTAACACACCATGGCATTTAAAAAAAGATCATATGCAATAACAAACAAAATAAATCTTAATTGTTCAATAATTCTTGAATTTAATCTAGGCCGCCCAATCCAACAGAAGAGATATACCATGATAAAACTAGAAATAATACGGGAATGTAAAAGAGTACCAAATCAATTATTTATTTCATTTGTGCCTCCCATAACATGATCAACGGCAGAAGAAGAAGCAACACCTTCAAGATATCAAACGTGTAATTTCATAAGAAAAGACATAAACATAGTGAAATAATGATGATTAATTAAAATCTAAAACCTTACCTCTAAGGGGAGGTAATAGCCCTCTGCGATTCCTGTAGGCTTGAAAGCGATATAAAATATCATCATCGGGAATACTTGCAAATACATCTCGCTCAATATAGCACATCATGTTATAATTGAGCCAATCATCACCCATCTTATTCCTCAACTCGGTCTTGATAATACTCATAGCCGAGAAAGCTCTTTCCACTGATGCGGTTGCAACCGGCAAGATCAATGCCAACTCTATGAGTCGATATACCAAAGGAAAAATAGTGTGTCTACCAGTTTGAACCATCTTCACAGCAAGATTACCAAGGTCATTACAACATTCAAAATCCGGATCAGCTCTCACAACAGAAATGAATGTTTCAAGTTGGTTTCGAAGGACAAAGGAGATCTCATATATGGAGAAGTCATCAGCATACAACTCAGCAAGTTCAACAAGTTTATCCTCATCAAAATTAGCAAATGAGTTCCTTGGATCAAGACAAGCAATGCATCTCAACAATTGAGTGGACCTTTCGGCAAAACGATTATTTAACTCAACAATAATTTGGTCATGCACAACAATGAATATTTCATATCTGAAGCGGTGATAGTAAGTTACCATTTGACCACCACGCCCCCTTGAACGACCTCGAGCTGGTATTGTATCATCCATGTTAGGCAATACAATATTGTGTTTAACACAAAAGTCATTTGTCTCTTTCAAGAGCTCATCCCAACCATTTTCTCGTATATCTTGAAGTTTCTTCAAGGTGACCCCAATCAAACTCACTGCAAGAACAATGTTCTGATCTTTCTTTTGCAAGCATTGTGACAACTCATTAGTCTTACCCAATAGTTTAATCATAAGATGCAATATGAAAACAAACTCAAAACTTTCCATCTTAGAAATCAAGCCACCTGCCGTGGTTCTTTGTGTTAAATTTTCTGCATCATCATGAATGTTCTCTAATACTTGCAAAACAGATGTCCACATCATAATAAATCGACACAAAGTTTTATGATGTGTGCCCCACCGTATATCTCCGGGTCTTACAAGGTTGGTTGCTTGGTTTTTCCCTCTTCCTGAAAAAATTTCTCCAGACTCCAACTGGCTCACAATATTGTCATGATGTTGTTGGGCTAGTTCATCATGTCTCTTACAAGAAGCATTGACAGTGTTGACAATCAAAGTTGTGTGGTTAAAAAAATCCAATACAGAGGAACAACACTTAGCAACAGCAACAACCACTAATTGTAATTGATGGGCAAAGCAATGAATATAAAATGCATAAGGATTTTCATCTAGTATCAACCGTTGCAACCCACGAAATTGCCCTCTCATGTTAGAAGCTCCATCATACCCTTGCCCTCTCAATTTAGACATAGATAAGCCATGTTTACGAAACATACCATCCACGGCTGCCTTTAGAGAAGCTGCTCTTGTGTCACCAACATGCTTAATCCCAATAAATCTCTCAATTGTATACCCATGATCGTTGACATACCTACATGAGACAAAGAAGCACATGTAACCAACCATTAGTTATTACTATTACTAAACAACAAAATACAATTAACATAAAGGATACAAACTTACTAACCTTAAAACCATAGCCATTTGCTCCTTTATAGATGCATCTCTGGACTCATCAACAAGTAATGAAAACCTTTTGTCTCCAATATCAGCAATAATGGCTTTGGTGGTCTCTTCAAGACAAGCCTGGCACAATTGGAATCAGATCTCGATGTGAAGTCATCAAATGGTTCCCTACCGCACCATCAAGCAAAGTCTTAGCATTTGGATCCTTGTTCTGTACCAACTCATCAACTCCAAAAAGTTGCCCCTATTCTTAGAGCTCGAACTCTCATCATGACCACGGAAAGGTAGAGCTTGTAATAGAAGAAATCGGATAACACCCAAAATAATGATAAGACGAGCTTTATATTCCTCTTCACTCTTTTTGGTACCACGGTCCATCACATGTGTAACACATTGCCTTTGATTTTTGAAAGCCTCATAATGTTGTCTAGCTTTATTGTGAGCACTATCATGTTTACCAACATGTGTATTAAAAGCACTAATTGCATCCTTCCAATTTCTAAATCCAACCTTTGTGAATGCCTCAATACCAAAATTTTCCGCTCTAGGTTGCTTAAAAAGAAAGCAATAAAAACAAAAGGCTGCATCTTTATTATCACTATATTCCAACCAATCGAGATGGTTCTTGAACCAACTAGCTTGAAAGCTTCTTTCTTTAGAAGAATTTCCTCTTTTTGTTTTTCTATATTTTTGATCAGTCGGTTGGCATGGACCCATATTTATATACATCCTTCTAGCAACATCTCTAAGGTCCGGATCTAAGCTTTCAATGGGTTTCCTAAAACCAGGATCGGGCTGAATATCACCTTCACTAAGTTGAGCACGAGCAGAAGCAGGGATATCAAAAATGATACTTTCTTGAGTTGGGATTGAAGGCGGGTTGCTTGAAGCCGAAGGTTGCGGTCCCATTTCTATGGTTGTTTCAGTTTGTGGAGTTGATTCGGTCCTCTCAACTCCTTGATTCTCTGGGATTGAATCCCCGGGTGTAGACCCTTCCATTGCCGACAACGATGAAAAATATCTCTTCATCTTCTATTTCTGCGGTATGAAATGTATTGACATAAAAATGCTTCAGTTTCAAATCGATAATACAATACATATAGAATTAGGCAGAAACGGTGACTGAATAGTTGGTTCAAGGTTCGATTAAAATTTCTTCATATCATACATAACATAGACAGGGGTTATACATCAATTCAATCATAGTCCGGAGTTGGGCAAAGGCGAGTAGAGCGGCGTGGAGACGGGAGTCCGAATCGAAGTGGCCGGAGAGAGCGGCGGCGCCGCCTGCCAGAGCAGCAGCGGCAGATTGCATCCACAACCCGGGAGCAGCCGAGTAGGGATTTAGGAAGAGAAGAGCGGCGACGAGCGACAATGAGCGAGAAAATCATCGGCGCCGGTGCCCAGCAGCAGCCTTGCAGCGCACAGGAGGCAAGCAGCGGCCTTGGCGCACAGAGGGGAGGTGGCTCGGCGGCCTCGACTCACATCGCGACGTCGCGAACGGAAGGGTGTCGTGGCCTCGTGGGGCTCGTGGCGAGGAAGCTGGGCGTCTAGGCCGTGGCCTTGGGCTGTGTTGTGGTCTAGGCCCCGGGCCCATAAGAAAAACCTACTATACTAATAGCTAAATAAAAAGGCCACGCCCCGGGCCTGGGCCCTGGGGGCCTGGGGTGTAGATCCGCCCCTGATTCCCTCTCAAGTTTGATTCTGAAAATCTGAAAGATAAATAAACCCTATACACTCAGTCAACCAAGGGCTACGATCGTTCCATGCCACCTCCTAATCAATTACGCATGATTTCCTCGCTATGGTAACCAATCCGTCGTGATCTCTCGCGCGGGCCCAAAGGCCGTCCCAAGCCTGAAGAACCTGCTGTCTGAACATGTCGTTTACATTCAGTTAACCAAGGGCTACCTCTCAAAAAAAAAAGTTAACCAAGGGTTGTGATCGCTCCAGGTTAAGGATGATAATTTTATCCATGAACATGGGTACCCATGGATATCCAACCCGAATGGATAGGGTTTGGATATACTTTTGTGCCCATGGGCGGCGCCCAAACCCGACCCGATTGCTCGCGGGTAGGTCATGGATAAAATCTTGTACCCATGGGTATATCCAAACCCGACCGATAGTATGCATTAATGGGCAAAAATCTGCTATCCCTACCCAGAATCACATGTCCCACTGCAATTTTACACTTCCTTACGTAAAACATGCAAAAGAAATTGCACAATCCCCACCGTAGCTTGAAGGCGGGAACCAGATAGCACCAGAGGCTCGTGGAGATCTATTCGATGTAATCTTCTTTTTGCGGTGTGTTTGTTGAGACCGATGAATTGTGGGTTTATGATCCAGCTTATCTATGAATAATATTTGAATCTTCTCTGAATTCTTTTATGTATAATTGAGTTATCTTTGCAAGTCTCTTCGAATTATCCGTTTGGTTTGGCCAACTAGATTGGTAGTTCTTGCCATGGGAGAAGTGCATAGCTTTGGGTTCAATCTTGCGGTGTCCTTACCCGAAAGGATGTAAAGGGTTGCAAGGCACGTATTGTATTGTTGCCATCGAGGATAACAAGATGGGGTATTTATCATATTGCATGAATTTATTCCTCTACATCATGTCATCTTGCTTAAGGCGTTACTCTGTTTTTAACTTAATACTCTAGATGCATGCTGGATAGCGGTCGATGAGTGGAGTAATAGTAGTAGATGCAGAATCATTTCGATCTACTTGTCTCGGACGTGATGCCTATATACATGATCATACCTAGATATACTCATAACTATGCTCAATTCTGTTAATTGCTCAATAGTAATTTGTTCACCCATCATAGAATACTTATGCTCTTGAGAGAAGCCACTAGTGAAACCTATGGCCCCCGGGTCTATTCTCATCATATCAATCTCCATCACTTTTATACTTGCTTTGTTTTTACTTTGCTTTTTTACTTTTTACTTTGCATCTATATACCAAAAATACCAAAAATATTATCTCTATCAGATCTCACTCTAAGTAGTGACCGTGAAGGATTGACAACCCCTAATCGCGTTGGTTGCGAGTAGCTATCGTTTTGTGCAGGTACGAGGGACTTGTGCGTGGCCTCCTACTGGATTGAAATCTTGGTTCTCAAAAACTGAGGGAAATACTTACATTACTCTGCTGCATCATCCTCTACTCTTCGGGGAAAACCAACGCAAGCTCGAGACGTAGCAAGAAGGATTTCTGGCGCCGTTGCCGGGGAGTCTACGCAAAAGTCAACATACCAAGTACCTATCACAATCCCTATCTTTCGCATTACATTATTTGCCTTTTGCCTCTCGTTTTCCTCTCCCCCACTTCACCCTTGCCGTTTTATTCGCCCTCTCTTTCCCAATCTACTCCTCTTTTTCCCTTTGCCTTTTGTTTGCTCGTGTGTTAGTTTGCTTGTTTGTCGCGATGGCCCTACCTAAATTTGGTGATCTTCACCTTAAAAGGCTAGAGGAGATCGAAAACAATGTCAGAAAGTTTATGGTTTTGCAATTTGAGCATAATAATTTCTTTAGAAACGAGCATAAGGAACAAAAGAGTTTTATGAGTTATATGAATAAAGAGCTCGATGATATGTCTAAAGAATTTGATGGTATAGGAGCCCAAATTGCTCGTCTTGAAAAGATGACCGCTGAAATTTTGGATATGCAAGCTACCTTAGTCAATAAGATGGCCGCTAAACCGAATTCCTATGAAAATTAAGATGAAGATCTAAAAGTTATTGATGCGTCCCCTATTAAATCTTTGTTTTGCAATATGAATCTTGATGAAACTGAATATGATCTTCCTTTACCTAGAAGGTGTTCTAAGAATTCGGAGTTTTTAGATCTTGATGATGAAATTGATAAAAGTGGGATTGAAAGAAATAAAAATCTAGATGTTGCTAAACCCACTATATTGGATCTCAAGGAATTTAATTATGAAAATTGCTCTTTAGTTGATTGTATTTCCTTGTTGCAATCCGTGCTAAATTCTCCTCATGCTTATAGCCAAAATAAGGCCTTTACCGAACACATTGTTGATGCCTTGATGCAATCTTGTGAAGAAAAACTTGAGTTGAAAGTTTCTATCCCTAGGAAACTCTATGATGAGTGGGAACCTACTATCAAAATTAAAATTAAGGATCATGAGTTTAATGCTTTGTGTGATTTGGGTGCTAGTGTCTCTACTATTCCCAAAACTTTGTGTGATTTTCTAGATTTCCGTGACTTTGATGATTGCTCTCTAAACTTGCATCTTGCGGATTCCACTATTAAAAAGCCTATGGGAAGAATTAATGATGTTCTTATTGTTGCAAATAGGAATTATGTGCCCGTAGATTTTATTGTTCTTGATATAGATTGCAATCCTTCATGTCCTATTATTCTTGGTAGACCTTTCCTTAGAACGGTTGGTGCAATTATTGATATGAAGGAAGGGAATATTAGATTCCAATTTCCATTAAAGAAAGGCATGAAACACTTTCCTAGAAAGAAAATAAAATTACCATATGAATCTATTATGAGAGCCACTTATGGATTGCCTACCAAAGATGTCAATACCTAGATCTATCCTTGCTTTTATGCCTAGCTAGGGGCGTTAAACGATAGCGCTTGTTGGGAGGCAACCCAATTTTATTTTTAGTTTTTAGTTTTTGCTTCTGTTTAGGAATAAATAATACATCTAGCCTCTGTTTAGATGTGGTTTTATCTTTTAATTAATGTTTGTGCCAAGTTAAACCTATTGGATCTTCTTGGATGATAGTTATTTGATCTTGCTGTAATTTCCAGAAACTTTGCGCTCAGTGCCCGAATTGTTAAAAATCACCAGAACGTGATAAAATACTGATTCCAATTGCTGCTGATCAATAAACAAATTTTCCAGGTCATCTAATTTTGGTAGAATGTTTTGAGTTCCAGAAGTTTGCGTTAGTTACAGATTACTACAGACTGTTCTGTTTTTGACAGATTCTGTTTTGCGTGTGTTGTTTGCTTATTTTGATGAATCTATGGCTAGTAAAATAGTTTATGATCCATAGAGAAGTTGGAATACAGTATTTTTAACACCAATATAAATAAAGAATGAGTTCATTACAGTACCTTAAAGTAGTCTTTTGTTTTCTTTCTCTAACGGAGCTCACGAGATTTCTATTGAGTTTTGTGTTGTGAAGTTTTCAAGTTTTGTGTGAATTCTTTTGATGGATTACGGAACAAGGAGTGGCAAGAGCCTAAGCTTGGGGATGCCCATGGCACCCCCAAGATAATCCAAGTACACAAAAAATTCAAAGCTTGGGGATGCCCCGGAAGGCATCCCCTCTTTCGTCCACTTCCATCGGTAATTTACTTGGAGCTATATTTTTATTCACCACATGATATGTGTTTTGCTTGGAGCATCTTGTATTATTTGCGTATTTGCTTGTTAGTTTACCACAATCATCCTTGCTGTACACACCTTTTGGGAGAGCCATACATGAATTGGAATTTGATAGAATACTCTATGTGCTTCACTTATATCTTTTGAGCTTGCTAGTTTTGCTCATAGTGCTTCACTTATATCTTTTGAGTGTGATAATTATTGCTCTAGTGCTTCACTTAGATCTTTTAGTGCACGGTGGTGGATTTGTTCTAAAGAAACTTGATCTCTCATGCTTCACTTAGATTATTTTGAGAGTCGTTAATAGCATGGTAATTTGCTTAATGTTAATATACTTGGTATTCAAGATATGTGAAACTTTCTTTTGAGTGCGTTGAATACTAAGATAAGTTTGATGCTTGATAATTGTTTTGAGATATGAAGATGGTGATATTAGAGTCATGCTAGTTGAGTAGTTCTGAATTTAAAGAATACTTGTGTTGAAGTTTGTGATTCCCGTAGCATGCACGTATGGTGAACCGTTATGTGATGAACTCGGAGCATGATTTATTTATTGATTGTCTTCCTTATGAGTGGCGGTCGGGGACGAGCGATGGTATTTTCCTACCAATCTATCGCCCTAGGAGCATGCATGTAATACTTTGCTTTGATAACTTCTGGATTTTTGCAATAAGTATATGAGTTCTTTATGACTAATGTTGAATCCATGGATTATACACACTTTTTCCCATCCTTCGACCGTTGCTAGCCTCTCTAATACCGCGCACCTTTCGCCGGTATCATACACCCACCATATACCTTCCTCAAAACAACCACCATACCTACCTATCATGGCATTGCCATAGCCATTCCGAGATATATTGCCATGCAACTTTCCACCGTTCCGTTTATTATGACACGCTCCATCATTGTCATATTGCTAGCATGATCATGTAGTTGACATCGTATTTGTGGCAAAGCCACCTTTCATAATTCTTTCATACATGTCACTCATGTTTCATTGCATATCCCGCACACACGGAGGCATTCATATAGAGTCATATTTTGTTCTAAGTATCGAGTTGTAATTGTTGAGTTGTAAGAAAAATAAAAAGTGTGATGATCATCATTATTAGAGCATTGTCCCAAGTGAGGAAAGGATGATGGAGACTATGATTCCCCCACAAGTCGGGATGAGACTCCGGACGAAAAATAAAAAAAATAAAATAAAAAAGGAGGCCATAAAAAAAGAAAAGGCCCAAATAAAAAAATAAAAAATGAGAGAAAAAGAGAGAAGGAACAATGTTACTATCCTTTTACCACACTTGTGTTTCAAAGTAGCACCAAGATCTTCATGATAGAGAGTCTCTCATTTTGTCACTTTCATATACTAGTGGGAATTTTTTATTATAGAACTTGGCTTGTATATTCCAATGATGGGCTTCCTCAAATGCCCTAGGTCTTCGTGAGCAAGCGAGTTGGATGCACACCCACTTAGTTTCTTTTGTTGAGCTTTCATATACTTATAGCTCTAGTGCATCCGTTGCATGGCAATCCCTACTCACTCACATTGATATCTATTGATGGGCATCTCCATAGCCCGTTGATACGCCTAGTTGATGTGAGACTATCTTCCCTCTTTTTGTCTTCTCCACAACCACCATTCTATTCCACCTATAGTGCTATATCCATGGCTCATGCTCATGTATTGCGTGAAGATTGAAAAAGTTTTGAAAATGTTAAAGTATGAAACAATTGCTTGGCTTGTCATCGGGGTTGTGCATGATTTAAATATTTTGTGTGGGGAAGATGGAGCATAGCCAGACTATATGATTTTGTAGGGATAACTTTCTTTGGCCATGTTATTTTGAGAAGACATAATTGCTTAGTTAGTATGCTTGAAGTATTATTATTTTTATGTCAATATGAACTTTTGTCTTGAATCTTTCGGATCTGAATATTCATACCATGATTAAGAAGATTTACATTGAAATTATGCCAAAGTATCACTCCGCATAAAAAAATCTCTTTTTATCATTTACCTACTCGAGGACGAGCAGGAATTAAGCTTGGGGATGCCTGATACCTCTCCAACGTATCTATAATTTTTGATTGCTCCATGCTACTTTATCTATTGTTTTGGACTATATTAGGCTTTATTTTCCACTTTTATATTACTTTTGGGACTAACCTATTAACCGGAGGCCCAGCCCAGAATTGCTGTTTTTTGCCTTTTTCAGTGTTTCGAAGAAACGAAATATCAAACGGAGTCCAAACGGAATGAAACCTTCGGAAACATGATTTTCTCACCGAACGTGATCCAGGAGACTTGGACCCTACGCTAAGGAACAACGGAGGCGGTCACGAGGGTGGGGGGCGCGCCCCCCTAGGGCGCGCCCCCTGCCTCGTGGGCCCCCTGTTGCTCCACCGACGTACTCCTTCCTCCTATATATACCTACGTACCCCCAAACGATCAGAACAGGCCGAAAACCTAATTCCACCGCCTCAACTTCCTGTATCCATGAGATCCCGTCTTGGGGCCTGTTCTGGAGCTCCGCCGGAGGGGGCATCCACCACGGAGGGCTTCTACATCAACACCATAGCCTCTCCGATGAAGTGTGAGTAGTTTACTTCAGACCTTCGGGTCCATAGCTAGTAGCTAGATGGCTTCTTCTCTATTTTTGGATCTCAATACAATGTTCTCCCCCTCTCTCGTGGAGATCTATTCGATGTAATCTTCTTTTTGCGGTGTGTTTGTTGAGACCGATGAATTGTGGGTTTATGATCCAGCTTATCTATGAGTAATATTTGAATCTTCTCTGAATTCTTTTATGTATGATTGAGTTATATTTGCAAGTCTCTTCGAATTATCCGTTTGGTTTGGCCAACTAGATTGGTAGTTCTTGCCATGGGAGAAGTGCATAGCTTTGGGTTCAATCTTGTGGTGTCCTTACCCAAAGGATGTAAAGGGTTGCAAGGCACGTATTGTATTGTTGCCATCGAGGATAACAAGATGGGGTATTTATCATATTGCATGAATTTATTCCTCTACATCATGTCATCTTGCTTAAGGCGTTACTCTATTTTTAACTTAATACTCTAGATGCATGCTGGATAGTGATCGATGAGTGGAGTAATAGTAGTAGATGCAGAATCGTTTTGATCTACTTGTCTCGGACGTGATGCCTATATACATGATCATACCTAGATATACTCATAACTATGCTCAATTCTGCCAATTACTCAACAGTAATTTGTTCACCCACCGTAGAATACTTATGCTGTTGAGAGAAGCCACTAGTGAAACCTATGGCCCCCGGGTCTATTCTCATCATATCAATCTCCATCACTTTTATACTTGCTTTGTTTTTACTTTGCTTTTTACTTTTTACTTTGCGTCTATATACCAAAAATACCAAAAATATTATCTCTATCAGATCTCACTCTCGTAAGTGACCGTGAAGGGATTGACAACCCCTAATCGCGTTGGTTGCGAGTAGCTATCGTTTTGTGCAGGTACGAGGGACTTGTGCGTGGCCTCCTACTGGATTGATACCTTGGTTCTCCAAAACTGAGGGAAATACTTACGCTACTCTGCTGCATCATCCTCTCCTCTTCGGGGAAAACCAACGCAAGCTCGAGACGTAGCACGCGCGGGAGGCGCGGGAGGAGCGGGAGGCGGGGGAGCGGAGGGCGGCCCAGGAGACGAGGAAGAAGTCGGCGGAGGCGCAAGCCGACGCGGCGGCCAACGCTCAGGCGGAGGCAGAGGCTGCGGAGAAGGCGGCGGAGGCCAGGCGTAACCTGCCTCCGCAGCTCGTCATCCCTCTTCGTACCGCGGCCCCCGACATCCTAGTACTCCTGTCGGAGGAAGCTGACCGCGAGCGGTTGGTGATGGTGAGGGAGGAGGGCGACGTGATCGTTCTGGAGGGAGAGGCGGTACCGTCGGCGCCGACTGGAACGGGCCAAGGCGGCCTGCCTGTCGTGCCGCCCGAGCAGCCGGCTGGAGGCGAGCCGACTGTGGGGGCTAATCTTGTGGTTCAGTCGCCACCTCGTCGGCGCGCGGGGGAGGCGACCTCAGCGCCGGAGCCGCAGAAAACCGCAGGCGCCAGCTCGTCGGCTCATGATCTGGAGGCGGCCTGCGCCAGCTCGTCTGAGTGGACACCCAGCGGTGGAACGGCCGAGCTGAACGTGGCGGCGCAGGAGGTCCGAAGCCGGCTTCAGGCCCAGGCCGCCGCGTTGAAGCGGTACAACCAAGAGTTCCTCACGACGCGGACGGTCATTCGGGTGAGTCCTCCCGCTTTTCGTTGATTGCTTCTTGATTTCTTCGTAGGGCGTGTCGGCACACCACTGGTGTAGTCCCGAGTTCGAGTCGGCTGCTGAGCAGGCGGCTTGGAACTTCTTAGTAGACTTCGGCTGTGGTCTTGTTCTTATTTGCACCTCCGTACTATTTGCAGGAATATCACAATCTCCGGGCGGCTGCTTTCAACTCCCAGGCCCAGGAGATGAGCCAGAAGACCGCAGATCTGACTGAGAGCCAGAGTAAGTGCTTCATTTTTATCTCACATGGGGCGTCAACAGACTCCATGGGTGTAGTCCCGAGATTCGGCCGATCACGAGCAGTGGGTCGGATCTTTCCTGACGACTTCTTCCTTATTGCTTTTTTCTTCTTCTTCATACTTGCAGGGGCCAATGCCGACTTGAGGGAGCAGCTAGGCGGGGTCCAGACCGCCCTTCGCGCCAAGGAAGCCGAGTGCAACGCCTTGGCCCAAGAAACTGGCCGACCAGGAGGAGAGCCATAAGGCGGCCCTGAAGACGGCGCATGACAGCAAGGCCACCCTCAAAGACGAATACGAGACCGAGGCGGCGGGCTGGGCAGAGGCGAAGCAAGCGGTGAGCGAGGGCTAAGGACGGGTTGAGGATTTGATCGACGGTAGGCCGCCTTCCTCTTCGTCCCTTTGCTTGCCCTTTGTCCTCTGATTTGTCTTCTGACTTTGTGCTGCTTCTTTCTTCTTTGTGCAAATTACTTTCCCGGTTACTCTGTCGCCGCCACCCAAGCCATCGAGGCCCACGGCGAAGCCCGCCGGCAGGCAGGGGTCGAGATCACGCCAGATGCTAGCCGGACACTTGAGGAGCAGCTTCTGGCGATTCAGGCCCGTCTGCAGCCGGCGCACCGCATGCTCCGCCGTCTTCAGCGTGCCGGGGCGCAAGTGCTGGCCGCCCTCTGGCCCGGCGAGGCGGTTCCCTGCACCCCCAGTCGGACTGCCGACTGGCTGGAGGTTGCAGTCGGTCGCTTCGAGGCCTGGAAGGCTTCTGCAGCTCGGTTTGGCGCCAGGCGGGCGCTGGAGTTCGTCCGAGCCTGGTATCCTGGGCTGAGCTTGGCCCAGCTGAGCACCTGGCGGCAGGAGGCCGACGAAGAGCTGGTGGCGGTGCGGCCGGCTATCATCCAGCATGCCTCGGCGATCGCCGACTACACCGACACCAGCGCCTTCGCTCCTGAGGTAAATGATGACGGCGTTGCTCAGCCGGAGGAGTGGTTCGGGCTGAACCCGGCAGAAGGTGAAGAGTCAGCGGAGGAGATCGCTTCCAGCGACGAGGGTGAAGACGAAGAGGCGGGGGGGGGGGGGGGATGGCGAAGACGTCGTGCTAGAAGGTGAAGCGACCAGCCAGCTTCAGCCTGATCGTGCCTCCAGCAACGAGGCACGTGCAAGCGCGCCGTCTGCCAGAGGTGATGATCAGGCCAAGACTCGCCAGCCGGCCACTCCTCCAGCCGGCACTGCCGTCTCCACCAACCTGCCCGACCCACCCGTCGCTCCCTTGGCCTGATCTGCCGTCTTTGCTTTCCTGCTTGTTACTCTTTGAACAACTTTTTATTAAATTTGCGCAGTTCCACCCATTGGGGGTGTATTCAAACTATGTTGAATGCTGGCCTTTCGAAGGCCTTTTGTGTAAATATAATCATGCATGTGTTTGGCTCCCATTCATGTTTGCTTTTCGTCCTTTGGCTGTTTCCTTTGCCGCCTTCCCTTGGTCGCCGCCTTCCCAGCCGGACAGCTGCTCTGCAGTCTGTGGCTGAGGAGGAACTTGGCCGTTTTGGGAAGACAAGTACTCGAGCTTTCTTAGATTGTAGCAAGGTGAATGGGAGGCCGGCCAGCCAGCTGCTCTGGCAGCCGGTCGGCGGGGAGGGAAGCCGGCTTGGGTTATATAAGTTCGTTAGTCCTTAGCCGTTTTTCATGTGGGCATACTTTCCTGCCTTTGACTCTTGCCAGCCGGACAACCGATTCTTCAAGCTACGGCTTTTGACAAGAGAGGTCTTGGGTGCCGGCACACTACTTGTCTGACTGTAGGTGGAACTTGAATATAACTCAAGGCGGCAAGTCCCCGGGCCGACTGGTCGAACCCGGTGCCGGACAAGAAAAATGAATGTAGTAACATAATCATAGGCATGATACTTCATCATTCGTAGATAAAAGAGGGTAGTGCCCGAGTGTTCCTCGGGGGGCCCGTTGTCTCATACTTAGTGCAAAAGGTAGCGTGGTACATATTGCTTTTTAACTGTAAAATCTTCGGAGGAGATTGGCGTTCCATGGTCGTTCCGACTCCTTGCCGGAATCATCTCTCTTGCGTGCCTTCAGCTTCTGCATGTCGATCAGGTAGTAGGAGTCGTTGCCTAATGCTCTGCTGATGACGAAGGGGCCTTCCCAAGGGGCCGAGAGCTTGTGCTAGCCGGCTGTTCGCTGGATCACCCGGAGCACAAGGTCACCCTCTTGGAAGGATCTTGGCTTGACCTTCCGGCTGTGGTAGCGGCGCAAACCCTGCTGGTAGATGGCGGACCGGCTGAGGGCTAACAACCGGCTTTATTCCAGCAGGTCGACACCGTCTTCTCATGCTTCCTTGGCCTCCGCCTCCGTGTACATGGTGACCCGAGGTGAGTCGAACTCAATGTCAGTTGGGATGACAGCCTCGGCACCATATACAAGGAAGAAAGGGGTGAAGCCGGTTGACTTGTTCGGGGTAGTGCGCAGACTCCAGAGGACGGCCGGCAGCTCGTCGAGCCAACAGCCGGCCGAACGCTCCAGTGGCACGACCAGTCGGGGCTTGATGCCGGAGAGGATGAGGCCGTTTGCTCGCTCAACTTGGCCGTTTGACTGCGGGTGGGCAACGGACGCTAAGTCCAGTCGGATGCCCTGTGTCGCGCAGAAATGTGCCAGTGCTCCCTTGGCAAAATTCATGCCATTGTCGGTGATGATGCTGTGTGGAACGCCGTACCGGGTTGTAATATCTGCGATGAATGTCACGGCGGTCAGCCCATTTAGTTTCTTGATCGGCTTCGCTTCAATCCACTTGGTAAATTTGTCCACGGCGACGAGCAGATGTGTCATGCCGCCGCGCGCCGTCTTGAACGGGCCCACCATATCCAGTCCCTAGACGGCAAATGGCCAGGTGAGGGGAATGGTCTTGAGTGCAGAAGTCGGCAGGTGTTGCTTGGAGCTGAAGATTTGGCACCCTTTGCAGTATTTGACTAACTCCTTGGCATCATCCAAAGCAGTCGGCCAGAAGAATCCATGGCGGAAAGCTTTGGCGACAAGTGATCTTGAGGCCGCGTGGTGGCCGCATTCGCCTTGGTGGATGTCCTTGAGGATTGCTATGCCCTTCTCTGGCTTGACGCAGCGCTGGAAAACTCCAGTGACGCTGCGCCTAACGAGCTCTCGGTTAACTATTGTGTATTCTCCGGCTCGGCCTTGGACTTGCCTTGCCGAGATCTCGTCAGTCGGTAGCTCTGTGTTTACCAGGAAGTTGAGGATGGGCTGGGCCCATGATGGAGCAGTGACTTCTTCTATTGCCAACACGGCTACTGTGACCAGGGCGGGTGGACTGGGTGGTGAAGAGCTGGAGTCGGCCACCGCCTGTTGTGTCGATGCAGTCCCCGGGCCGACTGCCGTAGTCCCCGGGCCGGGCTCTGAAGTCCCCGGGCCGGGTGCGACTATGGCAGTCCCCGAGCCGCCTGTTGAAGTCCCCGGGCCGCCTATCGAAGTCCCCGAGCCGCCTGCTTGGTTCCCCAAGCCGGATCCGACTGCGTCGGGGTTAGGCGGTACGAAGATGGAATCAGATTCTGGAGACGGCTTGATAGACGGCTTGAGGAGGCGTTGGAGAGAGACGCCGGTTGGTATAGCTTGTCGAGTGGAGCCTATTCGTGCCAGGGCATCTGCTTGCTCGTTGTCGGCCCGTGGCACGTGGAGGAACTCGCATCCTTCAAAATACCCGCTGATTTGCTGAACAAGGAAGCGGTAGCTCGCCATGTTTGCGTCCTTGGCGTCCCAGTCGCCAGATGATTGTTGGACTACCAAATCCGAGTCGCCATAGCACAGGATCCGGCGAATGCCGAGTACTTTGGCTAGCCGGAGCCCGTGTATGAGCGCCTCGTACTCGGCCATATTGTTGGAGGCGGCAAAAGTGTATCTGAGCTTGTCGCCTTTGGGAGAGGTGAGGATGATGCCGGCTCCCAAGCCGGTGCGCATCTTGGACCCATCGAAGTGCATCCGCCAATGAGTGGAGTTAGGGGCCGGCGGCAGGTACTGGGTCTCGGCCCAGTCGACAAGGAAGTCGGCCAATGCTTGGGACTTGATGGGGTGCGAGTCTGGTAGAAGATCGTGTAAGGAGCCAACTCAATGGCCCATTTTGCCACCCGGCCGGATGCATCCCGGCTTCCTATGATCTCGGCGAGCGGGGCAGTACACACGACCGTGATGGGGTGCTCTTGAAAGTAGGGCTTGAGCTTCTTGGCGGCGAAGTACACACCATAGCACATCTTCTGCTAGTGCGGGTAGTTCTGCTTTGAGGTGGACAGTACTTCGCTTAAATAATGCACCGGCCTCTGGACTGGCTGAGCTCGACCTTCTTCCGGGCGTTGAGCCATGATAACGGTGCTGACCACCCGGCTGGTAGCGGCGATGTAAAGGAGCATGGGCTCTTTCTCAGTCAGCGCCGCCAAGACAGGCGGCATAGCCAGCATCTTCTTCAGTTCGTGGAAAGCTTGGTCGGCTTGGTCGTTCCACTCGAAATGAGTGGTCTTCTTCATGAGTCGGTAGAGGGGGAGAGCTTTCTCTCCGAGCCGGCTGATAAAGCGGTTCAGGGAGGCTAGACATCCGGTGAACTTTTGGACGTCTCGTAGCTTGGTGGGAATCTCCATTCTCTCTATGGCCTTGATCTTCACTCGGTTGCATTCGATGCCGCGTTTGGAGACCAAGAAGCCTAGAAGCTGGCCGGCTGGTACTCCGAACACGCATTTCTCGGGGTTGAGCTTGATCTGGAACCGGCGCAAGTTTTCAAACGTCTCTTTGAGGTCTTCCAGCAAGGTGCCACGCTTCTCCGTCTTCACCACAATATCGTCTACATAGACGTGGGCATTTCTGCCGAGTTGCTTGAGGAGGCATTTCTGCATGCAACGCTGAAAAGTAGCACCGGCATTTCTCAAGCCGAATGTCATAGTCAGGTAGCAGAAAGCTCTGAATGGTGTGATGAAGGCGGTCTTCAGGCGATCAGCTGGGTCCAACTTTATCTGGTGGTAGCCTGAGTAAGCATCCAAGAAACTCAACAGCTCGCATCCGGCTGTGGAGTCTATCACTTGATCAATCCTTGACAGGGCGAAGGGATATTTGGGGCAGGCTTTGTTGAGGCTAGTGTAGTCTATACACATGCGCCACTTGTTATTCTTCTTCAGCACGAGGACCGGGTTGGCAAGCCATTCCGAAAAGAACACCTCCATTATGAAGCCGGCTACCAGAAGCCGGGCTATCTCTTCTCCTACAATCCTTCTCCTCTCCTCCGACAGTCGGCGGAGGGGCGACTGGTTTTGCATCTGCTCGGACGTGTAGCTTGTGCTCGGCGAATTCCTTCGGAACACCCGACATGTCCTTGGGAGACCATGCGAAGATGTCCCGATTCTCACGGAGGAAATCGACGAGCTCGCCTTCCTATTTGTTGTCCAGGTTTGCCCCAATGACGGCAAACCTTTCTGGGTGCTTCGGGTCCAGAGGTATCTTCTTCGTTTCTTTGGCTGGCTGGAAAGAACCTTGGGCATCACACTCCTTGGGGTCGGGGGACAGGGCCGGCTG
The DNA here is from genome assembly GCA_021605205.1 of Aegilops longissima. Taxonomy (NCBI): domain Eukaryota; kingdom Viridiplantae; phylum Streptophyta; class Magnoliopsida; order Poales; family Poaceae; genus Aegilops; species Aegilops longissima. Next base: position 639,534,053 of record CM038676.1, on the reverse strand, counting down.
CTTGCCGGCCATGGCCACGACCCAATCCAGCATCTTCTTCTCTTCGGCGATGACGAGGGACTCGGCCAGCCGGCTGCTAGCTGCTGCACACTCGGAGGATTTCTTGTAGTCGCCGGCTATGGTGATGATGCCCTTGGAACTCGGTATCTTCATCTTGAGGTAGGCATAGTGGGGTCCAGCCATGAACTTGGCCAGGGCAGGTTGGCCAAGCAACGCGTGGTAAGGGCTCTCCAAATCCACTACCTCAAACCAAACTGCTTCTCGGCAGAAGTGATCCTTGTCCCCAAAGAGAACATCTATCTTGATCTTGCCGATTGGCGAGCAGGACAGGCCGGGTACGATGCCATGGAACACGGTCCGACTAGGCATGAGTTGCTTCGTCTTGATGTTCAGCTTCTCCATGGTGTCACGGTACAATATGTTGATGCTGCTCCCGCCATATATCAGCACGCGGGAGAAACGGGCAGCTCGCCTTTCTGTCGCGAGGGTGGCGTCCAAAACCAATGCTTAGGAGCCGGGAGACGGCATCACCTCTGGGTGGTCGGCCCGGCTCCAGCCGATAGGCCTTTCTGACCAGTGCATGAACTCAGGTTTGCTGGAGGCGACGACGTTGACTTCTTGGTGCTGTCGGCGCCGGCTGCGCCGGTCTTCGGGCTTGTTTGTAAAGACGACGTAGGCGGCATGCTCGTCGGGGAACTCGTCTTGGACGGCCCCAATCGCTGGTCGAGCGGCTGGTGTTGGAAATATGCCCTAGAGGCAATAATAAATTAGTTATTATTATATTTCCTTGTTCACGATAATCGTTTATTATCCATGCTATAATTGTATTGATAGGAAACTCAGATACATGTGTGGATAAATAGACAACACCATGTCCCTAGCAAGCCTCTATTGGCTAGCTCGTTGATCAATAGATGGTTACGGTTTCCTAACCATGGACATTGGATGTCATTGATAACGGGATCACATCATCAGTAGAATGATGTGATGGACAAGACCCAATCCTAAGCCTAGCACAAAGATCGTAGTTCGTATGCTAAAGCTTTTCTAATGTCAAATATCATTTCCTTAGACCATGAGATTGTGCAACTCCGGATACCGTAGGAATGCTTTGGGTGTACCAAACGTCCACAACGTGTCGGGTGACTATAAAGGTGCACTACAGGTATCTCCGAAAGTGTCTGCATTGGGTTGGCACGAATCGAGATGGGATTTGTCACTCCGTAAACGGAGAGGTATCTCTGGGCCCACTCGGTAGGACATCATCATAATGTGCACAATGTGACCAAGGGGTTGATCACGGGATGATGTGTTACGGAACGAGTAAAGAGACTTGCCGGAACCGAGATTGAACAAGGTATCGGGATACCGACGATCGAATCTCGGGCAAGTACAATACCGCTAGACAAAGGGAATTGTATACGGGATCGATTGAGTCCTTGACATCGTGGTTCATCCGATGAGATCATCGTGGAACATGTGGGAGCCAACATGGGTATCCAGATCCCGCTGTTGGTTATTGACCGAGAACGTCTCGGTCATGTCGCATGGTTCCCGAACCCGTAGGGTCTACACACTTAAGGTTCGATGGCGCTAGGGTTATAAAGGAAGTTTGTATGTGGTTACGAATGTTGTTCGAGTCCCGGATGAGATCCCGGACGTCACGAGGAGTTCTGGAATGGTCCGGAGGTAAAGATTTATATATGGAAGTCCTGTTTTGGTCACCGGAAAAGTTTGGGCGATATCGATATCGTCTGGGACCACGGGAGGGTCCTGGTCCACCAAGTGGGGCCACCTGCCCTGAAGGTTGTGTGGGCCAAGTGTGGGAGGGACCAGCCCCTAGGAGGGATGGTGCGCCCCCACAAGGGGCCCAAGGCGCAAGGGGGAGTGGGAGGGGCAAACCCTAGTTCAGATGGGCCTTAAGGCCCACCTAGTGGCGCCTCTCTCTCCCCTCTTGGCCGCCCCCAAACCCATCTAGGGCTGGCCGCCACCCCTAGGGGTGGAAACCCTAGAGGGGCGCAGCCCTCCCTTCCCTATATATATGAGGCCTATGGGGCTACCCATAACACACGAGAGCCTCCCTCTCCAGCGCAGCCCTGCCTCCCTCCTCCTCCTCTCCTTGGCGCTTGGCGGCCTGCTGGGATTGCCACGCCTCCATCACCACCATGCCGTTGTGCTGCTGCTGGATGGAGTCTTCCTCAACCTCTCCCTCTCTCCTTGCTGGATCAAGGCGTGAGACGCCACCGGCTGTACGTGTGTTGAACGCGGAGGTGCCGTCCGCTCGGCACTAGGATCTCAAATGATTTGGATCACCACGAGTACGACTCCTTCAACCCCGTTCTCATGAACGCTTCCGCTTAGCGATCTACAAGGGTATGTAGATGCACTCTCCTTCCCTCGTTGCTAGTTTCTCCATAGATAGATCTTGGTGACACGTGGAAAATTTTGAATTTCTGCTACGCTCCCCAACAGTGGCATCATGAGCTAGGTCTATTATGTAGATTCTTTGCACGAGTAGAACACAAAGTAGTTGTGGGCGTTGATGTTGTTCAATATGCTTACCGTTACTAGTCCAATCTTGTTTCGACGGTATTGTGGGATGAAGCGGCCGGACCGACCTTACACGCACTTTTCGTGAGAGACAGGTTCCACCGACCGACATGCACTTGGTGCATAAGGTGGCTAGCGGGTGCCGCTCTCCCACTTTAGTCGGAACGGATTCGATGAAAAGGGTCCTTATGAAGGGTAAATAGCAATTGGCATATCACGTTGTGGTTTTGCGTGAGGTAAGAAACGTTCTTGCTAGAAACCCATAGCAGCCACGTAAAACATGCAAACAACAATTAGAGGACGTCTAACTTGTTTTTGCAGGGTATGCTATGTGATGTGATATGGCCAAGAAGAATGTGATGAATGATATGTGATGTATGAGATTGATCATGTTCTTGTAATAGGATTCACGACTTGCATGTCGATGAGTATGACAACCGGCAGGAGCCATAGGAGTTGTCTTTATTTATTGTATGACCTGCGTGTCATTGAACAACGCCATGTAATTACTTTACTTTATTGCTAACCGTAGCCATAGTAGTAGAAGTAATAGTTGGCGAGACAACTTCATGAAGACACGATGATGGAGATCATGATGATGGAGATCATGGTGTCATGCGGTGACGATGATGATCATGGAGCCCGAAGATGGAGATCAAAGGAGCAAAATGATATTGGCCATATCATGTCACTATATAATTGCATGTGATGTTTATTATGTTTATGCATCTTGTTTACTTAGAACGACGGTAGTAAATAAGATGATCCCTTACAAAATTTCAAGAAGTGTTCTCCCTGACGTGCACGCGTTGCTACAGTTCGTCGCTTCTAAGCACCACGTGATGATCGGGTGTGATGGATTCTTACGTTCACATACAACGGGTGTAAGACAGATTTACACAGCAAAAACACTTGGGGTTAACTTGACGAGCCTAGCATGTGCGGACATGGCCTCGAACACGGAGACCGAAAGGTCGAGCATGAGTCATATAGTAGATACGATCAACATGAAGATGTTCACCGATGATGACTAGTCCGTCTCACGTGATGATCGGACACGGCCTAGTTGACTCGGATCATGTAATCACTTAGATGACCAGAGGATGTCTATCGAGTGGGAGTTCATAAGATGAACTTAATTATCTTGAACATAGTCAAAAGACCTTTTGCAAATTATGTCGTAATCTCGCGCTTTAGTTCCACTGTTTAGATATGTTCCTAGAGAAAATATAGTTGAAAGTTGAAACTAGCGATTATGCGGACAGTAGAAAGCTTATGTCCTTAATGCACCGCTCAGTGTGCTGAACCCCAAACGTCGTTTGTGGATGTTGCGAACATCAGACATACACGTTTTGATAACTACGTGATAGTTCAGTTAAACGGTTTAGAGTTGAGGCACGAAAGACGTTTTCGAAATGTCACGGAACATATGAGATGTTTCGAGGGCTGAAATTGGGATTTCAAGCTCGTGCCCACGTCAAGAGGTATAAGACCTCCGACGATTTTCTTAGCCTGCAAACTAAGGGAGAAAAGCTCAATCATTGAGCTTGTGCTCAGATTGTCTGAGTACAACAATCACTTGAATCGAGTGGGAGTTGATCTTCCAGATGAGATAGTGATGTTTCTCCAAAAGTCATTGCCACCAAGCTGCTAGAAGCTTCATGATGAACTATAACATATCAGGGATAGATATGATGATCCTTGAGCTATTTGCAATGTTCGACACCGCGAATGTAGAAATCAAGAAGGAGCATCAATTGTTGATGGTTGGTGAAACCACTAGCTTCCAGAAGGGCAAGGGCAAGGAGGGATACTTCATGAAACAGCAAATCAGCTGCTGCTCTAATGAAGAAACCCAAGGTTGAACCCAAACCCGAGACTAAGTGCTTCTGTAATAAGGGGAACAGCCACTGGAGCAGAATTACCCTAGATACTTGGTAGATGAGAAGGCTGGCAAGGTCGATAGAAGTATATTGGATATACATTATGTTAATGTGTACTTTACTAGTACTCCTAGTAGCACCAGGGTATTAGATACCGGTTCAGTTGCTAAGTGTTAGTAACTCGAAATAAAAGGCTACGGAATAAACGGAGACTAGCTAAAGGTGAGCTGACGATATGTGTTGGAAGTGTTTCCAAGGTTGATGTGATCAAGCATCGCACGCTCCCTCTACCATCGAGATTGATGTTAAACCTAAATAATTGTTATTTGGTGTTTGCGTTGAGCATAGACATGATTGGATTATGTCTATCGCAATACGGTTATTCATTTAAGGAGAATAATGGTTACTCTATTTATTTGAATAATACCTTCGATGGTGTTTGCGTTGCGGATGAAGGCTTCTGTGAAGTCTAGCCAGCTGTTGACGCTGTAATGCTTGAGGCTGTTGAGCCAGGTTCGCGCCGTGCCTTGGAGCATGAGGGGGACATACTTCACGGCAACACGCCTGTTGCCGTTTGCTATGCTAACCGCAGTGGAGTAGTCGATCAACCAATCTTCCGGCTTCACAGAGCCGTTGTACTTGGGCGTGTCTCTTGGGAGCGAGAACCCTTTGGGGAAAGGCTCGTCGCAGACGCGGGGGCCGAAGCAAGGTGGGCCGACATCGTCTTCTTCTTCTAATGCCAGGGATCGCGCTAGGCGGTCGATCCGATGGCGGGCGTCATTCTCGCCGACTCCTTCGCGACGGCCTAGTCGGCCGTTGAGAGTTGGATGCGTGACAGGCGGCGGGGTGGGGTATCTCTCCCCACGAGGCGGAGGAGGAGGCGGGTTGCCTCGTCGCTCCACGGCTCGAGGGCGGCCTTCTGCGTCGCGCTCGATGGAGATTCGGGTCCGGCTGCGGCTGGTAGCCGGCTCCTTTTCTTGCCTTGCGCGGGTGTTGCCCGCAGTCGGCGTCCGTGACGTCGCGCCGTGCTCTCGGCGTGGGGGAGGACTTTCTGCGCGACGCCGCTTGCGTGCACCAGTGCGGCTGCATCGATCAGCTGCTGGATGCGTCTGGTCATGTAGGGGAGTTCTTCGCCCCCAGTCCATTCAGCTCGTCTACGGCCGCCTGGGCGGCGCGTAGATTCTTAGGGGCGTGGCATAGACTGGGCGGTCTGCTCCCAGCATGTCGGCGATGGCTGCGCCACGCTTCTTGATGACGCCGACTCGGCTCGGCCCGTCAGGAGGCGGCGTGCCAAAGGCGGCGCGGTCGACTTCGCGCTGGTGAGCCTCAGTGAGGCGCCTCATGGAGGCTATGTTCTGGCCCTCCGCAATGAGGGCGAGGCGGCGTGCCTCCAGTGTCTCGGTGTCGGCGTCGGCCGGAAGGGGTACAGACAAGTCGTGGAGCGCCGCTTGCAGGGCGTAGTGGGCATTCTCGCCGGAGGCGACGCCGTGGCTGATGACCAGCACCTCGATGATGGCGCTGCCACAGCTGTCGGCTCGAGGGAGCTGGTCGTTGAAGATCACGACGTTGGTGGGGAAAGCATCAAGCGATGCCCTGTCGGAGTCGACAGGCATCGGGTCGGTGGAGCCAACCGACTCAAAATCCACAGCAGGCTCGCTGGAGACGCAGAGTTGGTCGAGGAGGCTGACGAGGTGGCTCTCGAGGCAGCCTGTGCCCGCGTCGGATGCGGGATCGTCGGAGATGCAAGCCTCGCCAGAAGATCGGTGAGGCAGCTCACCGCACAGGCATTAGAGACGCCTTGCAGCGCGTCGGGGCAAGCGCCATCGGGCGTGCCAGGCTGGCTACGCTCGCTGGGAAGGAAGAGGGTTCCCGTCCAGAACAGGTCTCCAAACGACGGTGCACCTGGCCCCACGGTGGGCGCCAAATGTCGGGTGGTAGGTGCGACATATGCCAACGGGTGGCTTATCATTGTGGGAGTCAATAAGACGTCGCCGGTGCCTGGAAATGGGATAAGGCGAAGACATGCACGCCGGTGAATCTTACCCAGCTTCGGGGCTTTCCGTGGAGATAACACCCCTACTGCTGCTTTGCGGGGTCTCCGCATGATCACTAAGTTAACAAGTAGCTACAAGAGGCTCCTTGAGCTGTTTGGCGAGAGGAAGAAGAAGGGCAAGGCTAGCTCTCCTCTTCCCTCTATGTGGTGTCTAAAACTCCCAGAGATCAACCCTTTGCATGGGTGCCCTGGGGGGTTTATATAGGCCTACCCCCTAGGGGTACAATGGTAATCCGGCTGGGCGCGGGCCCGAGCCGTCAGTGTCTATGTTCGCCGGCTTCTCCGCCGGCTGGTGGGGCCCGCCGACTGGTGGGTCTCGCTGGCTGCCGGCTTCCTGGTCGACAAGAAGGTCCCACCGCTCGGGGGCCTTGTCAGGGGCTGGTTACTGTTGCCTCACTCCTGATGACGAGGACTTTGTCGAGGTAAGCATGGCCACAGTGCCGCCGCCTGGCGGCGATCACTGTAGCCTTACCTCATCTTGTCTCCTTAATGAGGCGCCTCCTTCGAGGGAAGGAGCAAGCCGGCTGCTGGGAGCCGGCTACATCTCTGGCCGACTGCGGGAGGCCTGGCCGCCTTCGGGCATCTCTCTGACCAAAGGGGCCAGTCACCTGCGGGCCGCCCTGACAGCTTGTCATGGGGGACGTCATGGTCAACATGGCAACAAAGGTTGCACGCGGACGGGTGATGGCCGCCCGTCAGCATGCTGCAGGCTATGCGCCTCCGGATTCGGGGTGACAGGCTTTACCGTAGCCACGCCCCGTCTCATCGCCGTTATGCAGGTGCAAAGTTTGAGGGTGCGATCTCGGCCGCCTGCTGGGGGCCGGCTTCTTGGAGTCGGCCTTCTCGTGGCCGGCTTCTTGGAGTCGGCCCGCTTGTGGCTTTCTTCCCGTGGGTTTAGGGTCGGGCCACCACCCGGTAGCCGGCCTGAGAGACAGCCGACCAAGGGAAGGCGACCCCGCGCCTGGGATCCTCGAGGGCTCGATCGGCCCGTAATTTTTCAGAAGCGCCAGGGGGAGCCGGCTAGGCTACCCGTGGTCATTTACTCTGACAGGGAGGTTCGTGTTCGGGTGAGGTGTGTCAAAGGTCCGAGCTTTGGGCAGCTCTGGTTGTCTGGCGGCGGCGGTTTCTTGCGTGGCTGGCATTGTCTCCGTTCCCCTCAAGGGTGGTGCCCACTGGCTGCGGCGTGTTTGGCTCAAGGTTGGCGGCGCGGCGCCTTCTATCCGGCGGTAGGGGATGGGGTTCCCCTTCCCAGCATTAGCAACTCGTCCTCGGCTGTGGGTTCCTGGTTCTCTTCTTCAACGGCCGACGGGCCTTTCTCTTCTGCGGTCTTCCTTGATGTCCTTGCCGGCCTTTTCTTTAGCAACTGCTCCTGGTGGCTTTCCCGCGGTTTACTGGCATCCTAAGCTGCGATGGTACGGTGGATGTGGTGTGCTCATTGTCCAAGGGGTTGTGCTCTGCGGTTGCTCCAGGACTCGAGGTCGGCATCTCTTCTGTTCTAGGGTGAGCGCTTCTCAGGTCCGTTGGTTCGACGCCTTTCGATCCAAGGCGGGAGGGAAGGGTCCCTCTGCGGCACGAGAGGAGGAAGATGTTTGGATTTCCCCGTCCTAGGAGTCACCCCAGTTCATACTTCATACCCTCACTCTGTACTAGCAGGTCCTCATTGTGCTCTTGCCGGTCGCTACCCTTGGCACCAGTTTTGTTGCGGTCTTCGGCTAGTGCAAGCAATGGGCTCTGTTTTTCTTTACTTTCGTGCTTGTGTGCTGCGTTGAGTTGTAAGCTTCCTAGAGTTCTCCCTTGTATCGTTGGGCCGATGTGAACTGTTGTATGTTTGTAACTCCTGGCCGGTTGATGGCTTTGTTAATTTAAAGCCGGGCTCTCAGCGAGCCTTCGTTCTAAAAATAATAATAATAAAGAACTCGTTAAGGTACAGAGTACTTCACACTGCAAGAATGCATACACAAATGTAACTCAGCTGAATTTATAAACCATCTGTGCGCATGGCGTTTCTCTCACATAGCTACAGCGAATCAGTAAACATATCATGACCATGGAGTGCTAAGCGAACACACAACGAATGAACTACGCTTTCGAGGCAAGCTTGATGATGAGCTCATTGAGAATAGAAGGATTGGTTGCAGCTATGTGCTGCCACTCACTAGTCACCATGAGTTGTTGCAAGTTTGCAACAGATAGGACCATGAGGAATTGCAGGCAAGCCTCCTTGAGTCCGAAGCAATAGTGCCTCAATGCTAGATCAAGGATGGCCATCACGGAGCTCACATCTATGAGCCCCGACAAGGTCTTCACGCAGAGTGACTTCAGCCGCTGGAGATGATACCTATCTGCCGCGGTGAGCAGGTGCCGCAACCGCGTAACCTCATCTACTTCTCCTTCCACCTCCATCTGTGGCATTGAGTCGGTGTACACGAAACCAAGCAGCGCCTTGAACACATTTGGTTCCATGTCTTGTATATGTATGGCCCTAGTACTCCCCTCCTTCATGGGTCCGAAGAGCTAGCTCGGCCATGAAGACGGTGGAACGGGCCGCGAACACGCACCGGTGAGCGGCAAATGTCTCACAACCGACCTCAAACGTTACGTCGACGCTGACCTTAGTCGCCAAGAGTTGGTTCAGATGCTGACATATGTTAGATGGCGGCACCTCGATGAAGGTAGTTGCTGCTTGAGGATGATGAAATCACACGGATGACGAAACAACCATCTTTGAGATGTTGTGAGTTCTCAAGGTCCGCTACTTTTATGAAACAATCTTGACCCCATGCTTCACCAGCTGTAAAGAATTCACGTTTTTCGATTGCACGGATGCATGAAGGCTCTTGCTTGCCAACCTCATCAATAAAACTAAACTGTTGATGCACCTCCACCGACCATTCAAGATCCTGCTCAAGGACAAGGTACATGGAAATGAAACCGACATTCTCCGGGATATCACCATTGGGATATAACAACAAAGCCCATTGATAGCCTCCAGCACTAAAGGTGCGACCTTGGATGCATGATCCATTAGACTTGTCTTTTAAATGGGATAAACCTTCGACCACGAGCAAATTATACCAGCTTCCATCGGTCGTGGCCATGCCAGAGTAGATCATGGCTGACTCCATGGATGGCTTAAGCAGCTTGCCGCCAAGAATAGCAGCAGACGCCATGAATGACATGATTCCTGCGATCTTGTGGGCTAGCTAGAACTTTGGCAATGTGTTCTTTGTGCTCTTCCCAATGCACCCTTTGGTCTCAAGTTAAGCATATATATATATATATATATATATATATATATATATATATATATATATATATATATATATATATATATATATATATATATATATATTAATGCCAATCGCATGATTTAGTGCAGGAGATTACACATTGATACAGTTGATATTCCTTGATTCCTAAGATAGCTATAAAAGGTAGGCAATCATGCATATCACAACACAATAATTTCATAATAAAAATAGTTATTCTAATACCTCCCTCAATCATAACAATCAAGATTGCCCTTAAAACACCATCGAATCGAGAGAGGTTTAGTAAACCCATCTACAACTTGATCTTTCGAAGGCACAAATCAAATGTTCAATACTTTTTGTGTGACTCACTCTCTTACATAATGTTAGCTCACCCTAATATGCCTTGTTCTTGTCTGAAGCAGTGGATTACCTAAAAGTAGGTGGATAATGAGATGTTCTTGGGGGTTCCATTCCTTCGATGGCCTTAATCTTTGCCGGGTTGATCTTTGTGTTACGACGTGAGACCATAAAACCAAGGAATTTCCTAGCCCCGGCCACGAAGACACACTCCTTGTGGATGATGTTAATGTGATTCTTTCTCGGGTTCTCAAAGGTTTTGTACAAGTCAAGCAACATGTCACGCTTTTTCCTAGTCTTCAACCCTAGGTCATCGATGTACACCTCCATGTTTTGCCTGATCCGGTCATCGAAAGTGGGCTTTATAGCACACTGATAGGTTACACTTCCATTATTGATTCTGAACGACATCTTAACACGACAGAACACCACAGAGGGCATGCTAACGATGTTTTCTCTTCATCCTCGGTTTCATACTCACTTGACTGTATACCGAATCTTTGAGACATCACTACAAAAGAAGACACATCCGTGACATTTTGGGCCGAACGAAATTTTTTCCTGTCATACATATGACACTTCTATGACGATAATTGTGACAAAACCCGGTATCATCATAGATGTGGCGGGCTCCTACTTCTATGACAAAAACTCATGATAGAAAATGGGCTTTTCGTCCTGGGCGGGCCGGAGACGCAGCTGCATGACATTCTTTGGACCGTCCATGACGGAAAAAACCGTGGTAGAAGCGAGGGGGAGGGAAATTTCGGGGAGTTGCCGGTTACGGTGGGAGGTCGGGGGTCGAGCGATGCGCTGCTTTCTCGTACGTCTGCTGCAGGTGTGAGGCGTTGGCTCCAATTGAACCCGAGCGAGGTGTTGGGCTCTAACTGAACCCGAGTGATTGCACTGCAGGCTACGCGTTACTGAACCCGAGCGATCGATCGATGGCTGTTAACTGAACCCGATGGAGCGATTCCTTCGCTACTGCTGCTAACTGAAGCGGATCGATTGGATGAACAGTGAGCGTTGCGGAGGGGGGGGGGTTGGATGAACAGTGAGCGGTGGCGTTGCCTCTGGATGAACAAGACCCCGTAGTGTGGAGGGCTGGATGAACAGTAGACGGAGGAGGGGTGGCCATGGAGGGGTGGTAGAACAGGACCCCGTGGTGTGGAGGGCTGGATGAACAATAGACGGTGGAGGGCTGGATGAACAATAGACGGTGGAGGGGTGGTTGAACAGTAGCCGGTGGAGTAGCGCGCGGTGGATGCTGGATGAACAGGAGCCCGTGGAGGCTGGAGGAGGTCGACGGTAGCCCGTGGAGGCTGGAGGAGGTCGACGGTGGAGATGAACAGTATCCCGTGGAGTCCCGTTTTGCGGTACACCACACCCCTCCCGATGAACAGGACCCCCGTTTCGACCGTAGCGCTCCAACACAAGTCCGTTTCGTCCGTTTTGCGGTATGCCACACCCCTCCCGATGAACAGGACCCCCGTTTCGACCGTAGGAGGTCCGTTTCGTCCGTTTTGTGGTACGCCACACCCCTCCCGATGAACAGGACCCCCGTTTTAACCGTAGGAGGTCTGTTTCGTCCGTTTTGCGGTACGCCACACCCCTTCCGATCAACAGGACCCCCGTTTCGACCATAGGAGGTCCGTTTCCTCTGTTTTGCGGTACGCCGGGCCCCTCCCGATCAACAGGATCCCGTTTCGAACATGGCCGGTCGAACACAGGGCCATTTCCTCCGTTGTGCGGTACGCCAGGCCTCGTTTCCATCGCGTGTTCCGTCCAAGCCCTCCCGATGAACATGACCACGCATTCCATTCCGACCCAGCTGGTTGGCTCCCCATGAACACGACGACGACGCTATTTCTCCGTTTCGACCCAGCCATGTACGTATGCGCGAGTAGGCGTTCAAGACCCTGCCCGTATGTACGTACGTGGCCGTATTTTCTTTCTTGCACCCTCGCCGCTGTACGTACGTGTACATGGTACATGCGCGCCTCTACTACGACACGTGTGCGCCTCTACTATGACACGTGCGCGCCTCTACATCGACCAGTATGTACGTACACGTTCGCGACCAGAATGACAACGGTACGTACGCTTCGACCAGGTGGGTCCCGACTGTCAGGCACTTCCTTGCCTGTGAAGATGTAGCTGGTGGGTCCCAGCAGTCAGGGGGCAAATCTTTTTTTTTTGCCTGGACGCACTTCCTTGCGTGCGAAGATGTAGCTGGTGGGTCCCAGCAGTCAGGGGGGCGAATCGTTTTTTGGCCCGGACGCACTTCCTTGCGTGCGAAGGTGTCGCTGGTGGGTCCCAGCGGTCAGGGGGGCGAATTGTTTTGTTTTTTTGCCCGGACGCACTTCCTTGCGTGCGAAGATGTAGCTGGTGGGTCCCAACAGTCAGGGGGAAACGTTTTTTTCGCGAAATACAGTGGCCCGTCCGGTGGGTCCCAGCTGTCAGGTGGAGGAATCATTATTTTCCGTGTAATAAGGAGACACTTCCTTGCTGCGGCCGTGGACCCAGCTGTCAGCCTCTCCACGTACAGTCCACGTCCGATGGAAGTCGTTCCTTGACCACATTGACCACTTTGACTACGCCGCGCCGAGAGCACCAGGGCGGTGAACGACGACGAGGCCTAGGAAGGGGACGATGGGGAGCCCGGGAAGACGCGGCAGTGGAAGCCCGCGCGGAGAGGTGTACGAGGGTTCACTGGTTCGACTGCGGTGTGAGGCTGCCGTCGCCGCAGGGCCTGGCCAGCGGTGGGAATAGTAGGGGGCGGTGAGGCCTCTGCGGCAGCACAGCCGGCCACGGAAGGCAGGAGCATGCGGCACGACCGGCGCTGCTTTGGGCGGCTGGAGCAAGAAGACCAGAGGTTGAAGAAGCACTACGGCCGTTGGATGGACATCGTACGATCACTGGAGCTAGAATCGTTCATATGGACTAAAGTTGACAAAGGCCCCCGTCCCAGTCAACTTAGTAGGCACACAAGTCAGCCTCCCACCATGGTGGGTCCCAGCTAGCAGGGGGAGTATTCATTTTTTTGTGCGTAATAAGGAGGCACTTCCGGTGGGTCCGAGCTGACAGCGCGGGGAACGTTTTTTTCGCGAAATACGCCGGCCCGTCCGGTGGGTCCCAGCAGTCAGGGGGGAAACGTTTTTTCGCGAAATAAGGTGGCCCGTCCGCTGGGTCCCTGCTGTCAGGTGGAGGATAGTTATTTTGCGGGTAATAAGGAGGCACTTCCTTGCGGCCGCCTGGACCCAGCTGTCAGCCTCTCCACGTACAGTACTCTTCCGATGGAAGTCGGTCGTTGACCACGTTGACCACGCCGCGCCGAGAGCACCAGGGCGGTGGTCTGGACGACGGCGAGGCCTAGGAAGGGGACGATACGGAGCCGGGGAAGACGCAGCAGTGGTAGCCCGCGCAGAGAGGAGTACGAGGGTTCACTGGTTCGGCTGCGGTGTGAGGCTGTCGTCACCGCAGAATAACAGGGGGTGTGGGTGAGTAGAGGGATGGCCTGGCCAGCGGTGGGAGTAATATGGGGCGGTGAGGCCTCCGCGGTATCATAGCCGACCACGGGAGGCAGGAGCACGTGACACGACCGGCGCTGCTTTGGGCGGCTGGAGCAAGAAGACCAGAGGTTGAAGAAGCACTACGGCCGTTGGATGGACATCGTACGATCACTGCAGCTATAATCGTTTATATTGACTAAGTTGACAAAACCCTTGGTACGCGTCAACTTAGTAGGCCCACAGCTCGGATTTGGCAGAGAACATATAGCCCATTTGCGATTTGTAAGAATGTACAACCCATTTTCAATTCTAATGGAATTTACTACAGTCCATTTACAGTTTGTTAAAAGTAGAGCCCAACTTCTAGATAGGACAACGATTAATAATTTCAAACAACCGCTCAAAACAGAATTCAAAAAAAAATTCCCACCTTTTGATGGGATCCGAAATATTTTTATCCAAAATTTCTAGTCAGGTTAAATATAATTTCAAAATAAAGTTCTATCACGTTAAAATCCAACGAAATATTGCACGCGCAACAATTAATGAAATTAAATTTTCCAAATTCTAAAAATAATATATTTTTCAAACTAATACGTGTTTGGTGCATAGTAATTGCCCAGTTATTATAATTACATCCCATTTATTATTTCTTAAAGTCCATTTTCTTGTTAAACCTAATGCATACCTCCTAGGAAACTTTGCAGCCCAGCGGGGCGGATAATAAGTTGACCCGGATATTATGTATAACTGTCGGCCCAGTTGCATTGCTGATGTTGAAAAAAAGGCCTGTGTAGTACAGTACAACCTAACATGGTTACTCAGCCCACATTCAGCGACGCCGGAAAGGCCCAAACAAGGCTTCTGTACAACTTTTTGAAGTCACTGAGCTCAATTAATAACTTAAGAAAAAAGTTAGATTACAGTGGAACCTAATTAAAAGTTGTCACGAGCAAATAAATAATTCAACGGGTCCCACTTGTGTGTGTGTGCGTGCGTGTGTGTGTGTGTGTGTGTGTGTGTGTGTGTGTGAGAGAGAGAGAGAGAGAGAGAGAGAGAGAGATAGAGATAGAGAGAAACCCATCGGTCGATGCTCGTAAATACATCTTTTAGCCATATGCATTGTTCATGCTCAGTAAAAACTTATATAGTTGACACAATCATATAGAACATTATAGCACACTGAACTTGCATACAAAAATTTCATGCAGGCAGCACAATCAGGATGGAAGTTGTGGATCGCTACGGGAAGGGCTATATTGAAACCAACGAAGTCGTACATAATGGTTCATCGTCTTTATAAATGACGGGGAATATCTTGAATATTGTGCAAAGAAAACAGACAGACAACACAATAAGTTCTGCTAGCACATTAAGTTGACGTACAACCCTTTCTAAAAAAAGTTTAGGTACAAAATTACAACATGTCACAATCAAATGTACTGGCATATCAGTGCTTCAGACCCATAGCTCGGATTTAACTAGTACTATCTGACAAGATTCAATTGTTACCTCAAATTAGAGCACATCCAGGCAGCCAGCCCTGCCTCTTCTCCCAAAGAAGCAGTGGCCTCCGCCGCGCGATGGAGTAGGCCCTATGCCATCCATCGTTCCGAGCAACACGGTGAAAGTTTGACGTTGACTCCTGTAATGGATGTCGTCGATGGACCCTGGCACCAGCGGCGGCGGCAGGACTTCGATTGATGGATTGACCACTTCTTCGACATGCACGAACACTCGATACATGTACATCCCTAACGTGGTCCGCGACGGCCTTGGTGGCGACGAATAGTACAACCCCGATTCCTGCACCGGTATCTCAACACCAATCAGCTTCGGTATGGTGGACGGCTTATTCATCCATGCCATAACAGTCAGAGCCCAGCTGTCTGGAGGAACAAACATACTTACGAGCTCACCTCCAAGGTCGTTGATAAGCTCGTTCATGGACTCGCTGTTCCAAGCACGTCGAGGCATGCCGTGGAAGGTAAGCTTTGTTAAAAACTCAAGCTCAGAGGGCACCGAGCCCCATCCTGGGTGCCACCGATCAAAGCTCACCAGCGCGCCATCGCAGAACAAACGCCGGGAAGATTCAAACACACGACTGTAGTCGAAAGTTGTCCGGAACCTGAAAAAGAAATCAACCGGTGGCGGACATACGTCAACGAGCAAGTCACTTATTTGGATGCCGTGCGCAATGCCAAGAGCTTTGACAAGGTCGTCCGGCGAGACGGGAGGCCGGTCGCCGTTGATGGTTACCATCAGCACTTTGCCGGCAAACTGGTCGTCAAGCGCCGCCATGCCACTGTTGAGCGACAGCACGCAGCGACCGAAGGCAGGACGGACCTCAGGATCTCCGGCTCGGAGATCCGCGTTGACCGGCGACATGATAGTGCGCTTGAGTACAGGGAGTACAGGAGGGGGATTTGGGGGAACTGGAGTAGGAATCGAGATTCCAGAGGTGGGGAGGGGGGAGACTGGGGATGAAAAGGTAGCATGAATTTCGAGCACGCGCCAATATGCTCTCGGCGCGCAAGCGCACGAAAACACCGGTGGCGCCCACATGTCGGCCTAAGAGTCCTTATTCTTTCTTTTTTGGAGAGCCCGGCCTTTTTTTCAGGATCTTTTGAGAGCCCGCCCGAGAGTCATAATTGAACTGTTTGGCATTGTGTTACTACTCGACCCATATTCAACGACACCTCACTGGCCCAAGCAAGTGTAAATCATCGAAAAGGCAGTGAGCTCAAATTATATAACTTGAAAAAAGGAGATATACTCTGAACACTGGAGAATGGTGATGCCCTCATTTAGCCCACCAGTAGTTCGAGACAATAAACAGTTCGAAACAACAATATATACAACATTCAAACACTGACTAGTGACTACTACTGACATAAACAGCAAGACATGATAGTTCATAAGAAGTCTTGCTACACCACCAAAATGTACCCATCTGCAGTGCTCAGACTCTCATGATCCAGACGAGAATGACATTCTAAACAGAAGCAACTATTACATAGAAAGAGTGACATAGACGAGGATGACCAAATGACAAGGAATATACATAACAAAAGAAAGAACTACCCATCCAAAACCAGAAGCAAAGACAACAAAGTCATTCGAAGAGATGATCCAACACCATCATAATTTGCAGCCCCGCTTCAGCGACCAGTGATCCGGAGACACCAGAACTCCACCCTTTCGATGCAACAGCCCAATTACCTATCAACCTGAAGGCTTGAACCACATCACTGCCTGTCGTAATTGAGACATCCAAGGATCAAAGTTAATCCGGATGCCTTTGTCATTCTCACCTTCTTTTGGCTGCAGGCTGTATCGTTGACAATCAGGGGAGTTTGCTCCCGAACTCCTAGGGCTCGCCATGTAGACACAGTTTTCCATAGCAAACAGAGCCTCTCTGCCATCAAGGTCCTTGCCAACGGTGATCTCCTGGTTAATCGGATAATTGAGTCCGAGAAACAGAGAGTGTGAACCAAGGCTGTTTACCCGCCTCCAACTAAAAAATCCTAAAGGCCCCAACAAGCTGGTATCCTGCTCATAGACGTAACAACCACTGTCCGGATACTCACGTATTACACGATGCTTGTATACTGATGGGGTTTTGCAATATAACTTTTCCGGCTCATGTGTCCGAATGATCATCAGTCTTTTGTCGTCGTCTGATCGAGCGAGGAACCAGTTGTGCTTCCCTGTTTTTGGCAAAGGTGGTGTAATTACAAAGGGCAGTAACTGTAGGGACACTGCATCATATCAAAAAGGACAAGCATTGTTAATGTAAGATCAACATTGTTCAGAGTATGAGTAGGATAATGCAAGAAACAACATTGATATGTCCCTGTTGGAACTGGGAGGAAAATACAGGGAAATGTATACTGGGTTCGAAAATATAGAAGTGCCATGCATGGTTATACTCATGTTATCTCGCAATCGATTCTTCACAGGAAACTACCATGTCATGCATGTTATGTAATCATGTTCTGTCCTCACAAACAAATTCTTCAAGGTAACTAACAGAACATGCATTGTTATATACTTGTGTTCTGTGGGCAAAAACTTTGTGAGGATATTATTCTAGCCATTGATTGCTGAAGGGCGAATATAGGTATGTACACATGGTAAGCATTGTAGGATTTCACTACTTCCAAATATAGAGTTCTCCATATGCACATTTACTTCCCTAATGTATGGTTAGATGAAACCAACAGTGTGGTGCATGTTTCTACATCATGAAAATGAGGAAACTAACATGGCCATTGATACACACTCATATTTAGTAGTAGTATATAGATTACTGTAAAATAAGGATAATATCCATATATTCCTAACCATTTGATTATTCAGGGTACAAATTGGCTGTAATGACATGGTCACAATCGCATGAATTAACTCATTCCAAATATAGCTGATTTACGGCGTCTCTAATATATTGCCATAGTTCTACTCAAATTCTGCTCAAACAGGGATATGCCAATCATCACAAAAAGTTCAAACAGTGTCATGGCGTCATCATTAACATGAGATAGAAACAACTTACACGCGCCGTCCCAGCAATACGTGGTGCCATCTGCTTTGTCGATCGCGTAGATGATGCCATTGTGTTCAATAGCATCACAGAAGTGTGTATCAGCTTTGACGATGATCCACTGCGAGTCGAGTTGTCTCCAGCTAAAAAAGGCACCGGCATAAAGATAGGCGAGTCCGCGGTCGAACAAGGCAATTAGCTTGAAGTCTGCGTAATTCGCATGTCGTGTGGGTACTTGGCAGATTACAATCTTCTGCAAAACAAGGTCCGTCCAACTGACGTAGTAATCTAGATGACTTGGACCGCGATGGTAATACTCTATATAATCCAACGGAGGAAGGATAATCTCATGGGAGGTCTGGAAGTTCACGAGCACCAACTTTTTACCGTCTTCTCTGAAGGCAGCCATCCAGTGGGAGTTCATGCCGACCCAGTACATACCTGCCAAGAAGTTTCGGGCGATGGTGATCGGATCGATGTCGAGGGAAATGATGTACGGCGACACACTACATACCTGCAAAGAAGTTTCGGCTAATGGAGATCGGATTGAAGTCGAGGGGCATCATGCACGCCTCCGTATCATGGTGAGCCAATCTCGCAAGACCAAATAGCAGCAAGCAGGGTGTCTTGAAAAGCTTAGGCCTCGCTTCGACGATGGCCGTGTGCATGTCCCTCGAGCATGCAGCCAGCCGCAGGGCGGTCAACATATCCATACACGAACAACAGAGGTCGAGGATGTCACTGGGGAGATTGCTCCAATCGCGGCTCATATGGATGCTGCGCGGTTCGCGTTCGGCCATGGTGGAGTTTGGAAGGGGGCTTGATTTACGGGGGAGAAGGATGTCGGTGCTGGAGCAGCTAGCGAGGGAATAGTGGTACTGGGGGAGGCGAGTGAGGCGACGGTACACGGGGGCACAGTGAGATGGAGACGGAGACGGAGACGAAGAAGGAGATGGAGATGGAGTGGTGCTATGGGAGTGGAGAGGGAGACGAGGCGAGGCGCCAATGTGCTGTACAACGGCGGTGACAGACTGCACAGTGCATAGGGTGAGGCTGACTTTGGTAACCCGAACACACCGCCTCGCCTGGACTAGTGTCAGGCGCAGGGTGTTGTCACTTCACTGTGAGGACCGGATGAATAGTATTTTGACCATCAAGTGTACCACAGTTGTAGTTGTACTACTACTACTAGTAGTAGGAACATGAGTACTCCAGTATTGTTTAGCGGAAATAGGTCTCCCATGCTAGCATGCCTGTTCACTTCATTGTTCAGGTATCATTCGTATTGCGAGCAGAACCAAATTCTTGTGCATGCCCAATCAACGCCCTACCGCAGCTGGTGCATCAAGGACGGCATGCAGATCGTTCCACACTTGAGAAGAGGAAAAATGGAAAGGTAGAACGCGGCAGCAGAGGAAGAGAACGCTGGCTAACGAGGCTGGGAGGGGATCGAGCAGGAAGTTAATGCTCCACGCCTAAAGGTTTTGGGAAAACCTGATTTTCATAAGGTGACTTATACTCACCTAAAAGGAGGGAGTATTCCTTAACCAGAGAATGTTGTGTCTCCCACTCACGCGCTCAAAAAAAAATGCTACGACACATTGTTTTATCTATTTGCATAGGTCCCACCTATCAGGAAGGATGGGCACGTACACGAACAGGTACGACTCCTCAGTATACCCGCATAGTATTTTCGTTTAGTCTACCTAGCCGTCTAATCAACTTCCTGCACGCCACTTCTCCCATTTACTTCTCCATCAGGAACCGATTCGCCTCGGCTTCTTCACCTCCCCTTCGTCTTCATTTGCATCCAAACCCCACTGCGTCACATTGTTTTAACCTCTTTAAATAATCATCTACTACTTCAGTTAGAGTACCCATCTAATCCTAATTATCCAAACCATAGCCCTCCGTTCCAATGGTTCCAAATGGCGAAAGAGATCGAGATGCAGATTTTTAGCGTCCAACATGTCCTCGTCGAAGGCTCGATGCGCATAGTTGCCATCGTCACCGTCAACCCAAGGGTTGTTCGGCAGTGGATCAACAATGTATCCAACTCCCTCGAAAATGTAGAGACGGGTGTCATCGGTCTCGACGCAGAGTACACGGAGCGTGCCCCTGGGAAGATCCAGCGCGCCGCCGTCCTTCAGCTGTGCCTCGAAGATGATGCTTTGGTGTACCACATCATACACTCGCCCTCCATACCAGGTGAGCTTCACGATTTCTTGTCTCGGGAGGACGTATACTTCTGTGGGGCAGCCATCGAAGGGGACAAACAGAAGCTGGAGCCGTACAACCTTGATTTGAAAAGCATCGCTGACCTACAAACCAGAATCAAAATTCCTGTAGAAGATTGTGCTAAACAGACACCATCCCTATTCGACGTAGCAAATTTTGTGCTCGGTACAAATCTTCAGAAGGGTGACGAGACGGTGGCATTAAGGTCGTCTGGATGGGAGAATTATCCCTTGACGTACGAGCGGATAAAATATGCTGCCCTCGATGCCCGTGTGAGTTTCGAGATAGCTGCAAGGTCCAAAGAGCTTGTTGCGAAGCCGTCTCCCACAGAGAATGAGAAGAAGAAGAAGAAGAAGAAGAAGAAGAAGAAGAAGAAGAAGAAGAAGAAGAAGAAGAAGAAGAAGAAGAAGAAGAAGAAGAAGAAGAAGAAGAAGAAGAAGAAGAAGAAGAAGAAGAAGAAGAAGAAGAAGAAGAAGAAGAAGAAGAAGAAGAAGAAGAAGAAGAAGAAGAAGAAGAAGAAGAAGAAGAAGAAGAAGAAGAAGAAGAAGAAGAAGAAGAAGAAGAAGAAGAAGAAGAAGAAGAAGAAGAAGAAGAAGAAGAAGAAGAAGAAGAAGAAGAAGAAGAAGAAGAAGAAGAAGAAGAAGAAGAAGAAGAAGAAGAAGAAGAAGAAGAAGAAGAAGAAGAAGAAGAAGAAAACACTGCACCAGCAGGAGGGCATTATGGATGGATGAACTATTTCCTCTCTTGTAAAAAAATTATTCCCTCTCGGTGTATATTGATATAGATGGACCATTTCGATGGTGTGCATGTCTTTGGAACAGAGTAGTAGCATGGGTCCACTTGACTATAAGGAACTATTTATCCTCATATATAGCTTTCTCTGCTACTCCTTCCAGTGATCGGTATGCAGTGCATGTGTCCGTAGACACGACAGCTTGTCCATGGAAGTTCAACTACGGCGACCATCACGTTTCATCTCGCGATTCCCACGACGCCTCTCCAACCCACGGCACCACGCCCCCTGACGTGCGCCTCACCCCTCTCGGCCGCACCGCCCCTCTGCCTTTGTGTGCATGACATGTGGGCCACCTAAAATGCGGCGAGCATCAAGTTTCTACCACAGCCACCCGCGATTACCACGACGCTGCTTGAACCCATGAAACCACACGTCCCCCGACATGCGGCTCACCCCTATTGGCCCCACTGCCCCTCTGCCTTCGGGAGCATTACATGTGGACCAGTGACCTATCGGTCCACATGTTATTGACTCAAAGGTAGGTGTAGTAAGGCGCTGAAGCTCAGTCCCGACGGCCCTGAGAGGGAAATGTAACTCCTGCGCCAGGGCTTGTGGTGCTCCCGCAGCACGAACTCATGCCAAACTCGAGATTTGTTTCTTTACTATACATGCACGCAACGATTTAATGGGCATTGTAATCTCAACATGTGATGGGGAGCTCTAAATTTGAATTTGAAACTTATAAAACAAAAATATTCAAAACAAATAAACTGGGAGAGAGGGAGTATATTGTAGG
Organism: Aegilops longissima; assembly: GCA_021605205.1. NCBI lineage: Eukaryota > Viridiplantae > Streptophyta > Magnoliopsida > Poales > Poaceae > Aegilops > Aegilops longissima. The sequence goes on along the minus strand of CM038676.1, from coordinate 639,512,131 downwards.
ATGTTTCCCATACAAAATAAGTCCCCTGCTTTGTCACCGCGAAGATGCGGTTAGAAAGGAGCACAACGTCTTCCTACTCGTACGGCAACAAATCGGCCGCAGACAGCATGGTCCGCCTTTGACCGCCATGTGCAAGGTTCGTGCTATCGTTTATTCAATCTCACCGTGGTTCCATCGTACCAATTCATGCGGTGGCCCGTTGCATGGCTGATCCCAATGTTGGACAAAGGTTCTATGGGAACGGTGTCACCGTTGTAAATGTTGTGCAAATTGATGTTGGTACCCTACCGTACATATGCAAGCCAATCTCCACTCGCACAGAGCCTAGCCTGTGAAATAGTGGGCAGGGGGGTAATTAGGAAATGGACACAGAAGTAGTCTTTAGAATGCATTTACTACGTGATCAAACTCATCTTACCTGCTCATCGGAGGAAATCCGAGTGCCGCTCAACATCGGCATCTCAAGGGGCGTCAACTTGCAACTACGGCCACGCCGCGTTGGAGAGACCCCCAAGGAAACATCCTCGTGCGTTCCACGGAACATCAAGATGCATTTGTATGAGTAGTTTATCTCGTGAGAGAAAAGGATGAACGAGGGAAGGCCTCTAGAGATAGAGATGGACACTACTACTACCAATGTGCTGGCCCGTGCGTTGCGATGGATCCAAACTAGTAGAATAATACTTGTTCACATGCTTGAAATATAAACACTCTAGTTTTGATATACATGTGTCAGCAGACACGACAGCTTGTCCATGGAAGTTGAACCACGGCAACCATCACGTTTCTTATTTCTACCACTGCCACACCCACACGCGATTCCCACGACGCCGCTCCAACCCACGGCACGACGTCCCCCGACGTGGACATGGATCCTCTAACGTGGCTAGCATTGCCTTGCCCTGCCTTTCCTTCGCTGACAGGTGGGACCCATGCTTATGGGTCCCACATGTCAGTGACAAAATGGTAGGATTGTTCGTGCCCCTCATCCCTCTCGGCCCCACCGCTCCTCTGCCTTTGTGTGCATGACATGCGGGCCAGATGAACTGCGGCGACCATCAACTTTCTACCACAGACACACCCGATTGGACGCGGTTTGCCTGCTCTGCTGCTGTGCTCCAATCCGTACTCCCGCACCATCGAATTTTCATCCAGCGGCTGTGACACATTTTCATCCCTACTCCGGCCGGTTCATCTCGAACGAGTGAGTCGTGAACCACGCCACCACCATGAGAATGACATGTGGGCCAGCCGCATTTAAGGTCCGCATGTCATTGACTCATAGGTCGGGCACTAAGCCAGTGAAGTTTGGTCCCATGGGCCCCGAGAGGGAAATGTAACTCCTGCGGCAGGCCTTGTGGTGCTCCCGCAGTACGAGCTCGTGCCAAAACTGGAATTTGTTTATTAGTACTACCAATTAGTACTAGTAAGGTACACGTGCATTGCACGCATGAGATTCTGATGGTTTGTGCATTATGCTTCTACATGTGGAGTTTTCTGGATTCTAACATATGGCAAAATCTGGTGGAACGTAAGGTTAGGCAAGTTCGATTAACTTAGTGAGTGTTTGGTTCAAGCCACACCTTAGGCAAGCCACACTAAGGCCCCACATGACATACACACAAAAAATGTGGCAAGATTCCCTTAGGCTTGCCAACTTGTGGCTCTCATTTTGAAGAACTAATAACTTTGCCTAAGCTTAGTTGTGGAAAAGTTAGTCATGAATTAAGTTCAACCATGGAGTCTTCTAGATTATACATGTGGCAGAATCTGGTGGATGATATCCAAGGGCCAGTAGTGCTCGGATTTGCCATCATTGTACCATCGGATTGGCTTCATCCAACGACAAACTTTCAAAGTTTTTCACACACTATATAGGAGGTATAGATATAGATGTGCCAGTCCGTTGCAATGGATCCAAAGTATATCTATTTAGTGGAGTGCACTCTAAACACATTATCTATTTATTTTTCTCTAACCTTCTGTAGCCATGCAACCAAGCCACATAAGCTTCATGGGTGCCCCCACATCATATTATTCATACTACGTTGATTGAAAAAAAGATAAATCACCCAAAACAAGATCTTCCCCTTTTTTGTTCCTACGATGTTGTGCCGTGCACGTATCTACTAGTAGTTGTATAGTGGTAGTACTAGTAATATAGTATTAGGAGTACAAACTTGGTAGTACTAGTAGGAGTAGTACTAGTACGGAATGCTCCTACTCTATCAATGAGCCCCGTCTGACACAAAATTTCTTGGCTTCCGTGCTACAGCTAGATCTTCCCCTTGTTTCTGTTTTCCAACCCGGCGGCGGGCGGGGTGTCGGTTTGCTCAACGGCGGTGCCACATGAAAGTGAAAATGCTAGGCAGGCAACACACCTTCCCTAAGCTATGTGTCGTGCCGGACGGGCCATGTTGTACTCCCGATTCCCGAGCGTGTGGGGGTGCGGCGCGAACACGGCAGGCCTTTTCCTTTTACTAGCATTGTGCCCGTGCGTTGCGACGGATCCAAAGTAGTAGAATAGTAGTATTTGTTCACAAACTTGGAAGAAATCACTATTGTTTTGATATACTCCTAATATATTACTCCCTCCGTACCTAAATATTTCTCTTTTTTGAGATTTCAAATGGACTATCACATACGGATTATATAGACATATTCTAGTGTTTTTAGCAAGATGCCCGCGCGTTGCACGAAGTTGATGGAAAAGGTAAGCACAACTTATAAATTGACGGATGGAGTACTAGTTACAGTGATGCATATAATTAAGCAAAGGAATCGCACATGTTGGTATTGACTGGAACGAGAATGCAACAGCACAATAAGAATTAAGGCCACGATGATGCGATCGCAGTGGTGGTTACAGAAGGTAAGAAGAAAGATGGATCCACGAACGCATCGACCTCCTCCTCCTCAACTTAGTGCGCCGGCCACCTACCGCGGCTAAGGAGCGGCGGCTTTGTGGCGAGGTCGAGGTGCTTCTCAACAAAGGCATCCAAGGCTTCCACCCGGTTGAGGAAGGCCAACGTCGTAGCGTCCTCACTGGCCTTGTAGATACCTATGTACACGATTTGCTTGTACGCGTGGATGTGTAGGTCGACGAATTCTTGCAGGGCGAGGCGCCTCGCGGCGAGCGCGACCTCCAGGTGAACATTCTTCGTGGCGTCGGCGGGCAGTCGCAGGGCCACCAGTGCTTGAAAGAGGTTCCGGCCATGGAGGCCGATTAGGGTGGTAGGCAATGAGGAGCCCGGGCGCTCGGGCTGGAGGAGTACGGCGATGTCGTCCATGAGCTTCTTGAGGACGGTGAACTTGTTGCTGGTGGCAACGATCATCTGGTCCAACTGAGAGTCGTAGTTGGCGTCGACGGCGGCCATCCACCAGCCGGTCTCCAACACCGTCTGGAGACGATCCTCGGCGCCATGCCGCAGGCCGGCGTCGTGGACCATCTGGCGCAGCCGCTGGCGCCACGCCGCATCGCCGCCATGGGTGCAGAGCGAGCTCCTTTGCGCTTAGTGTAGGTGCTTAGGCAAATGCTTAGGTGCGTACGATGTGGTAGATGCATTGGAATGGAGGGGCGCCTTTATATGAGGGCAATGAGGGCAAACTGCGTTGCATTCACATTGTGCAGCCTCTTTTCCCGGACCTCCTCCCATTACTTCCCTCATGCATTAATTGAAGGAGGATGCATTGGCCGTTCAACATATCGGGAACCTCTACTCCCTCCCTCGTCTGCATTAAAGCCGTATCGGGAACTGCACTGCCCGCTATCAAATCGAATACTCCCTCCGTCTAGGTGAGTATTAAGTCATCTTACGAAACCAAATACTAGTAAACACATAGGCGTGGTGCATTAACTCTCACGTTGTTTCTTATTTTTTGACATAAATAGAGGAATCAACCAAGAAGAGATGTGGGGCTTGTATGCTTTTAATGACTTGAGACTATCAAACATGACATGCAGTGGTCAGTTCGTTGCACAAGAACAAATACAACCCACGTCAGCACACACGCAGCTTATAACATCACATCCAATGGCTATAAAAGATGAATGAGACCAAATTATATCTCATCTAGATGAGTTCTAGCAAAACTGTATTAATAATACTTAGTACTCCTGCGCCATGTATCATATATTAGGCTGGTTGTAATGGGGAGTATCATATACTAGTATCATGCATATGATACTAGTGTATGATACTACATCCGTAATGCATGGAATCATATGTTAGTATCATATATGACTACATTTATTGCCATGCATGACACAAAGTAGTATATGATACTCAAGCTCCTCTTTCCTTATTTAATTCAATGACACCTCATCAAAATTGCTTAGTTGGCATGCATGATACTACCTATGATACTCCCATTACGACTAGCCTTAGTATCATGTAGTACTTTATATATTGCCATGTACATGACACATAGTTCATGAGCGCTCTCTATATGTACCACCTTTTTTTTAATTTCAAGTTTTTCTCCATGGCGCAATCCATCGATACTACTACTGTACAAAAGTGGAGTATATACATTTTTAAAAGGCTAGAGGGCGGGGCAGTCTAGCTCGGTCGGTTTCACGAGAGGCGAGGGCCTTTGTGATTTGACAGCTCATTAATGCTGTCAAATCAAATAGTCTTCTTGCCGCCCGCTGCATGCCCGCGCCCCATTAAATCCTCCGTTAAACCCGCACGCAAACCGAGAATCCTACTCCGCCACACGTCTGCTCATGAGCGGGCCGAATTAAACGCAACACCGCCGAAGCTCCCCGTCCGCCCTCTGCTTAAACGAGGCCGACGTCGTAAGCTCCTACTGTCCGCCTCTATTTACACGAGGCCGCATGACAGCGGGCAAGAATCACACCCCTCCGCCGCTCCCCCATCTCCTCATTCACCATTTTCTCCACCCTTCCGATGGCTTCCGATGAGCCGTTCTCTGGCATATTACCCGGCTGGGTGGCCCGCCGAGCCCTCCGGATACGGGCAAGGCCGCTCGGTGCTTCACCAACCTCGCTTGGGCCGACGGAGCCAGTTGCCGCCCCAAGCAGGCGCGTGGTTTAGCAACTCGCTGCTCCAGTTCAGCTCGATGAGGAGTGGCGAGTTGCTCCACGCCAGCATGGCGGCGAGCATGCCGGTACGACGACCGCCGCCACTTGGGACCCATGAAGGCCACCGCCGAGGCGACGACCGCGGATTCAGGTGGTTTCTTTGCTGCTTCGTCTCTTCCGTGGACCTTCGTTGACCCCGCAAGTGTTTGACGGACATGAGGAAGACAAAGGGATCCGCGGGCGGCCATTTAGAACTAAAATAAGTCTAGATATATCCATTTCTAGGACAAGTATTTCCGGACGGAGGGAGTATTAATTATACAAGAGAGCCGGATTGGCACCTCTTAGTTCATGTAATGTAATGAAATCCATCATGTTTATATGAAGATCCAGCTTTTTTATACGAAATCCTTAATGCTTATATGAAATCAGTCCATGTTTGCACGAATTTCATCTGGTTGGTTAGAGTTGTAAAAATGTATGTCGCTGGCGTTTGATGTCGTCCTCCACGGAAGGAAGCGGGAGGAAATTTGTCGGCTGCCGTTGGAGATGCTCTTTATGCTGGAAATAATAGAGTGACATCCAATCCATTTGAGTTAATTGCCTGTATGATTGTCCCTCTATAAAAAGTTAATTGCAAGTACAGTGTACACGTGACTTGCAGGTGGCTACAACTTCGTCATGAAAGTTAAAAGAAACAAGTCCATCCTTAATATTCTAAGTACTTTGTGGGTTCCATTGTCAGTACAGTAGCGAAAGAAGTATATATTAAATAAGTAGAGTAATATATAATATAAAAATCTAAAGCTAAAAGACAGAATTCAAACTCATGTCATCGCGTTGCAAGCATCCGGCGCTAACCAGCCAGCACATTTTTGTTATAGACCATGCTGGAGATATATCTCCATGTCTACTCTTATATATACTCCATTCGTTCCTAAATATTTGTCTTTTTCAGATTTCAAATGGACTACCACATGCTGATGTGTATATAGACATATTTTGGAGTGTAGATTCACTCATTTTGCTACGTATGTCTTTTCAGGAAGGGGTCAGATTTGTCCTTGAATTATTTATGAGGTATCCAGATGGCATTGCACCGCCAAGAAAAGAGGGTAACATCAAAATTATGGACTACTTTTTTGAGTATGTTGGTAAGGTCCGGTCATAGTCACTTGTTGAAATCTCTAAAAAGACAAATTCTCCCTCCGTCCGGAAATACTTGTCATCAAAATGGATAAAATGAAATGTATCTAGACGTATTTTAGTTTTAGATACATCTATTTTTATCCATTTTGATGACAAGTATTTTCGAACGGAGGGAGTAGAAAACAGAGTTGGTGATGATGGTGTGTGTGCCATCCTGCAATATAGGCCGTCGGATTTATATCTAACGGATAGGAAAGAAACTATGGCAATTTTGCAAAAATATACCCACACGTCTCTCCACGTTCGCAAATAAGGCCTTCCCTCGTTCAGGATTTTCTCTCGCAAGATAAACTACTCATACAAATGCATCTTGATGTTCCGTGCAACGCACGGGCAGCTAGCTAATTTCTTTTAAAATAGTTGCTGCGATAATTGGGTTGAAGTGATATATTTTATGTCTGCCCCGAATGATTTCAGAATCACTAGTAGTAACAAAGAAAAGGTTGCCTTGTTAATTAACAGAAAATAGGGTGAAAACTATCACATGAGGCCGGTAAAAACAAGGCACACTGGGTTCAGCATCATCGTCTCTACAGCTGTGCGCGCGCGAGAAGTCTACATATCGAGGGGGCTACCGAGCAAGGCACCGAGACACAATGTTTGAGAGAGAAACCAATTGACAGATTATGATCAGATCGAGTTGTCACCCTTCTGCTGTCATTGTTGGGGGGGGGGAGGGAGAGAAAGACGTATCGAGAGTGTGCGCGGTAGGCACAGAGGCACAACTAGCGAGTGTGTGTGTGTGTGTGTGTGTGTGTGTGTGTGTGTTTGAAAGAGGAGTAGATAGATTATTATCAAGATCGATGTGCCACCCTACTCCTTCGTGCGGGCCGTGTGTGTGTGTGTGTGTGTGTGTGTGTGTGTGTGTGTGTGTGTATGTTTGAGAGAGAATCCAGTCGATAGATTAGTATCAAGATCGAGGTGTCACCCTATTGCTTCGGTGCCGGGTAGTGTGTGTGTATGTTTGAGAGAGAAGCCAGTCGATAGATTAGTATCAAGATCGAGGTGTCACCCTACTCCTTCGGTGTTGGGAAGTGTGGGTGTGGGTGTGTGTGTGTGTGGGGGGGGGGGGCAGTGACACTCACATATCTCTACTCTTATAAAAAAACAGAGTTGGTGATGATGGTGTTCCTGCCATCCTGCAATATAGGCCATCGATTTATATCCGACGAACAGGAAGGAAAATATGGCAATTTTGCAAAAATATACCCACACCCCTCTCCGCATTTGCAAATAAGGCATTCCCTCGTTCATCCTTTTCTCCCACAAGATAAACTTCTCATACAAATGCATCTTGATGTTCTGTGCAACGCATGGGCATCTTGCTAGTAGGGAGAAGGAGTTTGTGTGACACATATCTAGCTATATTAAGGGATAGGTAGATAGCATATGTGTGAGAGACATTATTATACTTTGAGACATTAGTGGTTGTGGGTGGGCGGAACTAAAGGGGTGGGCGTGTTAGACGTAGAGAGCGTGTGTGTTTCTGTGTGAGAGACTTGTAGGACGGGGTAGAAAGACGAATTTAACCCTGACGGAGGGAGAGAAATACACGAAGTGCGCGTGTGTGATTCCGATGCCCACAAGGAAACGAGATATGTATGCATGTGAGAGAGATTGCACAATTCATTCACGTATCACTATCTAGCGATCGTGGACGTGCATCGCTTGAACATAAGTCAATATCTACTTCGTATCGTGGCCAAAGGTACAATATCGATTCAACACTGTAAAGATTGGACACTCACATATCACATTTTTTCTATTTAAATAAACCTTTTCAGTTGTGCATGCCAAAGTTACAATGATGTTTCTTCAAACAACCAATGTAGCTATCATGCACATGCACCATTGTTACTCTTGCATTCAAATTCATTAGTCTTGGATGATTTAAGTTTCTATTTTGAAGTAATATATGTAATATTCATATATGAATTCAACGGGTACGCAATTTATGAAATGGAGGCTATGTAATCATATGAGGTAACACTTTTAAGTAGCTAACTACAATATCCATTTCTTTTTGTGCGCCTCTACACTAACACGTCAATGCATTATGTTTAAAGTAAATAACCAATGGCACTAAATTATCTATTTACACGAGAAATACATATGTTGAGCATTTGATCCCTTTTTTTAAGAACGCGCCACTACATCCGTACGATTGGCCGCGCCCGTGTGAACGTCCAAGTTATCGGCGCATCATCCCGAGTTATTCTCTTTTTTTCTGGGGTGGACTTCACACCAGTTATTAACTGCTGACGGTGCCCCGTGTACATAGTCTAGCATGACCTTCCCGCTAGCACGGTCCAAAATTAGCTGAAACTGGATACGAACGATCCCACGGGCGGCAAAATCTCCCGCCTCCTTCTAAAATTTCCGCCACCTTAGTCTTTGGCATACGAAATCCCCCTTTTGTCCTTGGTGCACGGAGACCAACAGTTACAATACCACCCTCATCTACATGATAGGTCGGGGCTGCTTTGATAACTTCTGGTTCCCCCGACTGCACGACACCCCCATTTCCTCTCCCCCTCCCGCAAAAACGGCTAACTCCACATCACTAGAGCATCTTACATCACGCCGTCCGTACTTCATCGCCCTTTCTCCCCTCCCCTCTCGAAACCCTAGACTGCTCATCCACCGGCGTACCATAGCCCATTCACTGCCAGCGGCGTCCACCTCGCCGGATCTGCTTCTGCGGCCGCATCTACCCCTCCCACCTCCCCTAGAAACAAGTAGACTGCTCATCCACCACTGTACCACAACCCATTTAGTGCTGGCCTTGTCCACGGCGCCGGATCTGCTTCGCCGGTACTCTCGTCAACCGCCGCGCATCTACAGCGGCTCATTCGTACTCCCCATCGAAGACGCTTCGTCCACACCCCCCGGAGCCGCCCCACCGATGCCCCCATCGACAGCCTCTGATCCTCTTCGCCGACACCTTCCTCAACCCTACCGGAGTCGCTTCGCCGACACCTTCCTCAACCCTACTGGAGCCGCATCGCCGACACCATCGTCAACCCTACCGGAGTAGCTTCGCCTATACCATTCTCAACCCTACCGGAGCCGCTATGCCAACTCACAAGTCCACGGCCTTAGATCTGCTTCCTCGCACCCTCATCCAACCTACCGGAGCAGCTTCTGACGCCCCGTCCACGGCCGCAGATCCGCATCATCGACACCACCCTTAACCCAACCACCGAGCAAGCCGGCGCGCGTCCACGGCCGCAGATCCGCATCGTCGACACCATCCTTAACCCAACCACTGGAGCAGCTTCTGACGCCCTGTCCACGGCCGCAGATCCGTGTCGTCGACACCATCCTTAACCCAACCACCGGAGCAGCTTCACCTACGCCCTCGTCCACGGCCACAGATCCGCTTCGCCCACACTGTAGTCCACCCTACCGGAGCCGCTCCACAAACACCCTACTCGACGGTTCTAGATCTCCTTACCGGACCCCGACAGCCAGTGCAGCGTCATCACCCTCGACGTTTCTAACCTGATTCCCATCGTCTGGAGAGATGCCAAGCACCCACCATGGCCTAGGTACTTGTCACCTTTAAACCCGTCCAGCATCACCTGCCCGATGCACTTCAAATATACTAACCAGTCGCTATTACCTGTTATGCAGCTGGCAAAAACTACAAGGACGATGTTTCTTCTGGATCTAACAACTTGTCCAACCAAGATCCTGGACTGAGGCATTGCTATGATCTTGTAAGCGCGTCTCTCTCTCTTGTATTGTTCTGTGCCTGCCAGCGTGCTTTGCTAGGATTTTCAACCAGTAATCCCTTTGTGCAGACAATGATTTCTACTACTGACTGCTAAATTAGATATGTAGATGTCATACATGATACTACCTCGTACCTCCGTTCCTAAATATAAGTCTTTTAGAGATTCCACCATAGGCTACATACGGAGCAAAATGAGTGAATCTACACTCGAAAATGCATCTATATACATCTGTATGTGGTCCATACCGGAATCTCTACAAAGACATATATCTAGGAACAAGTGCAGTACATTACACAAAATCGTAGGTGGCATGTAGGAATTCCAGTGCACTACATTAGGCTCCCTTAGAGTGCCCGCTAGTCCAGCATACAGAGTCATGGCTAGTTTATGGTACGCACACAATCGTTAATTGGTGGTTTAAATATGCGCAAGGGATATGCAATGTAGTATCATGTAGAGATGTCTGAAATTAGCGGTGTCAACTTGCAGATAGGGTTACACAATGAAAAAGTACAAGATGTATGTGGCAATTTCATGGAACATCACAAAAAAAGGAGAGGCAGCGGTGAGCCTATACAGTGTGCTATGGTACGTCACTCCTCCATTGCAATCATCGTGACATGTTATTTGTATGCCAGTTCTATTAGCCAAGTTTCTTAGGGACAGTTATTACGAGTTATCCTAAGAAAATAAGCACCTGTGAATATAAGCTCCATGTAATACGCCAACCAGTTCTTTTCATTGCGTTTTCAACTTATCTTTGGTATGATCAGTGGAAAGTCTAGATTGCATTATATATTTTTCATTTTGCTGCCCGTATGGAAATTAATTTGACTTCCAAACATCACAAATTGAACCCAGTGCAGTAATTAATATGATAGGAAAACAGACCATCACTATTTGCTCAAAATGCAAATACAAAGATACCATCTACTTGGCACAATCTACTTTGGTCAATGTTTTCCATAGAGATCCCATTGCCTAATTTAAACGAAGAACGCATGACCCACATTTAAATGAAGAACAATTATTTATTGAAATTCGATGGTCCAAGTGGCTGGTTATTATCATATAGCAGCACCACCTGAAAGCATCATATAGAAGCAGCAGCAGCTCATAGCAACTCATCATACAGCAGCAACAGTCTGCAATTCATCATATACCAATAGCAGCTCATAGCAATTCATCATATAGCAGCAGCAGGAGCAGCTCATAGCAATTCATCATATAGCAGCAGCAGGAGCAGCTCATATCAATTCATCATATAGCAGCAGGAGGAGCAGCTTGTAGCAACTCATCATATAGCAGCAGCAGCAACTCATAACAATTCATCATATAGCAGCAGTAGCAGCTCATAGCAACTCATCATACAGTAGCAGCAGCTCATAACAATTCATTATATAGTGTTAGGGAACGTTGCAGAAAATAAAAATTTTCTACGCTTCACCAAGATCAATCTTTGGAGTCATCTAGCAATGAGAGAGAGGAGTGCATCTACATACCCATGTAGATCGCGAGCGGAAGCATTCAAGAGAACGGGGTTGAGGGAGTCGTACTCGTCGTGATCCAAATCACCGAAGATCCTAGTGCTGAACGGATAGCACCTCCGCATTCAACGCACGTACGGTTGGGGAAGACGTCTCCTCCTTCTTGATCCAGCAAGGGGGAAGGAGAGGTTGATGGAGATCCAGCAGCACGACGACGTGGTGGTGGAAGTAGCGGCGATCTCGGCAGGGCTTCGCCAAGCTCAGCGAGAGGGAGAGGTGGTACGTGGGGAGAGGGAGGCGCCAGGGACTAGGGTGCGTCCGCCCTCCCTCCCCCCTCTTTATATAGGGGGCCTAGGGGGTGCGCCACCCCCCTAGAGATCCCATCTCAAGGGGGGGCCTAGGGGGGGGGGACTTGCCCCCCAAGTCAAGTGGGGCGCCCCCCCACCCTAGGGTTTCCAACCCTAGGCGCAGGGGAGGCCCAAGGGGGGCGCACCAGCCCACCAGGGGCTGGTTCCCTTCCCTCTTCAGCCCACATGGCCCTCCGGGATAGGTGGCCCCACCCGGTGGAACCCCGGGACCCTTCCGGTGGTCCCGGTACAATACCGGTGATCCCCGAAACTTTCCCGGTGGCCGAAACTGGACTTCCTATATACAATTCTTCACCTCCGGACCATTCCGGAACTCCTCGTGACATCCGGGATCTCATCTGGGACTCTGAACAACTTTCGGGTTACCGCATACTAATATCTCTACAACCCTAGCATCACCGTACCTTAAGTGTGTAGACCCTACGGGTTCGGGAATCACGTAGACATGACCGAGACAGCTCTGGGGCCAATAACCAACAGCGGGATCTGGATACCCTTGTTGACTCCCACATGTTCCACGATGATCTCATCGGATGAACCACGATGACGAGGATTCAAGTAATCCGGTATACAATTCCCTTTGTCAATCGGTACGTTACTTGCCCGAGATTCGATCGTCGGTATCCCAATACCTCATTCAATCTCGTTACCGTCAAGTCATTTTACTCGTTCCGTGATGCATGATACCGTGACCAAACACTTGGTCACATTGAGCTCATTATGATGATGCATTACCGAGTGGGCCCAGAGATACCTCTCCGCCATACGGAGTGACAAATCCCAGTCTCGATCCGTGTCGACCCAACAGATACTTTCGGGGATACCCATAGTATACCTTTATAGTCAGCCAGTTACGTTGTGACGTTTGGTACACCCAAAGCACTCCTATGGTATCCGGGAGTTACGCGATCTCATGGTCTAAGGAAATGATACTTGACATTGGAAAAGCTCTAGCAAACGAACTACACGATCTTGTGCTATGCTTAGGATTGGGTATTGTCCATCACATCATTCTCCTAATGATGTGATCGCGTTATCAACGACATCCAATGTCCACAGTCAGGAAACCATGACTATCAGTTGATCAACGAGCTAGTCAACTAGAGTCTCACTAGGGACATGTTGTGGTCTATGTATTCACACATGTATTACGATTTCCGGATAACACAATTATAGCATGAATAATAGAAAATTATCATGAACAAGCAAATATAATAATAATCATTTTATTATTGCCTCTAGGGCATATTTCCAACAGTCTCCCACTTGCACTAGAGTCAATAATCTAGTTACATTGTGATGAATCGAACACCCATAGAGTTCTGATGTTGATCATGTCTTGCTCGCGGAAGAGGTTTAGTCAACGGATCTGTGACATTCAGATCCGTATGCACTTTGCAAATATCTATGTCTCCATCTTGAACATTTTCACGAATGGAGTTGAAGCGACGCTTGATGTGCCTGGTCTTCTTGTGAAACCTGGGCTCCTTGGCAAGGGAAATAGCTCAAGTGTTGTCACAGAAGAGAGTGATCGGCCCCGACACATTGGGTATGACTCCTAGGTCGGTGATGAACTCCTTCATCCATATTGCTTCATGCGCTGCCTCCGAGGCTGCCATGTACTCTGCTTCACATGTAGATCCCGCCACGATGCTTTGCTTGCAACTGCACCAGCTTACTGCCCCTCCATTCAAAATATACACGTATCCGGTTTGTGACTTAGAGTCATCCATATCTGTGTCGAAGCTAGCGTCGACGTAACCCTTTACAACGAGCTCTTCGTCACCTCCATAAACGAGAAACATATCCTTAGTCCTTTTCAGGTACTTCAGGATAATCTTGACCGCTCACCAGTGTTCCATGCCGGGATTACTTTGGTACCTTCCTACCAAACTTACGGCAAGGTTTACATTAGGTCTGGTACACAGCATGGCATACATAATAGACCCTATAGCCGAGGCATAGGGGATGGCGCTCATCTTTTCTCTATCTTCTATCGTGGTCGGGCATTGAGCCGAGCTCAATTTCACACCTTGCAACACAGGCAAGAACCCCTTCTTGGACTGATCCATATTGAACTTTTTCAATATCTTATCAAGGTATGTGCTTTGTGAAAGACCTATGGGGCGTCTCGATCTATCTCTATAGATCTTGATGCCTAATATGTAAGCAACTTCTCCAAGGTCCTTCATTGAAAAACACTTATTCAAGTAGGCCTTAATGCTGTCCAAAAGTTCTATATCATTTCCCATCAAAAGTATGTCATCTACATATAATATGAGAAATGCTACAGAGCTCCCACTCACTTTCTTGTAAACGCAGGCTTCTCCATAAGTCTGCATAAACCCAAACGCTTTGATCATCTCATCAAAGCGAATGTTCCAACTCCGAGATGCTTGCACCAGCCCATAAATGGATCGTTGGAGCTTGCATACCTTGTTAGCATTCTCAGGATCGACAAGACCTTCCGGCTGCATCATATACAGTTCTCCTTAAGATAGCCGTTAAGGAATGCCGTTTTGACGTCCATTTGCCATATCTCATAATCATAGTATGCGGCAATTTCTAACATGATTCGGACGGACTTCAGCTTCGCTACGGGAGAGAAAGTCTCATCGTAGTCAACCCCTTGAACTTGCCGATAACCCTTAGTGACAAGTCGAGCTTTGTAGATGGCAACATTACCATCCGCGTCCGTCTTCTTCTTAAAGATCCATTTGTTCTCTATCGCTCGCCGATCATCGGGCAAGTCTGTCAAAGTCCATACTTTGTTTTCATACATGGATCCTATCTCGGATTGCATGGCTTCAAGCCATTTGTTGGAATCTGGGCCCGCCATCGCTTCTTCATAGTTCGAAGGTTCACCGTTGTCTAACAACATGATTTCCAGGACAGGGTTGCCATACCACTCTGATGTGGAACGTGTCCTTGTGGACCTATGAAGTTCAGTAGCAACTTGATCCAAAGTACCTTGATCATCATCATTAACTTCCTCTCCAATCGGTGCTGGCACCACAAGAACATCTTCCTGAGCTGCGCTACTTACTGGTTCAAGAGGTAGTACTTCATCAAGTTCCACTTTCCTCCCACTTACTTCTTTTGAGAGAAACTCTTTCTCCAGAAAGGACCCGTTCTTGGCAACAAAGATCTTGCCTTCGGATCTGAGGTAGAAGGTATACCCAATGATTTCCTTAGGGTATCCTATGAAGACGCATTTTTCC
Organism: Aegilops longissima; assembly: GCA_021605205.1. NCBI lineage: Eukaryota > Viridiplantae > Streptophyta > Magnoliopsida > Poales > Poaceae > Aegilops > Aegilops longissima. The sequence continues at coordinate 639,497,059 of CM038676.1, read as the reverse complement.
GACTTGGGTTCGAGCTTTTCAGGTTGAAGTTTCTTGACATAAGCATCGCATCCCCAAACTTTTAGAAACGACAGCTTAGGTTTCTTCCTAAACCATAATTCATACGGTGTCGTCTCAACGGATTTAGGCGGTGCCCTATTTAAAGTGAATGTAGCTGTCTCTAAAGCGTATCCCCAAAATGATAGCGGTAAATCGGTAAGAGACATCATAGACCGCACCATATCCAATAAAGTGCGATTACGATGTTCGGACACACCGTTACGCTGAGGTGTTCCAGGCGGCGTGAGTTGTGAAATGATTCCACATTTCCTTAAGTGCGTACCAAATTCGTGACTTAAATATTCTCCTCCACGATCTGATCGTAAGAACTTTATTTTTCGGTCATGTTGATTCTCTACCTCATTCTGAAATTCCTTGAACTTTTCAAAGGTCTCAGACTTGTGTTTCATCAAGTAAACATACCCATATCTACTTAAGTCATCAGTGAGGGTGAGAACATAACGATAGCCACCGCGAGCCTCAACGCTCATTGGACCGCACACATCAGTATGTATAATTTCCAATAAGTTGGTTGCTCGCTCCATTGTTCCAGAGAACGGAGTCTTGGTCATTTTACCCATGAGGCATGGTTCGCACGTGTCAAATGATTCGAAATCAAGAGAATCCAAAAGTCCATCTTTATGGAGCTTCTTCATGCGTTTGACACCAATGTGACTAAGGCGGCAGTGCCACAGATATGTGGGACTATCATTATCAATCTTACATCTTTTGGTATTCACACTATGAATATGTGCAACATCACGTTCGAGATTCATTATGAATAAACCATTGACCAACGGGGCATGACCATAAAACATATCTCCCATATAAATAGAACAACCATTATTCTCGGATTTAAATGAGTAGCCATCTCGTATTAAACGAGATCCAGATACAATGTTCATGCTCAAAGCTGGCACTAAATAACAATTATTGAGGTTCAAAACTAATCCCGTAGGTAAATGTAGAGGTAGCGTGCCGACGGCGATCACATCGACCTTGGAACCATTCCCGGCGCGCATCGTCACCTCGTCCTTCGCCAGTCTCCGCTTATTTCGCAACTCATGTTTTGAGTTACAAATATGAGCAACCGCACCGGTATCAAATACCCAGGAGCTACTACGAGTACTGGTAAGGTACACATCAATTACATGTATATCACATATACCTTTAGTGTTGCCGGCCTTCTTGTCCGCTAAGTATTTGGGGCAGTTCCGCTTCCAGTGACCCTTCCCTTTGCAATAAAAGCACTCAGTCTCAGGTTTGGGTCCATTCTTTGGCTTCTTCCTGGCAACTGGCTTACCGGGCGCGGCAACTCCCTTGCCGTCCTCCTTGAAGTTCTTCTTTCCCTTGCCTTTCTTGAAACTAGTGGTTTTATTGACCATCAACACTTGATGTTCCTTTTTGATTTCCACCTCCGCTGATTTCAGCATTAAAAATACTTCAGGAATAGTTTTCACCATCCCCTGCATATTGTAGTTCATCACAAAGCTCTTGTAGCTAGGTGGGAGCGACTGAAGGATTCTGTCAATGACCGCCTCGTCCGGGAGGTTAATGTCCAGCTGGGACAAGCGGTTGTGCAACCCAGACATTTTGAGTATGTGCTCAATGACAGAACTATTTTCCTCCATCTTACAATTGTAGAACTTGTCGGCGACTTCATAGCTCTCGACCCGGGCATGAGCTTGGAAAACCATTTTCAGCTCTTCAAACATCTCATATGCTCCGTGTTGCTCAAAACGCTTTTGGAGCCCCGGTTCTAAGCTGTAAAGCATGCCGCACTGAACAAGCGAGTAATCATCAGCACGTGACTGCCAACCGTTCATAACGTCTTGGTTCTCTGGGAAGGGTGCTTCACCTAGCAGTGCTTCTAGGACATATGCTTTCTTGGCAGCTATGAGGATGATCCTCAGGTTCCGGACCCAGTCCGTATAGTTGCTGCCATCATCTTTTAGCTTGGTTTTCTCTAGGAACGCGTTGAAGTTGAGGTTGACATGAGCGTTGGCCATTTGATCTACAAGACATTTTGCAAAGGTTTTTAGACTAAGTTCATGATAATCAAGTTCATCTAATCAAATTATTTAATGAACTCCCACTCAGATTAGACATCCCTCTAGTCATCTAAGTGATACATGATCCGAGTCAACTAGGCCGTGTCCGATCATCACGTGAGACGGACTAGTCATCATCGGTGAACATCTCCATGTTGATCGTATCTTCTATACGACTCATGTTCAACCTTTCGGTCTCTTGTGTTCCGAGGCCATGTCTGTACATGCTAGGCTCGTCAAGTCAACCTAAGTGTTTATGCATGTGTAAATCTGTCTTACACCCGTTGTATGTGAACGTTAGAATCTATCACACCCGATCATCACGTGGTGCTTCGAAACAACGAACTTTCGCAACGGCGCACAGTTAGGGGGAACACTTTCTTGAAATTATTATGAGGGATCATCTTATTTACTACCGTCGTTCTAAGCAAATAAGATGCAAAACATGATAAACATCACATGCAATCAAATAGTGACATGATATGGCCAATATCATGTTGCTCATTTGATCTCCATCTTCGGGGCGCCATGATCATCTTCGTCACCGGCATGACACCATGATCTCCATCATCATGATCTCCATCATCATGTCTCCATGAAGTTGTTCACCAACTATTACTTCTACTACTATGGCTAACTGTTTAGCAACAAAGTAAAGTAATTACATGACGTTTAATCATTGACCGCAGGTCATACAATAATTAAGACAACTCCTGTGGCTCCTTCCGGTTGTCATACTCATCGACATGCAAGTCGTGATTCCTATTACAAGAACATGATCTCATACATCACATATATATATCATTCATCACAACCTTTTGGCCATATCACATCACAAGGCATATGCTGCAAAAACAAGTTAGACGTCCTCTAATTGTTGTTGCATGTTTTTACGTGGCTGCAATAGGGTTCTAGCAAGAACGTTTCTTACCTACGTATAACCACAACGTGATATGCCAATTTCTATTTACCCTTCATAAGGATCCTTTTCATCGAATCCGATCCGAATAAAGTGGGAGAGACAGACACCCGCTAGCCACCTTATGCAACTAGTGCATGTCAGTCGGTGGAACCTGTCTCACGTAAGCATACGTGTAAGGTCGGTCCGGGCCGCTTCATCCCACGATGCCGCCGAAACAAGATAAGACTAGTAGTGGCATGAAAATTGACAACATCTACGCCCACAACAAATTTGTGTTTTACTCGTGCATAGAAACTACGCATAAACCTAGCTCATGATGCCACTGTTGGGGAACGTTGTAGAAAATAAAAATTTTCTACGCTTCACCAAGATCAATCTATGGAGTCATCTAGCAACGAGAGAGAGGACGGGGTTGAGGGAGTCGTACTCGTCGCGATCCAAATCACCGAAGATCCTAGTGCTGAACGGACAGCACCTCTGCGTTCAACACACGTACGGTTGGGGAAGACGTCTCCTCCTTCTTGATCCAGCAAGGGGGAAGGAGAGGTTGATGGAGATCCAGCAGCACGACGACGTGGTGGTGGAAGTAGCGGCGATCTCGGCAGGGCTTCGCCAAGCTCAGCGAGAGGGAGAGGTGGTACGTGGGGAGAGGGAGGCGCCAGGGACTAGGGTGCGGCTGCCCTCCCTCCCCCCTCTTTATATAGGGGACCTAGGGGGTGCGCCGGCCCCCTATAGATCCCATCTCAAGGGGGGGGGGGCGGCGGCCTAGGGGGGGACTTGCCCCCCTAGTCAAGTGGGGCGCCCCCCACCCCTAGGGTTTCCAACCCTAGGCGCAGGAGAGGCCCAAGGGGGGGTGCACCAGCCCACTAGGGGCTGGTTCCGTTCCCTCTTCAGCCCACGTGGCCCTCCGGGATAGGTGGCCCCACCCTATGGACCCCCGGGACCCTTCCGGTGGTCCCGGTACAATACCGGTGACCCCCGAAACTTTCCCGGTGGCCGAAACTGGACTTCCTATATACAATTCTTCACCTCCAGACCATTCCGGAACTCCTCGTGACGTCCGGGATCTCATCTGGGAATCCGAACAACTTTCGGGTTACCGCATACTAATATCTCTACAACCCTAGCATCACCGAACCTTAAGTGTGTAGACCCTACGGGTTCGGGAATCACGTAGACATGACCGAGACAGCTCTCTGGCCAATAACCAACAGCGGGATCTGGATACCCATGTTGGCTCCCACATGTTCCACGATGATCTCATCGGATGAACCACGATGTCGAGGATTCAAGTAATCCTATATACAATTCCCTTTGTCAATTGGTACGTTACTTGCCCGAGATTCGATCGTCGGTATCCCAATACCTCGTTCAATCTCGTTACCGGCAAGTCACTTTACTCGTTCCATGATGCATGATCCCGTGACCAAACACTTGGTCACATTGAACTCATTATGATGATGCATTACCGAGTGGGCCCAGAGATACCTCTCCGTCATACAGAGTGACAAATCCCAGTCTCGATCCGTGTCGACCCAACAGATACTTCCGGGGATACCCATAGTATACCTTTATAGTCACCCAGTTACGTTGTGACGTTTGGTACACCCAAAGCACTCCTACGGTATCCGGGAGTTACACGATCTCATGGTCTAAGGAAATGATACTTGACATTGGAAAAGCTCTAGCAAACAAACTACACGATCTTGTGCTATGCTTAGGATTGGGTCTTGTCCATCACATCATTCTCCTAATGATGTGATCGCGTTATCAACGACATCCAATGTCCATAGTCAGGAAACCCTGACTATCAGTTGATCAACGAGCTAGGCAACTAGAGGCTCACTAGGGACATGTTGTGGTCTATGTATTCACACATGTATTACGATTTCCGGATAACACAATTATAGCATGAATAATAGACAATTATCATGAACAAGCAAATATAATAAAAATAATTTTATTATTGCCTGTAGGGCATATTTCCAACATATAGCAGTAGCAGGAGCAGCTCATAGCAATGCATCATATAGCAGCAGCAGAAGCAGCTCATAGCAATTCATCGTATGGTGGATCAGAATGAAAATTTGGCAAAAAATCAGAGGAGATCCTCACCTTGTTGGATGAGCTCATCCTTCAACAGCACCTCAAGGCCATGCCCTGGGAGGAGGGCAGGGGAACAAGGTGCCTTCACGCATGATGTGGCATCACCAGTGGTTGTGCAATACCCGCCAGAGTAGTGCGTTGGATGAACCACAGTGGAGCAGCTGCTGGAGACCATGAGAATGGGGGGCGGCGCCAGAGGGAGGAGCAGCCAGGGAGATTTGACCCTATCCACCCGCCATGTAGCCTAGCTGGACATAGCATCGTCGAGGACCAGGCCAGATGGGACCAGTGGCGACGGCTCGCTGGAGGAACCCTAGTGCTGCAGGCAGGGGATCGAGGTAGAGGGAAAGGAGAGAGGAGATGCAAGCGGGCAGGGCAATGAATGCGTGCGTGTTTGTTTTTACTAGAGGGTCAGGTGTGACATGTCACGACCGGTTTTCCAATAAAATACTTATTGAGAAACCGATCTTTAAGTCCCAGTATAAGGATAAATCCTCCTTACTGGTAGACAAAATCTTGATACAGAAAGCCAGTAGCATTAAAACATATTACAGGGTCGAGCTGCGGGGGCTCAACATATTATTACAAGCACGCCAATAATTATACATAATGGCGGATATGACACAAAGGTGTGGGGTGGCATACTACTGACTCGAGAATAAAGTGGTAGTGGAATAACACAGTGGAGTGGGTAATATGACTCCTGAACTGGCAGCTCATCGAGCGTCGAGGTGAGGCTCGATGAACTGATTTGGGTAGCGGAAGCAGATATAATACAATCACCAATCCAGGGTCGCATGAGACTGACTGGGACTCCTCTAGGCGTCGGACTCGCTATCGAACTCCTCATCCATGAGATCGCCTTCATCAACATCTGGCCAAATCAACAAGCCAGGTGAGTACTTTGAAAGTACTCGCAAGACAGTTCGGACATAAGATATAACCAATGCATGCATGAATGCGTCATGAGCAAATAACAATGCACAATCAAATAATAAATATTTGCACAACATGATACGTAAAAAGGAAGTCGGGCGGTAGTCCTCCCGAAATCCCAACAAAATAAATGAAAACCGATAGGGTGTCTGGAGCGACGCCTCGAAGGGTAAACGAATAAATAAACATGCCGCAGTCGGGCGTCTAAGCGACGCCACATAAAGGGCTTATATTGAAAAAAAATAAAAGACATACATGCCACAGTCGGAGGTCTGAGCGACATCGCAGAAAGGGCTTATATCGAAAGTAAAATAACAAGCGTGCCACAGTCGGACGTCTGAGCAACATCGCAGAAAGGGCTTATATTCAAAAGTAAATAACAATTGTGCCACAGTCGGACATCTGAGCGACATCGCAGAAAGGGCTTATATCAAAAGTAAACAACAAGTGTGCCACAGTCGGACGTCTGAGCGACATCGCAGAAAGGGCTTATATCAAAAGTAAACAACAAGTGTGCCACAATCGGACGTCTGAGCGACATCGCAGAAAGGGCTTATATTCCATCATTCATGTCTGATAAATTCACAAGGATATAATACTCATAAGAAATATTCAGCACACAATACTAAACGGGTTAGTCCATCCACGGGAATAAACATTTAACCGAACTTATCACTCATGTGGTTTACCGGAGTTTTTCCACTGAGACTGATGCTGACAAGATAAGTTGAACATAGAACTCCGACATAGATGAGATTGTTTCAAAGGATTTTGACTCTGCAGAGTTTGTATGAATTATCCACAGCCAACAGATTTCCGTAGTCGCGAGGACTAGTTCCATTTACCGTATTTCGGTAGAAACACACCTAACCAGTACACACCCATCCCACCTCATGATATCAGGAATCACCCTAGACAACATTCAAGAAAAACTTTGAGACGGGGAGATCACAACCTCGAATAGCATGGGATCAAATTTATATACGCGCGCTCTAAGGGGTGCCCCCCTCTCGGTCCCAACCGGAAACACCCATGCCCCCTGACCGGATGACGGGCTTTAATCCAGGTCCATGGAACCCTCATCCCGGCCTCTCTATTTGGTGTGTACCAGGAAAGCGGTTTGCAACTTACTAAGCCATATCCCTTGCGGAAAACATGTGGTAGTACAGGTAGGGAAAATGGACGGAAACTGGACTGATTCATGTTGACACTGGAGTCAAATAGTCTGGCATAAGACTAGCATGCTACAACACTGCCATCTCACCCATCCTCATGCCATCACATGGCCATGCTCACTCACATCCAACAATTTATGGATTATCGAAATTCACTTGCCTCAACTTTGCATGCAATATGACATTCATCGAGATGCTCATAAACATGCCATGAACTACTTAATGCAAACATGTCAAAGACACTCATCATATCAAAAGTTCAAACATGCTTGCCTGGTTCGGAGTAGTCGGAGTCTAGCTTGGCAAAGTTCGCGGTTCCGTCACCTCCTCCGGTATCTACGGTATAAGAAAATACGTACTTATCGTAAATACAATGAGTGCACAAAAAAGTGTTCTAAATATCTTTCAAACAAATCTGATAAAAAACTAGACAAAATTTTAAAGAGGACAGAAAAAGAATCAATCAAAAATCCTTTTCTGTTTAAAAGTTATAAGGGTTTTAATCTAGGACCTTTACGTAATGAAACGAAACTTCTCGAGGGCTGAACAGAAAAGACCAGAAAAACGTTTCAGACTGAAAGCGTATTTGCCCGAATACGTTTTCAGAAAACGGTTCAAAAAAAACAGAGAGGCTGACGGGCGGGTCCCACCCGTCAGGTTTGAATTTTCAAATGGGGAAAACAGAGCTCGTCGGCGCCCAAGAGCTGCGGTGGTCGCCGACGGCGATCCACGGCGAGGCAGGGGGATCGGGCGTTACCTACGTGCTCAGCGTCACTTTCCGCGTCGGTGAGTGGTGGTGGTGGTCGCCGGCGAGCACTACATCGACGGCGGCCCTGGCTCCGGCGGACGGCGGCTCGGGTGCAGTTGGATCTCGTCGGGGAGGGTTGCGAAGGTCAAATCGAGTCTTGGGTTAGCTCACTGGGTGCTCGAGGAGGTTACTGACGAGGTTTGGGCGTCGGGGATGGTCTCACCGGAATGGATCGAGATGGTGGCCGAGGCGGATCGGGGCGGCCGAAGTTGGGGGAGGAGACCTCCTCGAGGTCCTCCTAGTGGCCTGGCGGGTTGTTGGTGAGGTGCAGTGGTGGTGCGTGCTCGAGAACGAGCTCGGGGCTTCCTTTTATAGGCGGTTCGAGGCGGTGGCCGTGAACGGAGATCTCCGGCGATGGTTACGGCGGCGCAGAGCTTGGTCGGGGAGTTTAGGGAGTTGGGCGTCAACGTGGAGTTCCACTGGTTCCGTTTAGGCGCTAAACGAGTTCGGATTAGGTGCTCTGGGTGGGTTCGACGAACGGGCGGCGGCCCGCTGGCGGCAGAGGGCGCTACTGTTGCTTGCGGCCACGGCGACGGTGCTGCGGGGTGCGCTGGCGTGCGTGAGGCCACGCGGAGGGTAAGGGAGCGTTGGGCGGCGCCGGACGGCGTAGCGAGCTGGCACGGGCTCTCACTGGCCGCCACGGGTGGCTCTGCCACCGCAGAAGCCGCCGGTGTCGGCGATGCTCGCCGCCACCGACACCTGCACCCATCCAAGAGGGCGTGCGGTGCTCAGGCCAGGGAGGAGAGGCCGTGCGCAACGCGCCAGGGCGCACTGTTGATCGGTGACAACACTCTGACGAAAAACGACACTGAATCTCTCTGAAACTCTGAACTTTCTGAAAGTGCACAGTAACAGTGCCGGCCAAGTGTTCGACGAAATGATTTTGGTATGAGGGAAATTTTCCTTGAGATGATTTTTGGTGGGGTGGCCTCTCACTGCATCTGGGGGCTGCCTGAATTTTGGTAGAATTTTTGGAGAAGAGAAGATATGAATTTCACCAAATTTGGCAAATCTGGTCCAAACTTGCAGAGGTTAAAATTTGAAAATTTTGAAAAGAGGAAGAGTGGATCTTGATGGATCTAGGTTGTGGGTGCTAAATACTATCCAAAGGAGTTGGTTTGAGATCAAAACTCAAAGGGAATTAGGTACTTGCTTTGTAAATCATCTAGGCTCAAAATAATGGTCTGAATTGTTTTGGGAGATAAAATAAATGAAATAAAATCCAAAAATGGGTTGGACTTGTTGGAACAGAAAGTTTAGATTGCTCCAAAGAGGGAGGAGGGGTTTTGGGAGGTTTTAACACATGAGGCATGGTAAAACCATGGGTGGTTTCAAAATGAAAGAAGCCCCAAAACTCATAGGGTTTCTTTTTTTAAAAGAAAATAATTATCAAGAAAAATATATTTGAGGAGGGAACAATCATAAGGAAGGTTCTCATTAACCAAACACCAGGGTTGAAGAAGATACAAAAATAAAATCCTTGCCAAGGGAAAAAGTTTTGAGAGAGAAGTTTTTGGAAGAATTTAAATGACCTTCTTCAAATCCAACAAGGTTTTTGTTGAAAACCAAATAAAAATATTTTGAGTGTCACAGCACCTACCCCCTTAGGAAAAATCTCGTCCCCGAGATTTCAGCTGATCCTCAAATAAGTGTGGGTGCTCTGTCCGAAGAAAGTCCTCTCTTTCCCAAGTTGCTTCACTTTCGGTGTGATTGCTCCACTGAACTCTGAAAAACTTGATGGTTTTCTGTCGGGTCCTCCTTTCAGACTCCTCCAAGATTTTTATTGGATGCTCCCGATAGGTGAGGTCTGGCTGTACGTCAATGTTTTCATGGGATACCTGCTTCTCTGGGTTGCTTACGCACTTCCTCAATTGTGAGACGTGGAACACGTCGTGGACATCGGATAAATCTCCGGGTAAGTCTAGCTGGTAGGCTACCGTGCCTCTCCGTGCCACTATACAGAATGGTCCGATGAATCTTGGATCGTTGCAGGCCCCTCATAGGAGATACTCATAGGTACACAAACTCACCGGGTTCAAAACTGACTCCCCGATGTTTTTCATCGTAATAACTCTTCTGTCGACTTTGGGCTGTCTTGAGTCGATCCCTAATCACGTTAACTTTATCTTCAGCCTCCTTGAGCATGTCTGGGCCGAAGATATGGATGTCTCCGGTTTCTGACCAATTTAGCGGGGTACGACATCTTCGCCCCTACAGAGCCTCAAATGGTGCCATTTGCAGGCTGGCTTGGTAACTGTTGGTGTATGCGAACTCTGCGTATGGTAAGCTTTCTTCCCAACTGGTTCCATAGGTGAGGACACATGCTCTTAGCATGTCTTCTAGAATTTGGTTTACGCGTTCAGTTTGTCCATCAGTCTCGGGGTGGTATGCGGTACTAAACGCCAGTTGAGTTCCCAGAGCTTGTTGTAAGTGATCCCAAAATCGGGAGACAAATTGAGTGCCTCATCGATATTATCGTCTTTGGGACTCCATGTAAGCGAGATTTATGCGGGAAAGATAAAGCCTGGAAAGCTTCTGAGTGGTGTGGGTTGACTTTACGGGGATGAAGTGTGCTACCTTAGTCAGTCTATCAGTGATGACCCATATGGCATTATTCCCGTGTCGTGACCGAGGTAGTCCAATAATAAAATCCATTCCAATTTCGTCCCATTTCCACTCGGGTATCTTATTTGGCTGTAAAAGTCTGGCTGGTTTCTGGTGCTCGGCCTTGATTCGTTGACAAGAGTCACAACATGCGATGAACGTGGCTATGTCCCTTTTCATACCGTGCCACCAAAAATTTTCCTGAATATCTTTGTACATTTTTGTTCCTCCAGGATGGATCGAATACGGGGCGGTGTGGCCTTCAGCTAAGATTTGCTGTTTAAGGTCCTCGATATTTGGTACGCAAAGTCTATCTCCGTACCACAATATTCCTTGCTCATCGATAACGAACTCTGAGGCCTTGCCCAAACTCACTTTCCGTTTAATGCCTTCAATGTTGGGGTGCCCATGCTGAGCCTCTTTAATCTTTTCTATCAGGGTAGGCTGTATTTCTAAATTCGATACGCTGCCTTCGGTGACCACCAGAAGTTTAGTTTAGCAAACTCCTGCCGAAATTCAGGTCTCAGGTTTGGTAGGTTGTCGTCGTCCGGGCTAGGGTTCCGACTTAGAGCATCTGCCACTACATTTGCTTTTCCTGGATGGTAGTGGATTCCAACATCATAATCCTTCACTAATTCCAACCAGCGTTGTTGCCGTAAATCGAGTTCCGGTTGTGTGAAAATATACTTAAGGCTTTTATGGTCCGTGTATATTTCACAACGATTTCCAAGTAAAAAGTGTCTCCATTCCTTGAGTGCATGGATGACTGCTGCCAATTCTAGGTCATGAGTGGGGTAATTTTCTTCATGCTTGTGAAGTTGTCTGGAGACATATGCGACCACCTTGCCTTCTTGCATCAACACGCATCCGAGGCCCTTTCGGGATGCGTCACAATATACCTCAAAATTCTTGTGTATGTCTGGCACAATTAATACTGGTGCTGTCGCTAATTTATTTTTTAGCTCTTGGAAACTTTTCTCGCAAGCTTCCATCCATTCAAACTTCTTGTCTTTCTTGAGTAACTGCGTCATTGGCTTTGCTATGGTGGAGAATCCTTCAATAAATCTTCGGTAGTATCCTGCCATTCCCAAGAAACTTCGTACGTCTGTTACGCTGGCTGGTGGTTTCCAGCCAAATACGGCCTTGACTTTTTCCGGGTCTACGGCAATACCTTCTTGGGTCAGTACGTGGCCCAGAAAACCTACCTGTCTTAACCAAAATTCACACTTGCTGAACTTGGCGTACAATTGATGTTTCCTTAGTTCTCCTAGTACGATTCGGAGATGTTCAGCGTGCTCTTCTGGTGTCTTGGAGTATATCAGAATATCATCGATGAATACTACAAAAAACTTGTCCATAAACTTCATAAATACTTTGTTCATGAGGTGAACAAAATATACCGGGGCTTTTTTTAGTCCAAACGGCATTACTGTGAACTCATACAGTCCGTATCTGGAGGTGAAGGCTGTCTTGGGGATATCCACTGTCCGTACTTTTAATTGATGGTATCCCGACCTTAAGTCCATTTTTGAGAAGACCTTGGCCTGAGCGAGCTGATCAAATAAATCATTTATCCTTGGCATTGGGTATTTATTTTTGATTGTGACCATGTTAAGTGCTTGATAGTCTATGCACAATCTCAGTGTCCCATCCTTTTTCTTGGCAAATAAAATTGGTGAACCCCAAGGTGAGGAACTGGCTCGAATATATCCTTTGTCCAGCAATTCTTTTATTTGTTTCTTCAATTCTACCAATTCGGATGGTGCCATTCTATATGGTTTCTTGTAAATGGGTGCGGTTCCGGGTGCTAGCTCAATGCTGAATTCTATCTCTCGGTCTGGTGGCATTCCTGGTAGCTCTTCGGGAAATACGTCTGGAAATTCACACACTACTGGAACCTTGCTTAATTCAGAAACGTCCACCTTATTCAATCTCGGTTGCCGGGACATTTTCCTCTCTTTGGCTGAAACTCTTATTGTCTTCCCGTGGTGGTGGGTGAGAATTACAGTCCGGTTGAAACAGTCAATAAAACCTTTGTTGGTGGTTAACCAATCCATCCCTAAGATGACATCCAGTCCTTTATTTTCTAATACAATAAGGTTGGCGTGAAACTTCAATCCTTCAAATTCAATAACCACACCTTGGCAATAACTCTGGGTAATTTGCTTAATCCCAGGGGACTTGACGATCATGGATTTTTCCAAGGGAAGCATCGAAAAATTATTTTGCAAGGCAAAAAATTTTGAAATGAATGAGTGGGAAGCTCCAGAATCAAACAAAACCATGGCATGTATTTTGTTGACAGGGAACGTACCGAGTACGATATCCGGGGCATTCTGTGCTTCCTCTCTGGTCACGTGGTTCAGATGACCCTTCCTGTGGTTGTTATTGGGGTTGAAATTGTTGCGCTTTGGCGCTGAATTATTGCCACCGTTGTTCGGCTTTGGGGTCGAGTTCCTTGGCTTGGGGCACTGCTTGGCATAGTGCCCTTCTTCTCCACAAGCGTAGCAAGTAACGCCTGGGCGATATGTGAACTCCTTGTCCCTTGCATGGAAATTCTTGATTGGGCGTGAGACGTTTGTCGTGGGTTTGTGTGTCCCACTTTTCTGAAAATCTATCTTGCTTCGGTGGTTGCGAGCATGATTAGTCTGGTCCCTTTTTATCTTGCGGAAATCCTCGAAGCTGCGTCTCTCATTTTCCAAGGTAATGGCCTTATCTACCAGCGTTTTAAAATCTGGGAAGGTGTGCACAACCAGCTGGCATTTAAGCGCGGGCGCCAGACCGTCTAGGAATTTTTCCATCTTCTTGCTTTCAGTCATACGCTCCTCGTTGGCGTAGCGAGACAACAGAATAAACTGACTATTGTATTCTGACACCGTCATGGTCCTTTGCTTGAGGTCATCAAATTCTCTCTTCTTGATCTTCATATAACTTTTAGGAATATGCGCCCCACGAAAACCTTCTTTGAACTCCTCCCAGGTTATATTATTTTCGTTGGGGAGCATGTGTAGGAAATTTTCCCACCACGATGCAGCTGCTCCAGTGAGATAGTGCGGTGCATATAGCACTTTCCCAAGATCTGAACACTGTGCAATAATTAATTTTCTTTCCATGTCTCGAAGCCAGTCCTCGGCCTCAAGAGGTTTGTCAGTATGAGAAAATGTTTGGGGACGCGTCTTCATAGCTCAGATAACTTGGATTGCTCGACATCGTCCACGGTGATTTCCCATATTGATGACTTGGTTCATCATTTCCTGATGTTGTTGCTGACTTTGCTCATAAAGGCGGCACATTTGGGAAAGTGCTGTTTCACTGTCCTGTTGACTTGACTGCCCCTGTGTGAAATTGTTGCTTGGTTGTGTGCCAAAAATTTCCTCTGGCGGAGTTGGCATGGAGCGCGTCCAAGGACGAGACATTTTTTTCACTCTGGGGATATATTTTGTAAAACTCATAAGAAAAGAAATTGAGTCGTAAGAGTCAATTAATTCATAAAGACGGGGAATTTTTAAATGCTCCAAGATTTTTCAATAGAATAAACGTTTGCGCACGGAGAAGGACTGCTCATTACATATCTTATGTTGGGGAACGTAGTAATTTCAAAAAAAAAATCCTACGCACACGCAAGATCATGGTGATGGCATAGCAACGAGAGGGGAGAGTGTTGTCCACGTACCCTCGTAGACCGTAAGCGGAAGCGTTATGACAACGCGGTTGATGTAGTCGTACGTCTTCACGATCCGACCGATCCAAGTACCGAACGTACGGCACCTCCGAGTTCTGCACACGTTCAGCTCGATGACGATCCCCGGACTCCGATCCAGCAAAGTGTCGGGGATGAGTTCCATCAGCACGATGGCGTGGTGACGATGATGATGCTCTACCGGCGCAGGGCTTCGCCTAAACTCCGCGACGATATGACCGAGGTGGAATATGGTGGAGGGGGGCACCGCACACGGCTAAGGAACGATCCGTAGATCAACTTGTGTGTCATGGGGTGCCCCCCTGCCCCCGTATATAAAGGAGCAAGGGGGGAGGAGGCCGGCCCTAGGAGGGGGCGCGCCAAGTGTGGAGTCCTACTAGGACTCCCTAGTCCTAGTAGGATTCCACCTCCCTTGTTGGAGTAGGAGAAGGGGAAAGAGGGGAGAGGAAGAAGGAAAGGGGCTGCGCCCTTGTCCACCTCGACCAGAGGGGGGCGAGGCCTCCTCCCTTTAGCCTCTCTCTCTATTCTCGTATGGCCCAATAAGGCCCATATACTCTCCGGCGAATTCCCGTAACTCTCCGGTACTCCGAAAAATACCCGAATCACTCGGAACCTTTCCGAACTCCGAATATAGTCGTCCAATATATCGATCTTTACGTCTCGACCATTTCGAGACTCCTCGTCATGTCCCCGATCTCATCCGGGACTCCGAACTCCTTCGGTACATCAAAACTCATAAACTCATAATATAACTGTCATCGAAACCTTAAGCGTGCGGACCCTACGGGTTCGAGAACTATGTAGACATGACCTAGAACTATTCTTGGTCAATAACCAATAGCGGAACCTGGATGCTCATATTGGCTCCTACATATTCTACGAAGATCTTTATTGGTCAAACCGCATAACAACATACGTTGTTCCCTTTGTCATCGGTATGTTACTTACCCGAGATTCGATCGTCGGTATCCAATACCTAGTTCAATCTCGTTACCGGCAAGTCTCTTTACTCGTTCTGTAATACATCATCTCACAACTAACTTATTAGTTGCAATGCTTGCAAGGCTTATGTGATGTGTATTACCGAGAAGGCCTAGAGATACCTCTCCGACAATCGGAGTGACAAAACCTAATCTCGAAATACGCCAACCCAACATGTACCTTTGGAGACACCTGTAGTACTCCTTTATAATCACCTAGTTACGTTGTGACGTTTGGTAGCACCAAAGTGTTCCTCCGTAAACGGAGTTGCATAATCTCATAGTTACAGGAACATGTATAAGTCATGAAGAAAGCAATAGCAATATACTAAACGATCAAGTGCTAGGCTAACGGAATGGGTCATGTCAATCACATCATTCTCCTAATGATGTGATCCCATTAATCAAATGACAACACATGTCTATGGTTAGGAAACATAACCATCTTTGATTAATGAGCTAGTCAAGTAGAGGCATACTAGTGACTATATGTTTGTCTATGTATTCACACATGTATCATGTTTCCGTTAATACAATTCTAGCATGAATAATAAACATGTATCATGAAATAAGGAAATAAATAATAACTTTATTATTGCCTCTAGGGCATATTTCCTTCAGTCTCCCACTTGCACTAGAGTCAATAATCTAGTTCACATCATCATGTGATTCAACACTAATATTCACATCTGTATGTGATTAACACCCATAGTTCACATCGTCATGTGACCAACACCCAAAGGGTTTACTAGAGTCAATTATCTAGTTCACATCACTATGTGATTAACACCCAAAGAGTACTAAGGTATGATCATGTTTTGCTCGTGAGAGAAGCTTAGTCAACGGGTCTGTCACATTCAGAGCCGTATGTATTTTGCAAATATTCTATGTCTACAATGCTCTGCACGGAGCTACTCTAGCTAATTGCTCCCACTTTCAATATGTATCCAGATTGAGACTTAGAGTCATCTGGATCGGTGTAAAAAGCTTGCATCGATGTAACTCTTTACGACGGGCTCTTTTATCACCTCCATAATCGAGAAATATTTCCTTAGTCCTCACTAAGGATGTTCTTGACCAATGTCCAAAGGATCTACTCCTAGATCACTATTGTACTCCTTTCCAAATTCAGAGCAAGGTATACAATAGGTCTGGTACATAGCATAGCATACTTTATAGAACCTATGACTGAGGTATAGGAATGACTTTCATTCTCTTTTCTATTTTCTGCCGTGGTCGGATTTGAGTCTTTACTCAATTTCACACCTTTGCAACACGACAAGAACTTTTCTTTGACTGCTCCATTTTGAACTACTTCAAAATCTTGACAAGGTATGTACTTATTGAAAAAACTTATCAAGCGTATTGATCTCAATAGATCTTGATGCTCAATATGTAAGTAGTTTTACTGAGGTCTTTCTTTGAAAAACTCCTTTCAAATACTCCTTTATGCTTTGCAGAATAATTCTACATTATTTCCGATCAACAATATGTCCTTCACATATACTTATCAGAAATGATGTAGTGCTCCCACTCACTTTCTTGCAAATACAGGCTTCTCCAAAAGTCTGTATAAAACCATATGCTTTGATCACACTATCAAAGCGTTTATTCGAACTCCGAGATGCTTGCACCAGTCCATAGATGGATCGCTGAAGCTTGCACATTTTGTTAGCTCCTTTAGGATTGACAAAACCTTATGGTTGCATCATATACAACTCTTCTTTAATAAATCCATTAAAGAATGTAGTTTTGACATCCATTTGCCAGATTTCATAAAATGTGGCAATTGCTAACATGATTCGGGCAGACTTAAGCATCGCTACAGTTGAGAAAATCTCATTGTAGTCAACACCTTGAACTTGTCGAAAACCTTTTTGTGACAAGTCGAGCTTTGTAGATAGTAACACTACTATCAGTGTCCGTCTTCCTCTTGAAGATCCATTTATTTAACATGGCTTGCTGATCATCGAGCAAGTCAATCAAAGTCCATACTTTGTTCTCATACATGGATCCTATCTCAGATTTCATGGCCTCAAGCCATTTCGCGAATCTGGGCTCATCATCGCTTCCTCATAGTTCGTAAGTTCATCATGGTCTAGTAACATGACTTCCGAACATGATTACCGTACCACTCTGGTGTGGATCTTACTCGGAAGACCTACGAGGTTTGGTAGCAACTTGATCTGAAGTTTCATGATCATCATCATTAACTTCCTCACTAATTGGTGTAGGAATCATCGAACTGATTTCGTGATGAACTACTTTCCAATAAGGGAGAAGGTACAATTACCTCATCAAGTTCTACTTTCCTCCCACTCACTTCTTTCGAGAGAAACTTCTTCTCTATAAAGTATCCATCTTAGCAACGAAAAACTTGCCTTCAGATCTGTGATAGAAGGTGTACCCAATAGTTACCTTTGGGTATTCTATGAAGACGCACTTCTCCGATTTGGGTTCGAGCTTATCAGGTGAAAACTTTTTCACATAAGCATCACAACTCCAAACTTTTAAGAAACGACATCTTAGGTTTACTGTTAAACCATAGTTCATACGGTGTCGTCTCAATGGATTTAGATGGCGCCCTATTAAACGTGAATGCAGCTGTCTCTAATGCATAACTCCAAAACGATATTGGTAAATCGGTAAGAGACATCATTGATCGCACCATATCAAAATAAAGTACGGTTCTGACGTTCGGACACACCATAACGTTGTGGTGTTCCGGTGGCGTGAGCTGTGAAACTATTCCACTTTGTTTTCATTGAAGACCAAACTCGTAACTCAAATATTCATCTCCACGATCGAACGCGGAAAATTTATTTTCTTGTTACGATGATTTTCTACTTCACTCTGAAATTCTTTGAACTTTTCAACTATTTCAGACTTATGTTTCATCAAGAAGATATACGCATATCTGCTCAAATCATCTGTGAAGGTCGAAAATAATGATACTTGCCACGAGCATCAACACTCATTGGATCGCATACATCGGTATGTATTATTTCCAACAAGTCAAGAGCTCGCTCCATTGTTCCGAGAACGGAGTTTTAGTCATCTTGCCCAAAGGCACGGTTCGCAAGCATCAAATGATTCATAATCAAGTGATTCCAAAAGCCCATCAAGATGGAGTTTCTTCATGCGCTTTACACCAATATGACCTAAACTGCATTGCCACAAATAAGTTGCACTATCATTATTAACTTTACATCTTTTGGTTTCAATATTATGAATATGTGTATCACACGATCGAGATCCAACAAACCATTTTCATTGGGTGTATGACCATAGAAGGTTTTATTCATGTAAATGTAACAATAATTATTCTTTAACTTACATGAATAACCAGATAGCAATAAACATGATCAAATCATATTCATGTTCAACGCAAAAGCCAAATAACATTTATTTAGGTTCAACACTAATCCCGAGAGTATAGGGAGTGTGCGATGATGATCATATCAATCTTGGAACTACTTCCAACACTCATCGTCACTTTCCTTCAACTAGTCTCTTTATTCTGTAACTCCTGTTTGAGTTACTAATCTTAGCAACCTAACGAGTATCAAATACTCGGGGCTACTATAAACACTAGTAAGGCACACATCAATAACCTGTATATCAAATATACCCTTGTTCACTTTGCCATCCTTCTTATCCACCAAATATTCAGGGCATTTCCGCTTCCAGTGACCATTTTCTTTGCAGTGTAAGCACTCAGTTTCAGGCTTTGTTCCAGCTTTGGGCTTCTTCGCAGGAGTGACAACTTACTTGTCTTTCTACTTGAAGTTCCCTTTCTTTCCCTTTGCCCTTCTCTTGAAACCAGTGGTCTTTTCAATCATCAACACTTGATGCTCTTTTTTGACTTCTACCTTCATCGATTTCAACATCACGAAGAGCTCGGGAATCGTTTTCGTCATCCCTTGCATACTGTAGTTCATCACGAAGTTCTAGTAACTTAGTGACGGTGACTAGAGAATTCTGTCAATCACTATCTTATCTGGAAGATTAACTCCCACTTGATTCAAGCGATTAAAGTACCCAGACAATTTGAGCACATGCTCACTAGTTGAGCGATTCTCCTCCATCTTTTAGCTATAGAACTTGTTGGAGACTTCATATCTCTCAACTCGGGTATTTGCTTGAAATATTAACTTCAACTCCTGGAACATCTCATATGGTCCATGACGTTCAAAACGTCTTTGAAGTCCCGATTCTAAGCCGTTAAGTATGGTGCACTAAACTATCAAGTAGTCATCATTTTGAGCTAGCCAAACGTTCATAACGTCTGCATATGCTCCTGCAATAGGTCTGTCACCTAGCGGTGCATTAAGAACATAATTCTTCTGTGCAGCAATGAGGATAAACCTCCGATCACGGATCCAATCCGCATCATTGCTACTAACATTTTTCAATACAATTTTCTCTAGGAACACATATAAAAACATAGGGAAGCAACAACGCGAGCTATTGATCTACAACATAATTTGCAAAATACTACCAGGACTAAGTTCATGATAAATTTAAGTTCAATTAATCATATTATTTAAGAACTCCCACTTAGACTGACATCTCTCTAGTCATCTTAAGTGATTACGTGATCCAAATCAACTAAACCATGTCCGATCATCACGTGAGATGGAGTAGTTTCAATGATTCACGCTCGACCTTTCGGTCTCCGTGTTCCCAGGCCGGTGAAGCTTGGTAATCCAATGTTCAGGTACTTAGTAACTTCCTTCAAGTGAAATCCAAAAGGTGTGCCTTCATCCGGTTGGGTGTACTTGATCTTCGCGTCTGGTCATCCTAAAGAGAGTAGAAAAGAGGAGGAGTTAGAAAATGGGAAGAGAGTGATCTATGGCTTTAACTTAGTGGTCGTGTCCTACACGATCAACGTGTGCTCGATACCATTCTCTCAGAGCGACCAGACCCGAATGGATCAAGTCTCGTGCTCGTGTCATCCTGGATCAGAATGTCTTGACACCACACAAGATTTCAAGGATTTATAGCAGAGTAGCAATCACACACTTATTACATCGTTGTCCACAAGGGAACTGAATACAATAATATGGCTTAAGGCCATCTAATAATAACAGCGGAAGGCTTGGAAGATAAGCGAGTCCATCAACTCCAACGGCATCACCGAGTATAGAACCACGACCTAACACCTTACTCGTCGTTCGAAAAGTCTGCAACGTGAAAAGTTGCAGCCCAAAACGGGTCAAGACATGGAATATGCCGGCAATGTAACACATAAGAGCAATGAATGAATAAGCCTATACTACATGCATATATGCTGGTGGTAAGGCTCTCTGATTTACATTTGCATAAAGCTGATTTTTCCCTACATCAAAGGAATAATTTTATTTAACTATCATGGTGGTTGTTAAACATTGAGAATGGTTGACAGATCCTCAATCCCAATTAAAAAGTACTCATCAAAACCCAATAACTTTTATTTAGAAGTAACATGTTGAGATTCACATGATATTCAATTACAGGATACTCAAATTGTCCATAACCGGGACACGGCTAATCATGATTAGTTTATACACTCTGCAGAGGTTTGCGACTTTTCCCCACAAGACTCGATCGCCTCCGCTTGGTTCTCGTGACTACATGGTGTTTGAGAAACGGATGACCGAGACATAGTCTTCGAAGCGCTAGCACCTTACATGTGGGTAGACCGTACCAACCTACATCCCCTACATCAGCTAGCCTACCCGTAAGAGTTCGCACGACTTAGTCAACTACGCCAGAGCCCATAATTGGCTTGTGGCTGCACACGGAAGTTTCCAGTTTGAATAATCTTATGATCCCTTAGAGCCCGGGTGGCGGTCCAAGAAATACAGTAAGTCCTGATGGAAACCAGTGCCTCAATCCACCCAGATGTGTGTTTAGGTTGCCACCTTAGATAAACCATTAATTAACAATCTCACATCTGTCATGGATATTCACTCACCCAATCCACGCCTACTAGCATAGCATGGCATGAACAAGCAAACGAGAAGTAACTCCCAAGGTTTCATAAGTAAAACAGTAATAGGTACTACCTCAATCTACTTCCCAAACCCACAATTTAATTAGATCCTAATCATGCAAGTGTTTGAGGAATAGATCTAATGCATAAAAACTGGGTATGAGAAGAGTATGATCAAAGTGTTACTTGCCTTGCCGATGATCCATGAGTCCTAGAGATTCAAGTAACAAGCGGCGACCGGTGATCTAATGCGACAAACAACAAGCATACAATAAGTACTCATCTAATGCACAGGGAAATCTCGAATAAAAGATCTAACCAGAAAGTTCAACTTAAGAACCCTGGTTGCAAAAGAATCGAATCAAAATAAACTCCGAAAGTCGAAACTCGAGAGAGAACGACTCGGTTTAGCGATCTGAAATTAGGTCAAAATTTCACAGTGGCAAAACTCTGTGAAAGTAGGGTAGTCGGAACGGCGGTTTCGTTACGAAACTCCAGGCGCTTGAATCACCTGATTCCGATAAACGAGCGAGAAATAAAACAGTTTTGAAATTCGGATCTGGAATCAAATCAGAAAAATAACGGATTAAATCCGATTAAAAGAAAAACGACGAACGGTTTAAATAGCGGACGTTCGTTAACAGAACGAATCCAACGAATGCGTTCATTGAAACGAACGGTTCGGTGAACGTTCGTTAAATAAGAAAACCCAAAAAAATAAAACCAATCTAGGTTTTTTTAAAAAACCAACATTTTTTAATAAAACCGGATCGGTTCGAGGGGAAAACCGGATCGGGCGGCGGGCGGCGGCTACCTCCGGTGGCTATCGCCGGGCGAGGTCCGCGGGCTCAGGCGAGGGGCGGGGGGTTCGCTGTCGAGAGGGCGGCGCGGCGGGCGGGGGCGGCGGGCGTCCCAAGGCCCACGGCGGCGGGGTTCAAGGCGTCAGGCGCTGGTGGCGGGCGGCTCAAGGGGGTTGGGGTGAGAGAGAGGGGGCGGCGGTTATAAGGGGAGGGGGGCGGTTTCCTTGGGAGGGGGCAAGGGAGCCGGGGTCGGGTCGGACTCGGGCGGGAGGCGCGGCGTCTTGTGTGGACACACATGGGTGGCTGGCGAGGAGGAGGAGGAGGAGGTGGGCCGGAGGCGCTGGGCTGGGCCTGGCTGGCTTGGGCCAGTGGGCCTCGGTCCAGTATGATTTTTTTTAAATAAACTTAAACCAAAACGAATTAAAAAAATACCAAATGAACTCCAAATTAAATAAAACAAATTTTCCCGACTCCTAAAATGAGTCGAACAAAATGAACTTTAAAAACAGCAAACATGCATAAATTTTTAAAATGCTCATTTTGCCTAAGCAAAATAAATCTTCCAAAACCAAATTTGGTTTATTTATAATATCTTCATTTTTCCTAATTGTTTGGGAAAGTCATATTATTCCCTCTCAAAATATTTTTATAGGAAAAACTTTATGAAGATAATTTAAATAAATCGAATGATCCTATTTTCAAAATTTGAGAAATCCCAAATATGAAAATAATGAAACTTCCAACTCCTCCGAGGGTCCTTGAGTTGCGTGAAATTTCTAGGATCGGAAAATGCGAGAAAATATGATATGCATGATGACCTAATGTATAACATTCCAAATTGAAAATTTGGGATGTTACAAACCTACCCCCTTAAGATGAATCTCGCCCTCGAGATTCGGGTTGGCTAGAAAATAGGTGAGGGTGGTCCTTAAGCAAAACTTCCTCTCTTTCCTAGGTGGCTTCATCCTCAGTGTGGTGGCTCCACTGAACTTTGCAAAACTTGATAACCTTGCTGCGGGTAACTCTGCTGGCATAATCGAGAATCTTAACTGGTTTTTCCTCATATGCCAAGTCATCCTTCAACTGAATTGCTTCCAAAGGGCACCGTGTCTCTTAACGGTACCTCTGCTATCTCGGGTGACATTTCTTCAATCGAGAAACATGGAATACATCATGAACTCCCGACAGTCCTTCCGCAATTCCAACTTATACGCAACTTCTCCCATGCGTTGCAAAATCTTATATGGTCCAACGAAACGGGTGCTAACTTTCCTTTAACTCCAAAACGCTTAACTCCTCGTGGCGGGATACTCGAGATATACTCTGCTCCAACTTCATACTCAATCGCTGCGCTTTGAATCGGCATAGCTCTTCCATGCGGACTGGGCTACCTTGAGCCTGTCTCAATCAACTTAACTTTCTGTTCGCACTCCTTAATCAAATCTGGTCCAAACAACTGACGATCTCCAGTTTCGTCCCATGACAATGGTGTCCTACACCTTCTTCCATACAAAGCCTCGAAAGGTGCCATCTTCAAGCTGGTTTGGTAACTGTTATTGTAGGAAAATTCTGCATACGGCAAATTATCATCCCAACTAGATCCATAATCTAGTGCACAAGCTCTCAGCATGTCCTCCAAAATCTGATTGACTCTCTCGGTCTGTCCATCGGTCGGTGGGTGGAAAGCTGTCTCAATTCCAATCGGGTTCCCAATGTTTCATGCAACCGGTTCCAAAATTTCAAGTAAATTGGGTTCCTCTGTCGATACAATGCTCCTCGAACTCCGTAAGCATACAATTCTGGTCATGTATATCTTTGCCAACTTAGCACTGCTATAGGTAGTCTTGATCGAATGAAATGAGCTACCTTGGTCAAACGGTCGACTATGACCCAAATCGAGTCATATCCTGAACGGGTCTTTGGCAAACCTGTGATGAAATCCATGCCTAGTTTATCCCACTTCCATTCGGTATCGGCAACGGTTGTAACAATCCTGCTGGCTTCGATGTTCGCCTTTACATTCGACATACGCCGCAAACTGCTACATACTCCGCAATATCCTTCTTCATTCCGTCCACCGAAAATATTCTTCAAATCCAAATACATCTTGGTATTTCCTGGGTGAATCGAATAGGGTGAATCATGGGCTTCTTGCAAAATCAACTTCCCGATCTCTCGGGTCATTGGGCACATAAACACGGTCTTCAAACCATAGGGTATCGTGCTCATCCTCTCAAATCCTTTAGCTTTTCCTTTACTCATTTTCTCCTTTATAGAGGCAACTTCCTTATCTGCCTTTTGGGCTTCTCGATTTTGTCCATTAGTGTCGATCGAATCTCCAATGCTGCTACATAGCCTCTCGGAACTATTTCCAAACATAGCTCTCGAAGGTCCTCGGCTAATTCATTGGGTATTCCTCCCATCATTAGGGTATTGACGTGGCTCTTACGGCTCAATGCATCAGCTACGACATTAGCCTTTCCGGGGTGATAATGCAATCTCATATCATAGTCCTTGATTAGCTCTAACCATCTCCTCTGTCTGAGATTCAATTCCTTCTGTGTGAAGATGTACTTCAAACTCTTGTGATCCGTATATACTTCACAATGATTTCCAATGAGAAAATGTCTCCACGTCTTCAAGGCATGCACAACGGCTGCTAACTCCAAATCATGAGTGGCATAATTCAACTCATGAGGCTTAAGTTGTCGTGAAGCATACGAAACAACTCTTCATTCCTGCATAAGCACTGCTCCAAGTCCTCGACGTGAAGCGTCGCAATACACCTCATAATCCTTAGTTTGATCTGGCAATATCAAAACTGGTGAGGTAACCAATCTTTTCTTCAACTCCTGAAAACTTGCCTCACACTCCTCAGTCCATATGAATTTGTTTTCCTTCTTTAACAATTCTGTCATAGGCTTTGCAATCCTTGAGAAATTCTCAATGAATCTTCGGTAGTATCCTGCGAGTCCAAGGAAACTCCGAATCTCTCCAACTGTCGTTGGTGCTTCCCATTTGGTTACGGTCTCAACTTTTGTGGGGTCAACTGCTATCCCTTCTCCGGATATAACATGTCCGAGAAATCCAACTTCCTTTAGCCAAAACTCACATTTGCTGAACTTGGCATACAACTGGTGTTCCCTCGGTTTCCAAAACCAATCGCAAATGTTCCTTGTGTTCTTCTTCATTCTTCGAGAAAATCAAAATGTCATCAATGAACACCACGATTTAACTTGTCCAAAAACTGCATAAACACTTTGTTCATCAGGTTCATGAAATAGGCTGGTGCGTTAGTCAGTCCAAATGACATAACGGTATACTCATACAGTCCATATCTCGTGGTAAAAGCTGTCTTGGTTATGTCTTGCTCCCGAATCTTCAACTGATGGTACCCTGATCACAAGTCGATCTTAAAAAACACTTTGGCTCCTTGCAAGCGATCAAACAGATCATTTATCATAGGTAGTGGGTACTTGTTCTTGATTGTTACTTCATTCAATCCATGGTAATCAACAACCATTCTCAAAGATCCATCCTTCTTCTCCACTAACAAAACGGGTGATCCCCAAGGTGAAGAACTTGGGCGAATAAAACCTTTATCCAATAATTCCTTAATCTGCTTCTTGATTTCCGCCAAATCCTTTGCGGGCATCCCAGACGGTCGCTTCGATATCGGGCCTGTTTCGCAACAGCTCGATCAAAATTCAATGTCTCTATCCGGCGGCATTCCTGGCAACTCTTCCGGAAATACATCAGGATAATCCTTTACCACTGGTACTTCTTCCTGTACCACTCCTGATAAGCAATTTACTTGTGCTCTCCTCGGCTCGTGCCGTGATACATACTTAATCCTTCTTCCTTCTGGTGTGGTGAGCAAAATTGACCTTGTGGTACAATCTATGTTTCCTCCATACTTTGATAACCAATCCATTCCTAATATCACATCCAATCCTTGGGATTCCGTAACTATTAGGTCCGAGGGAAAACATAGTGTCCAATCCTTAGTGGCGGTCGATCACACCATTTACTAGCCATGTACTCTGCTCGGGTGAGGTTACTAGCATGGGTGACCTAAGGGCTTGGGTTGGTAACTTGTACTTATCCACAAATCCCTTGATATGTATGAATGCGATGCACCAAGATCGAAAAGAACAACCGCAGAAATGACTTAACCAAAACTTACCGACATCTTGATCGGGCTGATCTTCAACCTCCTCCACATCAATGTGGTTCACTTGTCCCCTGTTGAAAGGGTTGGGCTTCTTTCCGAGCTTCCATTGCCATTTCCATTCGCCTTCGGGCAGTCATTTGCATAATGCCCAATCTTGCGGCACTTAAAGCAAGTAATGTGACTCAGTCTACCTTGGATGGTGTAGACAGGTTGGTGCGGTTCTGTCCGCTGCTTCCTCCATTCCGCTCCCATTCTTGGTGCCATTATGGTTATGCGAATTACCTCCTCCATGGGTATGCTGAAACTGAATTCTGATTTAGGGGTATAACGAGGCTTCACTGGGATCCAGAGTTATACTTCCCTTGTCCATACTTCCGCTATGTTTCTCAATTTGTCGCTGCTTTCCTTCAATCATGAGAGCTCGGTCTACTAACTCCTGGTAGTTGTTGAAACTTGCTACCATCAACGGCATGCTGAACTCATCATTCAGTCCTTCTAGAAACTTCTCCTATTTAGCTGCATCCGTAGCAACGCTCATCCGGGGCATAACGTGCTAATTTGCTAAAGTCATCCACGATCGCCAACAGTCCTTCCTCCTTGGCGTAAGTTACTGAAACTCACGCTTCTTCATGGCCATGGCTCCTGCTGAAACATGAGCAAGGCGAAAGCTTGTTGAAACTGATCCCATGTGACGGTGTCACGGGATAAGTGGCTGTGAAATTCTCCCACCATGCTGCTGCGGGTCCTTCTAGCTGATGTGCTGCAAACTTCACTCTTTCTCCATCTGTGCATCCTGCAGTGGTCAGCTCCCTTCCTATCTTGCGGAGCCAATCATCTGCCACAATCGGCTCGGTGCTACTGGAATACACCGGCGGGTTCAGTCTAAGGAAACGAGTCAGATGATCCGCAGGTGGTGGTGGTGGCGGTGGGTTGTTGTTGTTGTTGTTGTTGTTGTTCTGCACCAATGTTTGAATCAGGGTATTCTGCTGCTGGATCAATTGGGTGATCTCTGGGGGGAAAACGAATCCGGGGTCGCGTCTCTGGAGGCATCTGAAGGGTTTAGAAAAGAAGAGAAAGTAGAATAGAATGAGGTCTAAGGGAATCACTACCCAAATGCACATGAGCAAATGCACACAAAAATCACTTCATTCAATCAAACAAGGGCTTACAACGATCTAACTATCGCAAAAGTGCGTGTACTATAATGTTACATGGAGGAAATACTACTAATATGTGGGGGACTTCTACTAATTTGAACCGGTGGAAGACTCCATGATGTCTGCTCCACTTCGCTCTTCAAAGTCGGGTTCACTTGGATCCGAATCGTGTCGTCGATGTTGATGTAGTCGATTGGGTATTCGACATACTTGGTCTTCATTCCCGAGCGCCAACTTCTTCTTGAGTTCTTCGATCTCGTACTTAAGATCGTTATTGTGTCTTGCCGAGCTACGATCTCGCCCATGTAGTCCTTGCGTGTAGTCTTTAGTTCTTCTTCCAATTCGATGATCCTTCCTTTGCATTCTCAACTCCAACATGTCATTGCACATTTGGTTCTCCTGGCGTCGAATGTGCTGGTTTAACTCCTGGATGAAAGCTGCAATGGACCTATCCTTCTTGGTGTTGACGACGTCCCAGTTGTCATCTCGGCGTCCGCAAATCTGGTAGATGGTGTCCTTGAGGTCTTCTTGATAAACTTCTCCAATGCGTCCCATAGTGATGTGAGCTGCCATGCTCTTTCCCAGATTCCAAGTTGGTGCACTGAAAACACTATCTATAGGCTTGGTGATTGGGGCGAATGTCCTTCCTGGAACGTGAGCATGAATCTTCCAGCGCTCCTCTTCAGGCAGAGTGGCGTTGAAAGTCCCGTGAAGCTTGGTAATCCAATGTTCGTGTACTTAGTAACTTCCTTCAAGTGAAATCCAAAAGGTGTGCCTTCATCCGGTTGGGTGTACTTGATCTTCGCGTCCGTCATCCTAAAGAGAGTAGAAAAGAGGAGGAGTTAGAAAATGGGAAGAGAGAGTGATCTATGGCTTTAACTTAGTGGTCGTGTCCTCACGATCGTGTGTGCTCGATACCATTCTCTCAGAGCGACCAGACCGAATGGATCAAGTCTATGTGCTCGGGTCATCCTGGATCAAGAATGCCGACACCACACAAGATTTCAAGGATTTATAGCAGAGTAGCAATCACACACTTATTACATCGTTGTCCACAAGGAACTGAATACAATAATATGGCTTAAGGCCATCTAATAATAACAGCGAAGGCTTGGAAGATAAGCGAGTCCATCAACTCCAACGGCATCACCGAGTATAGAACCACGACCTAACACCTTACTGTCGTTCAAAAGTCTGCAACGTGAAAAGTTGCAGCCCAAAACGGTCAGACATGGAATATGCCGCAATGTAACACATAAGAGCAATGAATGAATAAGCCTATACTACATGCATATATGGCTGGTGGTAAGGCTCTACGGTTACATTTGCATAAAGCTGATTTTTCCCTACATCAAAGGAATAATTTTATTTAACTATCATGGTGGTTGTTAAACATTGAGAATGGTTGACAGCATCCTCAATCCCAATTAAAAAGTACTCATCAAAACCCAATAACTTTTATTTAGAAGTAACATGTTGAGATTCACATGATATTCAATTACAGGATACTCAAATTGTCCATAACCGGGGACACGGCTAATCATGATTAGTTTATACACTCTGCAGAGGTTTGCGACTTTTCCCCACAAGACTCGATCGCCTCCGCTTGGTTCTCGTGACTACATGGTGTTTGAGAAACGGATGACCGAGACATAGTCTTTCGTAAGCGCTAGCACCTTACATGTGGGTAGACCGCACCAACCTACATCCCCTACATCAGCTAGCCTACCCGTAAGAGTTCGCACGACTTAGTCAACTACGCCAGAGCCCATAATTGGCTTGTGGCTGCACACGGAAGTTTCAGTTTGAATAATCTTATGATCCCTTAGAGCCCGGGTGGCGGTCCAAGAAATACAGTAAGTCCTGATGGAAACCAGTGCCTCAATCCACCCAGATGTGTGTTTAGGTTGCCACCTTAGATAAACCATTAATTAACAATCTCACATCTGTCATGGATATTCACTCACCCAATCCACGCCTACTAGCATAGCATGGCATGAGCAAGCAAACGAGAAGTAACTCCCAAGGTTTCATAAGTAAAACAGTAATAGGTACTACTCAATCTACTTCCCAAACCCACAATTTAATTAGATCCTAATCATGCAAGTGTTTGAGGAATAGATCTAATGCATAAAAACTGGGTATGAGAAGAGTATGATCAAGTGTTACTTGCCTTGTCGATGATCCATGAGTCCTAGAGATTCAAGTAACAAGCGGCGCACTCCGGTGATCTAACGCAGACAAACAACAAGCATACAATAAGTACTCATCTAATGCACAGGAAATCTCGAATAAAAGATCTAACCAGAAAGTTCAACTTAAGAACCCTGGTTGCAAAAGAATCGAATCAAAATAAACTCCGAAAGTCGAAACTCGAGAGAGAACGACTCGGTTTAGCGATCTGAAATTAGGTCAAAATTTCACAGTGGCAAAACTCTGTGAAAGTAGGGTAGTCGAACGGCGGTTTCATTCTTAAACTCCAGCGCTTGAATCACCGATTCCGATAAACGAGCGAGAAATAAAACAGTTTTGAAATTCGGATCTGGAATCAAATCAGAAAAATAACGGATTAAATCCGATTAAAAGAAAAACGACGAACGGTTTAAATAGCGGACGTTCGTTAACAGAACGAATCCAACGAACGCGTTCATTGAAACGAACGGTTCGGTGAACGTTCGTTAAATAAGAAAACCAAAAAATAAAACCAATCTAGGTTTTTTTTTTAAAAAAACCGAACATTTTTTTTAATAAAAACGGATCGGTTCGAGGGGGAAAAACCGGATCGGGCGGCGGGCGGGGCGGCTACCTCCGGTGGCTATCGCCGAGAGTCCCGGGGTCCGCGCGGCTCGGGCGAGGGGCGGCGGGTTCGGGCGGCGGGGCGGCGTCGGCGGCGTCGGGGCGGCGCGGCGGCGGCGTCCACGGCGGCGGCGGGGTTCAAGGCCGGGCACGGGTGCGGCGGCTCAGCGGGTTGGGGTGAGAGAGAGGGGGCGGTTATAAAGGGAGGGGGGCGGTTTCCTTGGGGAGGGCAAGGGGAGCCGCCGGGTCGGGTCGGACTCGGGCGGCGGGCGGCTTGTGTGGACACCACATGGGTGGTGGCAGGAGGAGGAGGAGGGAGGTGGGCCGGGAGGCGCTGGGCCTGGGGCCTGGCTGGCTTGGGCCGGCTGGGCCTCGGTCCAGGGGGGGGGCGCGATTTTTTTTTAAATAAACTTAAACCAAAACGAATTAAAAAAAATACCAAATGAACTCCAAATTAAATAAAACAAATTTTCCCCGACTCCTAAAAATGAGTCGAACAAAATGAACTTTAAAAACAGCAAACATGCATAAAATTTTTAAAATGCTCATTTTTGCCTAAGCAAAATAAATCTTCCAAAACCAAATTTGGTTTATTTATAATATCTTCATTTTTCCTAATTGTTTGAGAAAGTCATATTATTCCCTCTCAAAATATTTTTATAGGAAAAACTTTATGAAGATAATTTAAATAAATCCAAATGATCCTATTTTCAAAATTTGAGAAATCCCAAATATGAAAATAATGAAACTTCCAACTCTCTCCGAGGGTCCTTGAGTTGCGTGAAATTTCTAGGATCGGAAAAATGCGAGAAAATATGATATGCATGATGACCTAATGTATAACATTCCAAATTGAAAATTTGGGATGTTACACTCAGGGAGAACACTTCTTGATATTTTGTGAGAGATCATCTTATAATGCTACCGTCAATCAAAGCAAGATAAGATGCATAAAGGATAAACATCACATGCAATCAATATAAGTGATATGATATGGCCATCATCATCTTGTGCTTGTGATCTCCATCTCCGAAGCACCGTCGTGATCACCATCGCCACCGGTAGCGACACCTTGATCTCCATCGTAGCATCGTTGTCGTCTCGCCAACTATTGCTTCTACGACTATCGCTACCGCTTAGTGATAAAGTAAAGCAATTACATGGCGTTTGCATTTCATACAATAAAGCGACAACCATATGGCTCCTGCCAGTTGCCGATAACTCGGTTACAAAACATGATCATCTCATAAAATAAAATTTAGCATCACGTCTTGACCATATCACATCACAACATGCCCTGCAAAAACAAGTTAGACGTCCTCTACTTTGTTGTTGCAAGTTTTACGTGGCTGCTACGGGCTGAGCAAGAACCGACGCATCAAAACCACAACGATAGTTTGTCAAGTTGGTGCTGTTTTAACCTTCGCAAGGACCGGGCGTAGCCACACTCGGTTCAACTAAAGTGAGAGAGACAGACACCCGCCAGTCACCTTTAAGCAACGAGTGCTCGCAGCGGTGAAACCAGTCTCGCGTAAGCGTACGCGTAATGTCGGTCCGGGCCGCTTCATCTCACAATACCGCCGAACCAAAGTATGACATGCTGGTAAGCAGTATGACTTGTATCGCCCACAACTCACTTGTGTTCTACTCGTGCATATGACATCTACGCATAAAACCTGGCTCGGATGCCACTGTTGGGGAACGTAGTAATTTCAAAAATTTCCTACGCACATGCAAGATCATGGTGATGGCATAGCAACGAGAGGGGAGAGTGTTGTCCACGTACCCTCGTAGACCGTAAGCGGAAGCGTTATGACAACGCGGTTGATGTGGTCGTACGTCTTCACGATCCGACCAATCCAAGTACCGAACGTACGGCACCTCCGAGTTCTGCACACGTTCAGCTCGATGACGATCCCGGACTCGATCCAGCAAAGTGTCGGGGATGAGTTCCACAACCTGACGGCGTGGTGACGATGATGATGCTCTACCGGCGCAGGGCTTCGCCTAAACTCCGCGACGATATGACCGAGGTGGAATATGGTGGAGGGGGCACCGCACACGGCTAAGGAACGATCCGTAGATCAACTTGTGTGTCATGGGGTGCCCCCCTGCCCCCGTATATAAAGGAGCAAGGGGGGAGGAGGCCGGCCCTAGGAGGAGGCGCGCCAAGTGTGGAGTCCTACTAGGACTCCCTAGTCCTAGTAGGATTCCACCTCCCTTGTTGGAGTAGGAGAAGGGGAAAGAGGGGGAGAGGGAGAAGGAAAGGGGGGCTGCGCCCCTTGTCCCATTTGGACCAGAGGGAGGCGCAGGCCTCCTCCCTTTTGGCCTCTCTCCTCTATTCCCGTATGGCCCAATAAGGCCCATATACTCTCCGGCGAATTCCCGTAACTCTCCGGTACTCCGAAAAATACCCGAATCACTCGGAACCTTTCCGAACTCCGAATATAGTCGTCCAATATATCGATCTTTACGTCTCGACCATTTCGAGACTCCTCGTCATGTCCCCGATCTCATCCGGGACTCCGAACTCCTTAGGTACATCAAAACTCATAAACTCATAATATAACTGTCATCGAAACCTTAAGCGTGCGGACCCTACGGGTTCGAGAACTATGTAGACATGACCTAGAACTATTCTTGGTCAATAACCAATAGCGGAACCTGGATGCCCATATTGGCTCCTACATATTCTACGAAGATCTTTATCGGTCAAACCGCATAACAACATACGTTGTTCCCTTTGTCATCGGTATGTTACTTACCCGAGATTCGATCGTCGGTATCCAATACCTAGTTAAATCTCGTTACCGGCAAGTCTCTTTACTCGTTCCGTAATACATCATCTCACAACTAACTTATTAGTTGCAATGCTTGCAAGGCTTATGTGATGTGTATTACCGAGAAGGCCTAGAGATACCTCTCCGACAATCGGAGTGACAAAACCTAATCTCGAAATACGCCAACCCAACATGTACCTTTGGAGACACCTGTAGTACTCCTTTATAATCACCCAGTTACGTTGTGACGTTTGGTAGCACCCAAAGTGTTCCTCCGGTAAACGGGAGTTGCATAATCTCATAGTTACAGGAACATGTATAAGTCATGAAGAAAGCAATAGCAATATACTAAACGATCAAGTGCTAGGCTAACGGAATGGGTCATGTCAATCACATCATTCTCCTAATGATGTGATCCCATTAATCAAATGACAACACATGTCTATGGTTAGGAAACATAACCATCTTTGATTAATGAGCTAGTTAAGTAGAGGCATACTAGTGACTATATGTTTGTCTATGTATTCACACATGTATCATGTTTCCGGTTAATACAATTCTAGCATGAATAATAAACATTTATCATGAAATAAGGAAATAAATAATAACTTTATTATTGCCTCTAGGGCATATTTCCTTCATCTTACACGCAAGCAGTAATAATACAATACATCACTCAGGATATGCGTACATATTCCTGACATGTTATTTAGGCTAGTGCACTTCTCCCAGATCCTACATGATGCGCAAACAAGCTACTTCTCACAACCTATGTACATATAAACATATTGTACAAGTCGGTACATCGCATGGCGGCTAAGCGTACTCAGTCGGAGATGGTAAGGATTTCCCTTGGCCTGCCGAGGGTGAGGCGCAGTGAGGCTGGGGACTCAACCTCCTCCTCGCTAATAGGCTCCAGACGTGAAGTGCTGCGCTGAGTTGATGGAGCTGGTGCCATGGGCGGAGCTACACGAATAGGAGTAGGCGCAATAGGTGGTGCAGAACGAACTGGAGTGGGCGCAATGACTTGATTGAACTCCTCAGTGGTAGGCAGGCGACGAGCAGTGGCGAGAATGGTAGGAGAAGAAGATGCCGAGGACGAGACGAAAGTCAGCGGTGGTGCGGTGTGCAGGAGCTCCCTCCTGTTGGCGGTACAGCCATGGACTGAGTCCATGCGGGCAGCCACAAGGTCATCCACCAGGCTGTTGAAGGCTGCCTCCAGGGCTCGGAGGTACTCGACAAGCATCTCAATAGCCTCATCTCGCTCTCCTCTGGGGCAAGCGAATGAGTAGTGACAGGTGTATGGCACGTGGCATGGAAGGTAGCGGTAGCGACGAGTCTTCATTGAAGGAAGAGCATCCCGGAGACGAGCTATCGCCTCACGGGCAGCCATCTGCATAGCATGCCTCTCCGTAGGTATGGCTCTCCCCAAGAACCGGAAGCGGCGTAACTCAACACGCCCTCCCTTGAATTGCATCGCGGCCTGGTGCATGGTCAGACTGTCATTGATCTTGTGCGGGTAGAGTGTGAAGACTGGGTGCACTGATGGCCCCATCGCGACCTGGACGATGAAGGAGAGGAGCTTGACGAACCCCTCAGGTACGTTGGCGAACACCTGTGACTCACAGTCGTTGTCAGTCATCTACAAAAGTAGGCAAAAATTCTGAATGGTCAGATCATAAATTTATGCTGACTGTCAGAAAATGACTACATTTGCAAAAATATGAATAAACTCTATTATGCTAATAACCGGTTAGCGATCACACCTAGTGGCTTCCTACAGTCAGCCTGGCTCTGGTACGAAGCTTGTCACGATCGGTTTTCCAATAAAATACTTATTGAGAAACCGATCTTTAAGTCCCAGTATAAGGATAAATCCTCCTTACTGGTAGACAAAATCTTTATACAGAAAGCCAGTAGCATTAAAACATATTACAGGGTCGAGCTGCGGGGGCTCAACATATTATTACAAGCACGCCAATAATTATACATAATGGCGGATATGACACAATGGTGTGGGGTGGCATACTACTGACACGAGAATAAAGTGGTAGTGGAATAACACAGTGGAGTGGGTAATATGACTCCTGAACTGGCGGCTCATCGAGCGTCGAGGTGAGGCTCGATGAATTGATTTGGGTAGCGGAAGCGGATATAATAAAATGACCAATCCAGGGTCGCACGAGACTGACTGGGACTCCTCTAGGCGTCGGACTCGCTATCGAACTCCTCATCCATGAGATCGTCTTCATCAACATCTGGCCAAATCAACAAGCCAGGTGAGTACTTTGAAAGTACTCGCAAGATAGTTCGGACATAAGATATAACAAATGCATGCATGAATGCGTCATGAGCAAATAACAATGCACAATCAAATAATAAATATTTGCACAACATGATACGTAAAAAGGAAGTCGGGCGGTAGTCCTCCCGAAATCCCAACAAAATAAATGAAAACTGATCGGGTGTCTGGAGCGACGCCTCGAAGGGTAAACGAATAAATAAACATGCCGCAGTCGGGCGTCTAAGCGACGCCACATAAAGGACTTCTATTGAAAAAAAATAAAAGACAGTTGATCGTCGAAATCGCCCCATCATGCGACGGTTGATCCTATCATTGCTCTTCTCCGTTGGGTCCTTAATGAGATTAAAATCTCCGGCAACCATCCAGGGGCCTGCATGAAGTTCCCGAACATCCCGCAGCTCCTGGAGGAATTCTATCTTATTCGCCTCCTCCCGCGGGCCATAGACCCCGGTGAACCACCACCCATGCTCACCATAATCGATCCAAGCCGTGATAGTGTTTTGAGTCACATGAGGATTACTCAATCGTGCATTAGAGGAGTTGCTCGCCAGCAGAACCCCACCACGCGTTCCCACGGCCGGTACGAAGAAGAAGCTGTCATATGCCGGCCCTAGGCATTGCTGTACCAGACTCAGGTTCATATCCTGCACCTTGGTTTCTTGAAAGCACACCACACTCGCACCCGAACACGAAATAAGATTCTTTATTGCATCTCGCTTGGCCGGGTTATTAATACCACAGACATTCCACACAACGATCACTTGGTTTGGTTCAGCCATTGAAATGAGCCTACCCCAAGTCCCACCAATGAGCCACACACTACTGTGCCGCCCCGTCCACAATGCGTCCGAGTGGGAGCACCTCGGCCTGCCACCCGAAGAGCCCAAGAATTGTCGCGATGTGCTCCTGCTGCAACGGGCGAGAGAACAGGTCCAGGTAGGCCTGCATTGCGTCGTTCCCAATTGATTCCCCTTCTCGCGCAATTCCTAGCTGAAGCATGAGCGTGCGTTGCTGCTGTTTAACTGATGAGCCAGCAGTGAATCTTCCACCGATCCTGGCGCTTCTTCGGACATGTGCTGGCGGTGTCCTTTTCTTCCGTTTGTTGCGCACCCCTGCTGGCCTACGTAAAAGAGGTGAGATTGGTTTTTGGTAGCTAGTTCTGAGCTGCTCAATTGTTCTTTCCTCCTGATGTGGTGCCTCCGCCTCAAGTGTGGCGTCTGAATTTGAGCAGGATAAGCTGACTAGCACTAGTAGAAAAAGGGTCAAACGTGTCGGTTTGGATTTGAGCCAGCACTAATGTATACATTAGTGCCGGTTCCAACAGCTAGCCGGGCCGCTTTCATTAGTACCGGTTCGTGGCGAACCTTTAGCACCGGTTCGTGCCACGAACCGGTACTAATGAGAGTGGTGGCAGGATGTTGTCGACTGAGCCCCTCCAGACCTTGATGCGGTTCTTGGCACGAACCGGTACTAAAGGTCGCCCCTACATAAACCCTTCGTCCACCCGAGCTCGCTCTGTTCTTCCCCTTTCCCCTCTCCTCTCTGTTCTTCCCCTCTTCCTCTCGAGCTCATCACACATTTTGCCCAAAATTTATCAAGATTTGAAGGCCCCCATCCATTCAAATTATCACAAAGGTTAGCAACTTTGTCCTTTCATCTCTCACTGCTAGATTAGCTCTTGCAATGCTTTATATAGTGATTAATTTGTGAGTTTAGTAATTTGGGAGGAAATATATATATGTGCTAGTATTTGATTTATATGCAATTTGAGGTCAAAAATAACACTTAGTTTGCATATGTAGGTGTGTTTTACTTAGTGCCTTCTAAATCTCCGTCGTAACCACCGTCGATCGCCCGCACCGTCCCGTCGCCGGCACCACCTTGTGGTGAGCCTCCATATATATTCCATGTCCACTTATTCGAAATATGCACTATAAAAAATGACTTATGAAAAATATCACTATAAAAAAGAGTTAATTCAATAAATGTCAATCCTTTTACTAGGACAACCTTGTAGGCTCCGTGGTGAAAAAGGTTGTGCTATAAGCCTGTGCTTAATTTCTAAAAGGTGACCGTGATATGTATCTTTGGTTATTAT
Source organism: Aegilops longissima (assembly GCA_021605205.1). Classification (NCBI taxonomy): domain Eukaryota; kingdom Viridiplantae; phylum Streptophyta; class Magnoliopsida; order Poales; family Poaceae; genus Aegilops; species Aegilops longissima. Next base: position 639,459,651 of record CM038676.1, on the reverse strand, counting down.
TAATATGCATTTAAAGTTAGTGAGAATTATATGTGCAACTAAACCCTGTGCGCACATGAAAAAGGAAAGAGTTCTGTTACGTCATCGTATGCCAGAGAAGGCCCATGAATTATCCGATCTACTTTTCCTTTCAATCAAGGAGATTTTAAGGTATGAAGTTTCTGAATATTGTAGAAAACATGAACCATTTTTAAAATCCTGAACAATTTTTTGAAAATTATGTACACTTTCAGAAAAACATTAACAAAATTTGAAATAGGAACATCTTTTAAAATTCACAAACATTTTTGGAAAACATCAACTTTTTTAAAAAAAGCATGAACATTATTTGAATTTGTGAACATTTTTTAGAACGGGAATATGTGTTGAAATTCATAACATTTTCCAAAATGTATATCTTTTAACATTATTTTGAATTATGAAAATTTCAATAAACAAGAATATTTTTGAATTTGGAGCATTTTTGAACATTTTTTAGAAATCTCGGACAATTTTGGAAAAATAAAAGTTTTTGAAAAAATGGGAAACTTTTTTCAAGTTCTGAATATTTTTCAACATAGCAACAAAATTTTGGAATTCTGAACATTTTCTATAATTTGTTTTTTTTTTTTGAAATTCTGAACGTTTTTTGAGAATTTTGAATTTCTGAAATAAATTCTATAAGAAAAATATATTTGGAAGTGAAAAAAGAGATAGGTGAGGAGTAAAAATAGAAGTAAAACACTGAAACAAAGAAAAATGGGCCAGCTCATTATTGTTTGTCCTGTGCGAAGCTCCAACCATTTGTCGTCCTGGGCGGGAAATAAAATTTTCCAGCTGTGTGGGCAAAAAATAAGTGAGCTGGCTTCGCTGGGCCACAGCTCATGGCCCACGTACGAAATTCTGGAAAAAAAGCCTTTTTCTTTCTATCAGACAAACGCATAAGAATTTAGTACCACCTCGGATAGAAAAAAGATCTTTCCAGCGGTAAACGGATGATAAAGTTGGCGAAACGCACCTTACTTTATTTGTAGGGGTATATGCATATGGATATAGATTCCTCTCTGAATTTTTGGTATCGACACATTTTGGATAGCCACACCAAAATTGTGGTTGATGTATTGCCCAGTATCTCCGCCTTTATCTTCTTTACGTTTTGACTGTTCAAAATCAGAGGGATACCTCGACTGTTATACTTCCGTGGACGTTGCCTCAAATACATTAGTGAAAGCACAATGTTGTTCAATCAACACTCTTTCGATATATGTTTATGTGGTTAATCTAGATCATTTACAATATCAAGGGGCCAAATTGCAAATGTTCTAGCTATAGGGACTATATGTAGTAGTAATAAGGAGCCTGTTTGGATCGCAACCACATCGCCTGTCATTCCAAAATATTGGCCTATTTGAAGGTGTTCCAACTTTTTGCCACGCCTAGCCCATCACAGCTCTCCATCTATTTTGACACCAGATCTAGGGGCGAATCACGGGCGGGTAAAACCATCGCCAATTTTTCGATGCCACTGATGAGCGCAGCTTTTCGGAAACCTGCAAAGACCATATAATAGAATTCACATGCTTCATTTAAAAAATACCATATTTATGGAAAAACCAACATAATTCTGTTCATACGGTGGTTAAGGATTGGTGATGCGTGATGACCAACATCGACGGCAACGATTGCCCCGGTGACGTTAGAAGCGCATGGCATCGATCCCTTTTCACGCTTGCCTCTTGGGAGGCGTGGAATGAGCACAGTGTGAGAGTTTTCGGTAGTCCATCTTCCTTGCGGTGTGTAATACAATAAATCGTAAGATTAAAGATGACGGCAATTTGTGGGTCGTAGCGGGCGCTAAGCATTTTAGTTCGATCATGTCGCAAGAGTGGGCTTCTTGTGATCTCTTGTTAATTAATATGTATTTTGCAAACCAACCTGTGGTTGGATGATTAGAGGGACTATGGTATTCCTAGCCCATCAGGGTTCAAATTCTGGTGCTCGCATTTATTTTTCAATTTATTTTAGGATTTTCGACGATGCGCATTTAGTGGGAGGAGACGTTCATGTCGACGATGAGGTGCCTACGGTGACTTCGTAAATTTCAAGATGATATGCCGGCTCAGTCTTTCGGAGGTGCTCATAGGGATAGGGTGTGCGTGTGTGCATTCATAGAGGTGAGTGTATGCGCGTGTATATGAGCGCTTGCGTCTGTACTGTGTTCAAAAAAATTAATGAGTATTTTGTGGACTAGAATCATCAACATGGAGAAACTTAGATGTACTAATGGAATGAAATAAATCACAATTAATTATATTTGGTATAAGATTTGGAAGTTATCTCGCCTAGCAAAGATAAAAAGGAAATTGGCATACGTTACTTGGCACTTTCTCGTGCCGTGCCTGCCACTAGACATCTGAAAGTTTCGCCCCAACGACGAAGCACCTGTTGTTTCTTTCTCATAAAGCAAAGGAGGTTTGGAGAATGTTGGAGATGGATGAAATTGTTAAAAGAGCTTCAAGTTGATTGTGTTGGTGAGGCTGTTCTGGGGTTCTTACTCCTTTTGCCAAACTTGTCTATTATGGGTCTTCAAAATGTTGTGAGATGGTCGCCATTATTGCTTGGCATTTGTGGCGAGAAAGATGTAAACTGGTTCATGAGGAGAAATTTCAAGATGCTAATCAGATTACTATGTGGATACACGCTCTAATGGCTAACTATGTCACTACTTCTCCTCCAAATGCTACCACGAAAGAGGAGGTTGCATTCACCCTACCATGAGTTTTGTTAAATTTAATGTTAATGCCTCTTTTGATCAAGACTTCCTTATGGGCACCGTCCCAGGTGACGATAAAAGCAAATTCATTGTTGTGGAAATTGGAGAATAGATTGGTGTGCAGATTTGGTCAATCCCTGCAATGCCTCATTATTAATTGTGATAATTTGAAGATTATTGACACCATGAATCAAGGACAATGTGCGGGGGCTGCGGCGGCAGTTTTTGACGATTGTTGTTGCTTATAGTTTGAAGAGGCTATGAGTGAAGTTGAACCACCCCCTCCAAGTATAACTGTTATTTCGAATGAATAAAGCCTTGTATTTAGAACAACAAAGCCCCTCAAAGTCGTTGAAAAAATAAAAAATTATGTGAAAGTCGGTGAAAATAAATAACAAATAAGGTGGCCTTGATGGGTAGCCCAAGATCACAGTAAAATCTGGGCCAGCTGGGTACTTTTCAGCCCACGGCAAGGAATTTTCGTGTGGATCGCTTCATCGCTATCGTTTCTAACCTAGCCTAAACCCTAACCCACCGCCGCCGCCCCCCAATTAATGCACACTCGTCTCACTCTCACACCTCCAGCCCCACCGCCGCCGCATCGTGCCCATCTCCGTCTCGCCGTCGATCACTACCCGCCGCCGCTCTCCCCTTCGCCGACTAGTCGGACGTAAGCCATCCCGCTCCGCCGCCTCTCCCCCACCCCACCCACTCAGCACCACCATCATCTAGCCAGGTCCTCCCCTGCCGCCTCATCTTCCTCTCCTTAACCTGTTCTTCCGTGCCGGCACCCTCCTGCTGATAACCGTTGGGATACAACCTGAGCCGTATTCCGATTCAGAAGAGCGCTGCACAGCTCACACATCGCCAAAGTGCTAGCTCACAATATCGCAGGAATCATGTCCTTCGCCGGCGCATCCTTTGTTGCTGACGGCAGGCTGCTACAGCCATCCGTCCAGTCTGCCATGATCTACTCTGGCGCGGCCAGCAGCGGTAGCTGGTGGTATCATCTGCTTGTGGTCGAAGGTTACTCCCGCATCAGAAACATGCCCCATGGAGATAGAATCAGGGGTCGCTCCTCCGGAGCTGGAGGCTATCGATGGGCTATGAAATTCTATCCCAATGGTGATGTCATGGATTATGCCGATTTCATGTCCGTTTATCTTGTCCTTGATCAAGATGTTGCACAATCTGTGAAGGTGCATACTCAGTTTAGTTTCATTGATCAGGTTGACCAGCAAGTACTTGCGTGCATCCGTGCAAGTAAAGCACGCGACTTCTCGAAATATAACTGGGGCTATGGTCAAAGTCGATTCATCAAACGAGAGGAATTTGAGAAGCCAGAGCATCTCAAGGATGACTGTTTCACCATCCGGTGCGATCTTTTCATCGCCGAAGCTGCTGCAACTAGCTTCATTGAGGTGCCACCATCTAACTTATGCGAGCATCTGAACCATCTCTTTGCGACCAAGGTTGGCACCCATGTGATGTTCGAGGTTGGCCACGAGAGTTTTGCTGCTCACCGAAACATTCTCGCGGCCCGTTCCACTGTCTTCATGGCGGAGCTCTTCGGCCCCATGAAGGAGGGGATTACAGCGGGTGCCATACGGATACAAGACATGGAACCGAACGTGTTCAACGCCTTGCTTGGTTTCATATACACTGACTTGATGCCCAAGATGAGGAAGGTGGGAGGAGAAGCACAAGTAGAAGAAGTTGGAGCCGATGAGGTCACGTGGCTGCGACACTTGCTTGCTGCAGCAGACCGGTTTGATCTCCAGCGGCTCAGGTCGATGTGTGAAGAGAGGTTGTCGGAGCACATAGATTTGAGCTTGGTGACGGTCATCCTTGCTTTGGCAGCACAACATCATTGCCGTGGACTCAAGGAGGCCTGCCTGGAGTTCCTCAAAGTCCAGTCCGCTGAAGACTTGGGAGGAGTCATGGCGACCAGCGATTGGCAGCACCTGACTGCAACTAACCCCTCTGTTCTGAACGAGCTTATCGCCAAGCTTGCCTCGAAACCATAGTTCGCTAGTTGTAATGGTGTGTTCTTAATTAGACTAAAATGGGTCAGTAGCTGAACTTATGCAAGGAATTCACTTTGGCACTTGGTCATTGTATTTTGTAAAGTGCAAACTATCATTGTGGTTCCTGAAATTGTCTCACTGTATGGGTACCGCGAGCTGAATGGTTGCCTCCTTGGCATATATAAGAAGTTGGTGTTTGATATGAATCTCTTGTTGATCATGCAATCCCCGGCTGGGCAAAATGCCACACTGTGTGTTTGTATCTATCTACGCTCTATTTTCTCAAAAGGAAAATCTATCTGCGCCCTAAAAGCTGTCGAATTTGCAGCTTCAGTTAACGAGTTACTGAAATTAATCCAAGGTTATGTTTCTGATCTTCCTCTTCTAACTATTTTATTTCCAGCTCGTGAACTGTACAGATTGGTGTTGCATTTGGCCAAGCGAGCTCCCATCATATGCTACGGCATCATGCCACCTCCTTGTGGTAGTTGGTCGGGTACGACAGCTCCTACGACGTCTTTGGACCGTCGCTCATCCTGGTCGCCTCTTGCTGCACGATGTGGTTCCACTTGTCCCGGAGGAGGTAGACCAGCGCCACCACCAAAATCTTACCACCGGGCCTGCCGTGCTGGTGCCGTCTATGTCATTTGTGGTTTATATGTTAACCCCTGACATTATCTGTATATCTATAGCTATTCGAAATATCTATATATCCATAAATATTGTGATAGAATGAGAGTCCACACAATTCTTAAATAAAAAAAGACCAGGCAGCACGACCGCAGATGCCTAAGCTTTGATGTACGTAGGAGAACCAGATCAGGATCAGACAATGTCCTAGTACGTAGCACATATGAAAGTGAGCATGCTCAAAACAATAAGTGTGAAGCAACACAATCTGTGGTCAAGCTTGACATGCTGGAAGCGTATGATAAGGGTTGAGAAACACGATTTGGAAGCAATGTTGTACAAGCTAGGCTCATTGATAGCATTATGAGGCTGCTCATGAAGTGTGTCACGCCGTCAGGTTCTTGGTAAAAGTGAATGTCAAATCTACTACTCCATCTGGTACATAATAAGTGTCGCAGTGTTCAATACCGCAACACTTATTATGTATCAGAGGGAGTACCATTTTTTTTTACTAGTTTCTGAAACCACTGATGGCTCCGAAGAGTTGGCAGCAACTTTTTTTTTAGCTAGATCTAAACATCTCACGGTGAAAGATGCTATCCCCAATGGATCTTGGACGAGACGTTTGGGTAATATCTCCTCTGCGGATGTGCTGGACATGTTCATTTCCCTTTTTGGAAAAAAAAAATCAGTCCATCACTCTTGAGCCAAAACCTGATTAGATATTCTGGAAGATCTCGGCCAATGGACAGTACTCAACCAAATCTTCTTCTGTATCCCTCAACTTCAGCTTGAGAAGGTTTGGAACATGAAAGCCGAGATGAAAATCAAATTCTTCATCGGGACTCTCCTCTAGAGCAGGCTTCGGACAGCGGATAGACTGAGAAGAAGGAACTGGGAGCACCATGATGTTTGCGAAGGAAACTTGGTTCCTGGCCGCTGCGGTTCTCCGGCTGCTGCTCAGGCGCCCTGACTGCCGTTTCAATCAATGATTGGTTGTGAAAGACTACACGCCTGAGGAAAAGATGGGCATAAGTGGATGAATGCTCAGCAGCGGTTTACATCACTTGGAAGCATATGGCTCCAGAGAAATGGGAGGATTTGTAAGGCCGCGGTAAACTCCAGTGCTATGGTCCCCTCTTTGTCTAGAGGGTGAGTGTTTGCGCGGATTCAGATTTAATTTCTGACTTCTTTTTTCTCTTGTTTCTTCGGCTGTTTTGCTTCAGTCTTGTACAATTTCTCCCCTACTGAAATGAAAATGCAGAGCTCATGCTGCTCTCGTAAAAAGAAACAGAGGGAGATATGACAAGGGGATCCCATGTCAGCATATTTACTTCTCATATGTGCTGAAGGCTCTATTTCCTTGTTAAACAACTTTGGAGGCGCGTATATGGACAGATGTATCTGGGTAAGTGTACGCTCACCTTGGGTTAAACATCTATTATTTGCTAATGGCAATTTGAATTTTATCAATTCCAAAGTGCATGAGATTCTTCAGATATAGGCGTGTTTGACCAATTCCAACTTATGTCAATTTGAATTTTATCAATTCCAACTTTGGAGCTTGGTGTTTTTAGTCCTGCCTCGCAACCCTACGTAGTTGTTTGAATACCGAGAAATAGACATGGATTTTTTGCATAACATGTTTTCAGAAAAATAATAATTAGGGAAATCATTTTTTGTTAGTTTTCAGGTAAGCTAAATATGTATGGTTTCTTGTTTGGACCTGTTACAGGCCCATTGCAATCCAGTTTACAGAGAACACTTTTTTCTACACAAATGACTACCCTTTTTTTCTACACAAATGACTACACTTTTTCTCTACACAAGTGAACATTGCAATCATGTTGCAGCCCCATTGCAATTGAATTGTTTGCACAGATTTGGATTTAGTTTTTGTCTTCTTTTTTCTCTTGTTTCCTCAGCTGTTTTGCTTTAGTCTTGTACAGTTTTCTCTACTGAAATGAAAATGCAGAGCTCCTACTGTCCCAGTCAGAAAAAAAGAGGGATCCCATGCCACCGTATTTACTTCTCATATATGTTGAAGACTCTACTTCCTTGTTAAACAACTTTGGAGGCGCGTATGTGGACAGATGTATCTGGGCAAGTGCATGCTCACCTTGGGTTAGTCATCTACTATTTGCAAATGACAGTTCGAATTTTATCAATTTCAAAGTGCAGAGTGTGAACAGATTAAATGAGATTCTTCGGATGCAGAGGAGCTCGGTGTTTTTAGTCCTGAAGCCTCGCAACCCCTAGGTGGTTGTTTGGGAACCGAGAATTAGACATGAGTTTTTACAGAGCATTTTTTTAGAGAATTTTTAGGTAAATCATTTTTGGTTAGTTTTTCTGTTAAGGTAAATATATATATGGTTTCTTGCTTGGACCTGCCGCAGTCCCGTTGCAATCCAGTGTACACAAAACACGTTTACACACACAAAAATAGTTGTTTTTTCTGAAAATTGGATTTTTGGATTTATAGGAAGCTCGGTTTTACATAATCACAAACTAGTTAGATAATCTAAATAAGGTTTCAGGTTATAACACCTGATGTCGTGCTTAAGGAAAACTGATTATCCAAACAACTTACACGGGAGAATCTGAAGTTGATCCTCGGCATCTGGGGCTCCTGATTGTCCTGGGTAGGATTACGAGTGGCACGTCACCTGGGCGACAAAATTAGAAGCAGAATTCAAGGGTGGTAACTGGTAAGAGATGAATTTGGCGTGTGGTGAGAGAGAAGTTTTACTGAAGTCGGACATTCATGCTATTCCAACTTATAACATGATTTTTTTCAAGTTAATGAAAAAGCAGTGTGAGGCTATGAGTTGTTTAGGCAAAGAACCTCTAGAAAAAGTCTCAAACTTGGTAGATTAGTAGGGATTGGAAGGCTAATGTGGTTCGTCAGAGTTTCCTCTGACCCGATGTTGATGCTATACTAAACATTCATTTGAGCTCAACTAGTGGGGAGGACTTCTTGGCATGGGCGTTGGTAAGAGATGAATTTGGCAATGATACCTTGTTGAAGGCATTGCTCGGATGTACTCTGGACTCGTTCTTCAGGGTGAAAACCTAGATTCTGACATTTGGTTGTTGAATCCGGCAACGACGACGCTTGACCGTCATTCCTTCTTGAAGGTGTTGCTGTTGAAGAACCTCGTTGTCCTTGTGGTGTCAAGACATGGTTGGTGCGGATATGGTTGTTGTTGTAGTTTGTCGATCGTTGTTTTGATCGCTTTGGAGGTTTTTTTTAATCTCGCTTAAGCATAGCTTTGGTCTTGTATGACTTTGCTATTTGCTGGCGTGTTTTTGTGTGTGTGTGCGTCGTGTTGGCTGTGTGCATCCTAGCTATGCAGAGGCCGGATGTGTGCTCATTATGTTTGTATTTACTTGATGCTTTATTTTGAGTCAATAAAATCCACCCTTTGTCGAAAAATCGTGCTCTCCTGATTAAGAACAAACTTCGTGCTCTAGAGAAACTATTTTCCTCACATGATCCTGACACTTGTGAGCTTCTGTTGTTCACATGATCCTATACATTTCACTAACAAAGGTATTGTATCATCTCATAAAAAAGATAGGAGAATTGCAAAAAAAAAATATGACGTGGTAAAAGATTTAGGAAAAGATTATATAAACTACCACGACTCTGTTTAGTCATGGTTTCTATAAGAACAAAAAAGTTGCCGTGGGGACACATGTTGATTTGCCATGGTATAAACATTATAAATGTCATGGTTTCTACTCAAAAATTATTTTCCATGGGGACACACGCTCATTTTCCATGGTTTGTACATGTTATTGTTACTAAAAAATTGCCATGGCAAAATACAATTGCCAAGCAAAAATGCCATGATTTATACACACAAATATAATTTGTCAAGAGGACACATGTTGATTTCCCATGGCATATACATTATAATTGCCATGGTTTCTACAACAAAAAATGACACATTTTCTACTATTTTTTTTCCATGGGGATGTTGATTTGCCATGCTATATACATGTTATTGAAATTAAATTGCCATGGTGGACACATGTTGATATAACATCATACAATTTTCCAAAAAACATTGCCTTGAAAAAAAGTTGCCATGATCTAAAGCATATTTTTGCCATGATTACATGAACTGAAATTGGCATGGTCTAATAGGAAAAGATGCCATCCTAGAAGGGCATCTCCAACGATGACCCCCACCGTCCGCGGATGATGATAAATGTACGAATTTCATGCAAACCAGATGATTTCATTTATAACGGACCAATACATTTTTGACATCTTTGAACTAAACAATAGCCTGACTAGGCTTTAAACGATCGCCGGCCACAGAGGCACCTATTCCCGCGACATGGCTTCCCCATGCCCGGCAAGCACACCGACCGGCCGTGAGCCCTGGGAAGTGGAGCTTCGATGGGAGGGGAGACCCAAGCTGTGGCGGCTTCCCATGTTCTACTCTTCCTCACTCACTTCTGCTGTGTTGATGACGCCAGACGTGGACGTGTCGGCCGAGCATTGCAGTATTAGAGGAGCAGCTCCCGCTGCTCATCCAGGATGCCCGGGCCATCCGCCACCATGGTCGTGACGACGTTGTCGTTTGCTTAGTCAGCGACGATTTGTTCCTCCGTGAGCTGGACGTTGTACTGTTTTCCCTCATGCACCCGCTGGAGCGCCATATCCTTCTCTTCCACCATCATCTTGGTGAAGTGCGCCCGCGCCGGCTCCAAGGTGATGCCGACATGGAGCGACAAAGGCGTTGGCGCTGGCTCATCATTGGCCACTTCTTCCTTTGTCTCATCGGTGTCACCGCCCCTCCAGAAAGCTCGCCGGCAAGACAACCAGCATTCGTCTGGCTCGGCGAGCCTGCCAGCCGCCATAATACAGGAGAGCTCCTCCTTCTGTTCAATGGAGAGGTTGTCCCACGGTGCTTTGGAGCTCGAGGCCATGGTGGGCATGGTGCACAGAAGAGATCGGGAGCAGAGGTGTGGTGTATAAATAGCTGATGCCGTCTAGGCTAAGGGGTGGGTTGTTTAATTTCGGCAGACGGAGGGCGGGTGGCAATTGCATGCGGACGCTAGAGTGGGTTTCTCAGCAACCGCACATGTTAAATGCCGGCATCCGAACGAACGGATGGCATTTGCATGTGAAGAGAAGGCGCGTACACTTTTAATTATAGCCTGGCCTATGTTCTCACTAGTATGTGCTTCATCAATTAATTCGAGGCCTACAGTTCCTTTTTATAGTTCCCAATTTTGTTTAACATAATGAACGACCATGCTAATGTAGTCTTGCTGACACTCTAGATATCAGATGTTAATAAAGTGCATGTTGAAAGATCTTCTTTCAGTTTCGCGGTATTCTTTTTCGTATTTCTACTTGTAGTTTGTCTAGAAATATCTAGAAAAATCATAAATTTTTCCGACACTATTTGTAGTTTCTCGGCACATGGATGTATGCTCAGATTCTCCGGCTCCAGTTTTACGGCTGATGAAGATTGGACAACCTTTGACCTTCTCGGGGGAGCGTGTAAGATTTGTGTTCCTCGACACCGTATGGCTGAAACTGGGATGTTCTACATGTCCTCTATGTCATTTTATTATCCGAGGCGACGACTAGCTGTGTAGATTGCGGCCATGGGCGTCTTCTGGTCTACTTTGACAACTTTTCAGTCACTGCTTTTATAAGGATCTAAACAAGTTTGCTTTGTTGAGGTGGAAGCCCGGAGGCGGCAACGAGCTTTGCTCACGACACGACGCCAATGGACGCCGAAGGAACAAGAGTTCAAGACCCCAAGTATTTAGTAAAAAAAATTCAAATAGTGTAATGGTACTTTTTAAGGATTTGTTTTATATATTGCTACTTAATGTACGGCCTTTGGTCCTTTGGAAAGAAAGAAAAAAAGACGCGGCTCCGGCTTTGAGCGTAACAAAAAATTGCTTAAATCTGGGCCGGGCCAAAGGGAATTTTTCAGCCCACCGTGCTGAATTTTCATGGGCCGTGCCCGGTTTCTATTCTCTGCTCGCCACTCAACGTCCCCAACGCCTAATCCCTAGTCTCACGCTTCCTTCACCGCCGCCGTACCCAAAGTGCGTCCACGAGATCGCAGGAATCATGTCATCGTTCGCCGGCGTATCCGTGGTTGCTGACGGCAGGCTGCTGCAGCCGTCGCCCACGGCGTCGGCCATCTACTCAATCACGGCCAGCAGCGGCAGCTGGTATCACCATCTGCTTGTGGTGGAAGGTTACTCCCGCATCAAAGGCATGCACAACGGAGTGGGCATCAAGAGTCGCCCCTTCAAAGCTGGAGGCTATCAATGGGCTCTCAAGTTTTATCCCAATGGTGACCTCCCGGAGGATGCTGGATTCATCTCTGTTTTTCTTTCCCTTGATCAGGATGTTGCACAGCCTGTGAAGGCACACAATCAGTTTAGTTTCATCGGTGAGGTGGACAAACATGAACCTGAACGCGTCCGTGCAATCGAAGCATCTTCTTTCCATAAAAAGGCCTATGGTTTTGGTTCCCATTATTTCATGAAAAAAGACGACCTTGACAAGTCGGAGCATCTCAAGGATGATTGTTTCACCATCCGGTGCGACCTTATTATCGCAGATGCTAGCATCATCCAAGTGCCACCATCTAACATGTTTAAGGACCTGAAGCATCTCCTCAAGAACAAGGTTGGCACCGATGTCACCTTCAAGGTTGGCCGCATGGAGTTTGCTGCGCATCGCTGCATGCTTGCGGCCCGTTCCAAAGTCTTCAAGGCACAGCTCTTTGGCTCCATGAAGGAGGGGACATCCGGTCGTGCCATACGGATTAAGGAGATGGAGCCAAATGTATTCAAGGCCTTGCTTGATTTCATCTACACTGACTCAATGCCCAAGATGGAGACTGAAGCTGAAGCCGGATCTGGAGCTGAAGTTGCGTGGCTTCAGCACTTGCTTGCGGCGGCGGACAGGTATGATCTCGAGCGCCTCAAGTCGATGTGCGAGAAGAGCCTGTCTGGGCACATAGATCTGGGCTCGGCGCTGTCTATCATCAATCTAGCTGATCAGCACAATTGCCGCGGACTCAAGGACGCCTGCCTGGAGTTCCTTCAGGTCCAGACTGCAGCAGACTGGGAACAACTCATGACGACCAGTGAGTGGGAGCACACACGTGCAACCGAGTCCTCCATTGTGGACGAGCTCATCACCAAGTTTGCTTCCAAAGCTCGTTGTTCGTGATGGCGTGTTTTCACTTAGACTAAATTGTGTCGGTAGCTGAACCTATGCGAGGAAGTCACTTTGGTCACTTGGTCATTGTATTTTGGAAAGTGCAAACTATCATTGTGGTTTCTGAAATTGTCTCACTTTATGAATGGTTGCCTACTTGGCATGTAAGTTAGTGTATGCTCCCTCCGTCCCAAAATAACTGTCTCAACTTTGTACTAACTCTAGTATAAAATTGTACTAAGCTTGAGACACTTATTTTGGGACGGAGGAAGTAATATAAATCTCTTGTTGATCATGCAATCCGCGTTGTGTTGTACTGTTGTATCTATCTATGCTTGAAAAGCTGTCCAATCTGCAGCTTCAGTTAAGAGTCTTAGTCAACCAGAGTCTCTGATCTTCCTCTTCTAACTATTTTTATTTCCAGCTCTGAACTGTCTACCCTGTGCCTAAATCCTCTGAAGCCAAGAGAATCCAGCAATATAGACCCATTTGTTTGCTGCGCTGTCCCTATAAACTGATCACTAAGGTGATGGATAGGAGGGTGAGTGTCTATGCTCCTAAGCTATTTAGTATCCAGCAAAATGCCTTTATAAAAGGTAGAAATATTATGGATGGTGTCCTTTCCCTCCATGAAATTATGCATTATACTCACATCAAAAAACAGGCCAGGGTTATCCTTAAGCTTGACTTTGAGAAAGCGTACGACAAAGTTAACTGGGATTTCCTTCTCGACTGTCATGTTAAACGAGGGTTTAATGACAAATGGTGTGGTTGGGTTTCTCAAATTCTTCGTAATGGTACGGTTAGTGTCAAGATTAATGATGAGACGGGTCCGTATATCCAGAGTGCTAAAGGGGACCGACAGAGGGATCCTTTCTCCCCTTTCTTATTCAACTTGGCGGCTGAGTGCCTCACTAAGATGGTGTTGGCTGCTCAGAAAAATAATTTGTTTCAAGGCTTGGCTTCCGATCTCATTGATGGGGGCATGGGCATTCTGCAGTATGCCGAGGATACGGTCCTGTGCATTTCTCATGATGTGGAAAAAGCCAAAAATGTTAAGTTACTCCTCTACCTGTTTGAACTCATGTCAGGCCTGAAAATCAACTTTGATAAAAGCGAGGTGTTTACGATCGGAGGGGACAACAACATTGATCAGCTGTATGCTGAGATGTTTGGTTGTCAAGTTGGCAAGCTCCCTATGAAGTATTTGGGGGTCCCAGTAACCTACTCCTCGCTCAAAACGGTAGATTGGGATTTCTTGGATGCTAAGCTGATTAAAAGGCTAGCGTCGTGGATGGGTTATGCTGCTTCCTCTGGGGCTAGAGCGATCTTGGTAAACACTAGCTTGGATGGTATTCCCTCCTACTTTATGTCCATGTTCCTCCTCAATAAAACTGTTATTGAAAAAATGAATGTTCATCGTCGCCGGTTCTTTTGGAGGAAGGGGAGGGAAAAACGGGCTTATCATATGGTCGGGTGGGATAGGGTCTGTCGCTCTAGGAATATTGGAGGTCTGGGTATTAAGGATCTCCATAAGCAAAATATCAGTCTCCTTGTGAAGTGGTGGTGGAAACTTGAATCTGGGGATGGCTTATGGCAACGTATTGTCCGTGCTCGATACTTCAAAAGGAAAACGGTTGCCAATGTGCAAGCTCGTTTTTCTGATTCACCCTGTTGGAAAGCACTTATGAAAGTCAAAGATGTTTATATGGCTGGGAGAGAAATTAAGACGAATAGGGGTGACCTGACTAGGGTTTGGCATGACCCCTGGCTATATGAAACACCTTTAAAATGTCAGTTTCCTGTTCTGTTTGATGTCTGCTCTGAGCAAGATTGTATTGTTGCATCTTTTGCTACTAACAACTTTATAATGCATTTCAGACGCACTCTCTTTAGTGATTTGGCCGAGCAGTGGTCTGATATTGTGGAGAGAGCTAGAAATTTCCCGTTTAATAACCTTCCGGATGTTGTAGGCTGGAAGTTTACTCCTAAGGAAATCATTACCACCAAATCAGTATATGAGTGGCTGGAGAAAGACCTGGCCGGACCTAACTATAAGTGGATTTGGAAAGCAAAGATTCCCCTGAAGATTAAAATCTTCATCTGGCAATTGTTTCAAAATGCTGTCCTTACTAGAGATAATATGCGTAAAAGAAACTGGCCTGGTAATCCTTCTTGTTCGTTTTGTCGTGACGTTGAAACTGCTGGACACCTATTTTTTGGTTGTACATTTGCTCGTTCGGTATGGGGAACTTTTGGCTTGGCCTTGGGGGCATCAAGTTGCCCCAAATCTCTTTGGCAAAGTTGGGTGTGGCTGTATAAATTCCTCCCTGGTGGGAGGAAGTATTACATGGAATTCATAGCTGCTGTTTGTTGGGGGATCTGGTGTACTCGCAACAAGATCACGTTTGAGAAACGTACTGTTCGTACACCCCTAGAGACTGTTTTCACTGTGTGCTCTTTCATGATGTATTGGTCAGGTTTGATGAAAGGAGATGACAAGGCGAAATTCCAGGCTGGGGTGCAGAAGATGGTTCGAGTGGCGACGTCTCTTGCTGATCGATCTACCTCACGTGGCAGACTCGCGCTGGAGCAGGGGAGCTGAAAAAGTTTGAGCTGGAAGTGTGTGCTACCTGTTTGGTTTGTTAGATACTCACTGGGGCTTGATGCCCACTGAGGTTAAATTGTCTCCTGGTGGGTGGTGTCAGTAGCTGCCTTATTTTGGTCCGTCTCTTGGATACTATTTTGGTGCTTGATGGTTAGTATCAGCAGGTTTTCGCCCCATGGTGGGTACTTCGTTTTAGAAGTGCTCACAGTGGGTTTCCTGCTGGTGCTCCAACTCGCTACCCCCTTTCTGCCTCCTGTTGCGTTAACTCTAGTAGCCATTTGGTGTGGTTTTAGTCTAGTATACCTTTTTTTTAGAACGAAGGCTCTAGAGAAGCCCGGCTTTGAATTAACAAAGCCATCAACCGGCCAGGAATAGTAATACAAGCGCGAAACCAACACAAGAAAACATAAAAACGACAAGGTACAAAAACGTTGGACAGCAGCTCACAAGCCTCACACACACCAAGCTAAATAAGATCGAACATGGAGACACGCAGCTCGGAGATGTGTAGGTCCTCAATCGCGTACGGGTCACCAAGGAAGTAGGAGCATGTCAGCACAGGAGTAGCACTTCCGACGGCGAGGAGGGGCACGCCGTCGCCAAATCGCCAGCGGCCCCGACATGCCATGACCTCCCAGCTCCACTGTCAAAGAAAGCCCCTGCCTCCTCGCCTGGATCGAAGGCGCCGAACCGTTGACAGTGTCGCGGTTCACCCTAGAACCTGGGAGGAAGGACACCGGCAGGCTGCATCTGGAGAAGGAACCGAGCGCACCCGACAAGCCACGGAGTGCTCACCTGGAGCAGAGCACCACCAAATCCACGAACTGGACATGAATGAGAAAGAGATGCCGAACAGGCGGAGAAGAGCAGAGCGGCCAGCTACCTCCACCGCTGCACACCCACCACATCGCCGAGCAAGCCCAATGCCCACCTAGTTCCCAAAGACGGCGCCTTCAGGAAGGAACGCGACGCCAAGGGCGCCGCCGCCGCCCAACAGAGTTGGGTTTTCACCCGGGAGAGTAGAGGGAAGGGGCGGCGGATCTGACTGAACGGCGCCTCAAGGAGGGGAGCGGCGCCCTCGGCGTCGCCGCCGCCAGACCGGCGAGGCCGGCCTGGATTTCTCCCGGTCTTGAATCCCGCCACCCTTACCCCAACGGCGCGAGACCAGTGGCCCGCAGAGGAGCAGGCGGATCTGGCCGAGGAGGAGCTCGCCAAACAGGGGGCGGGCGGCGGATCTGGCGCTGCCGACCACGCCACCCGTCCTCCGGTTCACCCGTCGTCCACACGCCAGGTTCGCGCCCACGCCCCGCCACCGCCAATCGCAGGGCGGTGGCGTCTCTCCGACAGGCCGCCGCCCGGAACCTCGCCCCCGCAGAAGAGGCGAGGCAGCAGCAGGCCCGCCGCCACCTTCTCGGCGGCGCCCGGCTTGCCGGCGGCGCGGCCTCAGCGGCGGCGAGAAGGAGGGAAAAGGAGGCAGCGGCGCTAGGTTTGGACCCCGAGTCGCCCGAGCAGGCGACGCGAGGGGGGCAGATCTTCCGACGGTGCCAGATCCAAAGATACTCAGACTGCTACTTTTGTATTTTCGTTAATCAATTAATGGAAAGGGGTGTGCGCCCGGTTGGAAGCTCTGAACTGTCTAGATCGGTGTTGTATTTGCCCAAGTGAGCTCCTGTCGACAATCGTCATGCTACAGCATCTGATCATGCACGGTACTGTTTCTACTTTCTGATAATGCATGGTGCTGTTTCTACTTGAACGTGCAGTTTCAGATCTTCAGTATGTGGCATGATGAATATTTGGTATTTGCAACCTGTCTAGTGCCTACTTGGATAATGTGGCAATACAGCATTCTTATATGATGTCTTAAATAATTTGTTGAGGATTTTTGCAGTTTGATAGAAGAATCTGGTAATGTAGTCAAAGACAATGAGAAAAAAGAATGCTTTTGTGATCAAGAAGCAATTTATGTTCGTACTTACAGTTTTATTGCTGTATACTCTGTTAGGACATGGATAGTCAACCTCTCCACAAAACACATGCACCTCGAACATATCGTGAGTTTTCTCCCCCAGTTTTGTTGTGTTGCCTTAGATACTAATCCCATCCTTTTTTCTTCTTTTACATATTCTTTGACCTTGGGGCTGCAATTGAGGATACAATTCTGTTTTCCTCAACTTAATTAAATCCATCTGCACATCAATGAGGTGGGTGCAGCTCAATTAAATATGTACAATGTTCTCTTGTGAGCTACTCCTCTGTATTAAAATGTAAGATGTTTTTACAGTTCAAATTGATATTGATACTGCAGCTGAGTTTTATTATGCAAATTTTTGCACCATACTTTTATAGCAAATTCTAACATAACCACTCAGAGAATGATATAGACGTTATCTGCAAGCACTAGACTGAATGTGAGCTTTGCTAAACAAAATGTTGTAAGAAGTTCAGTGGAGTTCAGAATGTTACTACTTCTATCATTAATTCTCACATTTGTTCCTCTTGTATTCAACTGCAACAAAATAACCAACACTTCTTGGATGTCGTGTTTAGTCCCCAAAAGGAAGTCACGGTCATAATATTTTCTGTTTTTTCCTCACTGAATCGCCTTGAGCATTGAAAGGGCATGCGAAGAAGATGGTGCCGATATAACTCTGACATGGTGCCATGTTGAGGTTGCAGATCTAGCTTTTCAGGAAAATTTATTCTCACAAATATTGACTTTCCACAACCATATTATTCTTACCAAGGCAAAAGCAATTTGAAATTATTTTTGTACTATAAGTTAAGGTGCAAAGTGAAGGTGTGTATTGTCCTGAACTTAACATGATACTCTCATGCATATGCCTTCCCATCAGATTACTATGATGGGAATCAAAACAATTTCATAAGCTTTTGATTATTCTTTCTTTTTGAACTGTTACTCGTGAATTGTGGTGTCATTTGTATCTTTTTGGTTCAACATAAGCCGCACTATATATTTCCGGTAGGCCAATTCTTGCTCTTTTCTTTTAACCTCTATTCTTATATTCTGTGTTACCTGCGAAGCACCGATATGGGTACGAGTATCGGTATCGGGCCGATATGGATACATAAATTCGCCATTTTGAAAAAATGGCAATATGGGGATACGTTTAACTTTTTTTTACCTCAAAAATAAAGTATAGAAGTGCATTCAGAATGTCAACTGTGAGCTTTGTACATGCGTGGATTCCATGGCTCTCTGCCTTCTTCAGCAAATGAGCAGAAACTTTAGAGTTCTGGCCCCTCCAGGTGATTTCTCTATAATTGTGACATGGCTCCACAAATGGTGCCCTTAGATTTGTAGGTACAGCAGGAGGAGCCATCTGGAGGAGATGAATATGAGAATATGAGATCTTCGGAGGAGAAATAATAGGACATGAACTTGGCTAGGCAGGTAGGGGACATTGGTGAGGAGCAGGAGCAGCTCGTGTTTACGAAAAATGTTTGGAATTTTTCAAAAAATGTTCTTGTATACGAGAACTATTTGGATTTTTTCAAAAAAACTTCGACATTTCCAAAAAAATCATGATTTAGGAAAATATTCAGAAATTTTAGAAAATGTTCATGTTTAAAAAAATTCCCAAAATTTAAAAAAATCTTCGTGTTTGCATAGAAAATGATAAACTCTAAAAATGTTTGAAAATTACAAAAAAATGTTCAGAATGTTAAAAAAATCTGATTTAATTTCGATCCCAAAATTCAAAAAATGTTTGAGAATTTTAAAATTTGTCTTTTGCAAAAAATGTTCGCAATTTTCAGTTTCTTTTAAAGTTCAAAATCTGTTCGAGTTGTTCAAAAAATTGACCGAGTTTTAAACATTACTTGCTTTTAAAAAAATTGTTCACCATGTCCATGGAATGTTTGAAAAACTTCAAAAACTGCCTGGATTCTGCGTTGTAGATAGTTCTTATGTTTGCGCGTACGTCATTCGTAATGGACTCTTGTCAGTTCTAGTGGTTAGCTACTCTCCCCACCAGCTTGAGGTCGGGAGCTCGAATCCTGGCGAAGGTATGCTCCCTTCTTTTTAATCGCATCGCCGTGTATAGCACGAGCGAACGGACGCAGCTATTTTGAGGAAAAATGCGTCAAATAGGAGCTCTCATACTTCTATCCATTGTAATTCATCGAACGAGGTATACCCACCATAAATTAAATTGTGCGTGCAGGGTCTGTTCTGGTACTTCCACAAACCTTTTTCATTTTTCCCTGTAAATTTCTTGATATTTTTTTCTTTTTTCCTATTTTTAAATTTTTCATATTTCCCTTAAAATAACAAATCTTTGAAATATTTAGAAAAAAGATTTTTTTATTTATATAAAATACTCAGAATTTGAGAAAATATTCTTGATAACAAAAAGTTTTCAATTTTAAAAAGTCATGTTTTCAAAAAATCTTAAAAATGTTTCTAAATTTCAAAATATGTTCGTTGGAGTTCTAAAAAAATGCATTTTGGTATGTTCATGTTTTCCAAGAAATGTTTATTTTATTAGAAAAATCTCCTATTAAAAAATGTTCATAAAATGCTCACAGAAGTTTACAAAATATTCACAATTTTTAAATGAAGTTCTCAAATTTTCGAACAATGTCAAGGTTTTTGGGAAAAAAAAAGCCGATTGAAGATGTTCAACTCCAGTCGTAGGTTCGCTACAGTACAGTAATGACGATAGCCTACACTCTAGTTTTGTTTTCTCTCATATTGCTCGAGCAGAAAAAGAAAATTGTGCTTCCTAGGGGATGCGAACGGAGATAGTAGTTAGGTAATAGTTGGATAACCAATTAGCCTACCTCACAATTTTGTCATGCTGGAGAAACTCACCGAATTTGACCTTCTCTTGCTACTACATTAGCACACAAAATATCTATTTCAGACCTAAAAACAAACAATGAGTCTTCTTGGTCTATATGAACATGGTATGTGTTTAAAAAAAGAAAAAAAACAACAAATACCACATGTGTCTATTTGTGATCTAGGAAAATTTGAGCTTATTTGCACAACATGATTGGGAGATAGGAGTTATTTTGTTAGATAAATCCTTTTTTTAACAAAAGTTCATTTTTTAAGCCCGGAACAATTTTGATAAACAGTACATGTTCTCGACAGTAATTTCGAAAACTTTGGGCTTATTTAGACAACACGACTAGAAGAAAAAATGGCTATGTTACCGAACTGATCCAAATTTTGGTCAAGAATAAAGATTGGTTCACTAAACTTTAATTTTGAGCCAAACCCTCCGTCTTCCTCCTAGGTTCGCCACTGGCTACAGTGACTGGTATGCCAATGGGCCACCCAGGACGGCGCACTATCGAACACCCTTTGGTCGGAACTTGGGGAACGAAACACATGAGCTATCATCTCGCCCGCAACGCGCTCGCTGCACCTGCCATATGGGACGGCCCATTAGAACATGCGAGCTAGCTCGTTCGCATCTGACCATTGCATTCGGTCGGTTCGCTTTGTTTTTTGTTTCTTTTTTCTATGTTTTTTTTTGTTTTCACCGGTTTCTTCAATTTTTTCCCTTCGTTATAACTTTCACTTCTTTGTTTTTTCTCAGTTTTCGCTGTTTTTTTCTTAATTTTCTTTTGTTATCACTAGGTTTTTCTTTGTTTGTTTGTTTCTTCATTTTTCCGGTTTTCTTTGTTTCTTTCTTAGGTTTCATTGATTTTTTTGGTTTCCTTCATTACTCTTTCTTTTTTCCCTGGTTTTCTTTCGTTTCCTCGGTTGTCTATGTACAGTTTTTAATACATGATTAAAATTTCCTTCAATTACATGTTGAATGTCTACTTTTTTCACAAACATTGTAATTTTTTCATATACAGCTGAAACATTCATTTGATATACATTTGACATTTTCCATATGAATGATTAAATTTTTATAATGTCAAATAAATTTCTGTAAATGCATGAATTTTTGTAAAATGTCACAAACATTTTTTACATGCTATGAATTTTTTCATATACATTTGAAACATTTATTTTATATATGTTCAACATTTTGTTTCAAATATTTTGATGTCACATACATTTTTTGAAACACGTGTTTTTGTTAGTGTCACAAAGATTTTTTAATATGGTATCAACATTTTTAATCAATCTAACAGTTGTTTAACACCGTGTTAGCATTTTTTTTTTCAAATTCAAGATTCTATATCTTCTTTAATGTTTTGAAATATTTGATTTTAGAACATTTTCGAAAATAAGAATAAATGAAAAAAACGAACAATGGGAAAAAATGAACTTACCTAGAACCTACTTGAGCCGACCCATTCGCGACGCCCTGATGCCAGCGGTCGCTCCAACTCGCGTTAGGCGCGCTTGGCGCGCGCTGCAGAAAATTTCCGCGTCAAAGCGCTTAAAAATTTGGGTTTGGACTCAAGAGGGAATTTTCGAGCGGACCGTGCGGGATTTCTCTGGGCCGCGCCCCCGCGTTTCTAAATTCTAATATTCAAAGTGGAGGTGTGTATTGTACAGAACTTAACATGATATTATTCTTCAGGTTCCACTGCTCTCTCATGCATATGCCTTCCTACCAGATTACTATGATGGGCATCAAAACAATTTCATAACCTTTTGATTATTCTTTCTTTTTGAACTGTTACTCGTGAGTTGTGGGGTCATTTGTGTCTTTTTGGTTCAATGTAAGCCGCACTCCAGATTTTCTGGTATGCCAATTCTTACTTTTTTCTTTTCACCTCTCTTCTTATATTCCGTTTTACTATATTGCTTACGGTGTAAACTGTAATTGTGCTTCAACATGATCTATATATTGAACCATGTTATTAGATTTGCAATTCTCTCACTTTTAAGCACCCCCCCCCCCCCCTTCTATATTGCCATCTTTTTGTACTCATCGGATATTTCTTATACTTTTGTCATTTTTTAATATTTGTTTTTCACTGTTTATATATTATTACTATGATTTATATATTGAACCATGTTATTACTTTTTAATCTTTTATTGTTTCTTGTACTTTGAATTTGATATGTTCTTTATGTTTCTTATTGGACAGTCCTCTAGTCTTTGTTTTATTTTACTTTATGTTTTTGTTAAGATTAAAGCATACAATTATTTCAAATTATATAAATAAAATATGAATAAATTATTTTCTTATCAATTTTTATTTCAATAGTATTTATTTATTATTTATATAAAATAATGGGTTTTATGGATGTGAACATAGTTTTTTACATGTTGAATATTTTTATTTGTGTAGTTTTTACTAGTAGAATAATGCATTTGTTCATGTATGTCAAACAAACTATTCACATAACTCCTATAAATATTTCCAATAGATAAAACATGGTTCGTATAAATTTTTTAAATGTGTTCCATAATCCATGATATCATTTCATTATGTAATGAAAATGTTCATGTAACTCGTTGAAGTATAATTCCTCATTCCATGGTTTACTGTCCATTCTTTTTATTTTAATTTGTTGTCTTCGTGAGACCAAGCGACACTGAGATATGGTCTCGAGCTTACACCAGTATAATTGGTATTGGAATCTAATAAAAAACATTTGAAACAATCTTTGCTTTTTTTTGCTAGGTCCATGTAAAAACTTCAAATCAAATTGGATATAAATAAACACATTATTTTGACTTGTTTGTTAACTTTCGTTAGGGTGAAGATGTCCATGCGGTCATGCTTAGTATAGATTTTGAATCAAAAGGGAATAAATGATTGCAAATTGTTCCTTTGAATTATCCTTTCACTTCTTGAAGTATACAAGTTCAAACTTAGTCACACCAAACTGCAACTATGATATCTATTCTGCTATAAAGATTCACCATAAGTACAAAGCACCTCAAACATAATAAAAATCACATCGATGTCTATGGACCACTGCCGCCACACGTACGAGCAGCCAACGTGTCGATGTCGCTGCTCTCATACCCGAGTCAGCCTGACCTCGTCGAGGAAAGCGTGAAGTCATTGCGCACATGCCCGTAAAGACTAGCACTCTCGGGCCGCAGTCGTTGCACGTTGAACCCTTGAATCGATTTGAAAAACTCGATACCAAATCTTGTCGTCGTGTACGCATGAAGAGAAATCCTAACCTCGTCGCCCCGAGGAGCTGACAGAAATCTTTGTTAGAGCTCTATCTAAACCATCATGGCGGATGAACTTGAGGAGGATCAGAGCCCAGAAGATTGAATCGAAGAAAAAGTATCAACATTCGTCCGAGCATCGTCTCTGCGAGGACTAAAATAACCTATCTATCACCCAAAGTCGATGCGCCAGGATTCCCTCCATGACACCGGTAGTTGGAGCGGCAGGCAGAGGGAAGGTGAATCCACAGGCTCGCCGGTAAAGATCGAGGGGCACAACTACCACTCATGGATGGTTCTAGATTATTTGGTGTGGTCATCATCTCCAACGGGATTAAGCGTGTTCCCTCACCTCCTACCATTGCTCTTCTGTGTAGGTGTCCTACTAGCAACATCATGGAGGTGTAATCATAGGGAAATGAGCCCCCGAGGCCTCCTTGTCCCGGCGACGTCTTCTTCAGTGTGAGGCGTGCCCACTGTGAGTGTGTTCTCATGGATCTCATTTACTTGATACCGCGGGTTATAAACATCTAAAATCTTACCATCTGAGTGTTTGATATTATTCTCCTTTCTTATTAATTTTAGATACATTTTTTAAAAAAAATTGTTTGTTTGTCAAAAGCATGTTCTTTTGCGGGAAAAACCTCGTTTGAAGATTCCTTTGCTTTTGGCATATATAAATGCCTTTTGGTATTTTGCCTGGCAAAATGTTTGAATTGAGCGAATATCTATTTCTGAGCCCAGGCTCATCTGAACCCGGAGAAGAGAAAATTCACAAAAAATACTAAGAAAATTGAAAAAATATCCATTTTTTCGCATAGAAGATAATTTGGTGCGTGAGGTGCACTCCAAATTTAAGATCATTTGGACATATGCGTAGCTCTCAGCAAAAATGACAAATTGGGTCAGAACAATACATAAACAGTAAACTTTTCCACATACCCCAAATTTGTCTTTTTTTTTGCAGAGATCTAATCGAATATCTAAATGGTCTGAATTTTGGGGCGCACCTCACGCACCAAATTATCTTCCATGCAAAAACAATTCAGTTCTTTTGAACTTTTATAGTATTTTTTTTAATTTTCTGTTCATCGCGGGTGCAGCTGAGCCTGGGCACCGAATCGCATCGTCCTGAATTGAGCTCCTTAAATATTTTTCAGATTATTAGTTCCTTACTCTGTTTTTTTTTACCGAGTTCCATTGCTTCTTCGAGGTATTGGGCCATGTTTGAGGTTTGGATTTAAAGAAAAATCAGCGAAAAAGCAGGCGGACACTACTGGCTGAGTGTGTGGCTCAGTAGCATTCACTTGGTCACACGGTCGGATTCTCGAATAAAAAAACTTGGTGACACGGTTCCGTTTGGGCAAGCCACTCCACTCCCGCCCGCACGAGAGCAGCAGCAGGAGCGGCGGCCTACTCACCGGCGCGGACGCCGGACGGAAAATCGACCCCGGCGCGGTCTCTCTGGTACCCTCCTCTTCCTTCTCCCCCCACCTTCCCCCGTCCGTTTTTGCTCGCTCAGGCCATCTCCTTCCCTTCGCCCGCCGTGTCCGCTGGCTATGCTCGCTATGTGTTCGATAAAATGCTTGCCGCGTTTGGGGTTGATTGCGATGTTCGAGGACCGAGAGCATTCGATGATGATTTTGCTTCTCTGCAGAACTGATGACAGAAGAGAAGAAACCACACTCGCAGCCACCGCCGTCGTGGTCAGCCCTCCCGCTGGACCTAGCAGGCTTGGTGCTCAGCCTGCTCCCCGTGTACGCCGACCGCGCCTGCTTTGCCGCGGTGTGCCCGCAGTGGCGTGCCGCTGCGAGGCACCTCCAGATACCACCACTGCCGCTGCTGGCACTCCCCGACGGCACCTTCTACAGCCTCACGTACGACAAGCCCTTCCGCTTCCCTGGTTGTGGCTTCGCTGGGTACGAGAATGTCTGCGGCAGCTGGCTCGTCTTCTCACGCGATGACGGTTGCTTCATGGTCAACCCCTTCTCCCGGGCCACCGTGAGGCTCCCTGCTCTCTCAAGTGTACGACTCCGGCCTCCAAATGCGTCTGCTAAATCTAAATGGGCAGAAGGCGGAAGTGTAGAATCTGCTAACCTCTACATTACGTGGATGCGTATCAATGAAGCAGACAACCTGCGCATAAGTAAGCTAATCCTGTGCTCGCCAAGTCTCGTTGCTGCACTAGTTGGCATTGGACCCATCAGTCAGATTCTAATGTGCCAGCCAGGGGCCTTGTCGTGGTCAGTGCGTGCGTATGATCGGATCGAGGATTTCCAAGACATGTCATTCTACCAGGGCAAGCTGTACGCCATTGCCAAGGATGAGAACCTCCTTGTGGTGAACATCAGCCAGGACCAGAGCACCGGCGATCCGCAGGTTTGTCGGATTGGACGAGTCATCGAGGGTGATTGTCCTACATGGTATGATGGTGTATTCGAGGACAACAGTTCGGCCTGCAAGAAGCTCTACCTGGTTGAATCGCGTGGGATGTTGCTGATGGTACGCAGGACGATTTGGTGTCAGTTTCCTGAACCTGGAGGGGACAGTAGAATTATGGGTGGACAGAATGAGTTTGAGGTTTTTGAGGCTGACTTTGAGCATTCACGGTGGGTCAAGGTGTCGACCGTGGGGGATGACCAAGTGCTGTTTCTGGGGCGAAGGTGCTCGAGGTCCATGTCGGTGTCGCAGTACGGGTTGCCGGGCGATCGCATCTTCTTCTTGGATGATGATGAGGATAATCGCCTAGACTATGCCTATGATGAGGAGAACGCTTCTTTCGGCGTCTATTCCATGAGATTCCGCAGCATCGGTTCCGGTGATCCAAATATGTCCTGGAAGCGGTGCGCCGAGATGTATCTGGCAGCATGGCTCTTCCCTGAGGACCGTTGAGAGGTTGTTATACTGTTAGCCGGCCCGTTATCGCTATGCAAGCTGCTCCCTTTAGGTTATCTGACCGTGCTATGGATGTTGTTGTTCGTGGTTTGGTTGTCTTACCATGCTATAGAGTATAGATGTTGTCGTTCTGTGGTTATCCTGCAAGTCGGGAATGCGTTAGTATAAATTATCTGAACTTGGTTACTCTGTGTAAGTGGAGTGCATCAGTACCTGTATGAACTTATTGTGGTCGTCGCCACTACTACTATGGAAACTAGCTGTTATCTGCACAAGAGGTTTGCTGCTACTGTGGATCAATGAGTGGTTTTAAAATCGTGTTGCTGCTTATCTCTGGCATGGTGGTCTCTTTCTTGGTCTTTATTGTCACCCTGTAGCTAGCAAGTTAGTTGCTCATCTTCAAAGTTGCCAACTTGCGATGAACCTCCCTCTTTGGTCCCATGAAGGAGCCGAATGTGTTCGAGGCCTTGCTGAATTTCGTCTATCTACGCCGACTCAATGCCCAAGTCGGCGCTGAGGTTACGTGGCTGCGACACTTGCTTGCCGCGGCGGATAGGTTTGATACTGTGACTGTTGTTCCTGGAATGTCTCACTACATTGGTACTTTGTGTACGTAAATCTCCTGTTAATTGATCATGCAATCCCCGGCCTGGGAAGATGCAACATCGAGAGTTGTTTTCTATCTACTCTCACTGAACGAGTTACCAAGGCGCAATTAATCCCAAGCACACATGAACTGTACAGAATCGGTGTTGCGTTTGCCCAAGCGATCGAGCTCCCATGGTCATGCTACGGCATCACGGCCACCTCCTTGTGGTCGTTGGCCGGGTACGACGGCTCTTCCGACGTCTCCGTCTCCGACCGCCGCTCGTCGCCAGCGGCCGCCTCCTCTTGCCGGACGACGTGGTTCCACCTGTCCTGGAGGAGGTAGACGAGCGCCACGGCGGAGACCTCGGCGGTGAGGAGCGCCGTCCAGAGCCCGACGCTCCTGCCGGTCCTCTCCCGGTACGTGTGGAGGCCGATGTAGACGTTGGCCACCCCGACCACGCACACCGTCACCCCCAGCAGCCAGTGCGCCAGGTACCACACGCTCCTCGCCTTCACGCCCCTGAAGAACAACAAGAGATCAGTCAGCAAACATCACGGATTCATGAGGAAAATCAAGGTGTTCGTCCATGTATCCGTACGTGCCTGTCGGGCCTGAGGAAGCCGATGAGCGGCTGGAGCCAGACGAGGCCGTAGAGGGCGACCCCGATCCGCTGGTGGGTGTTGTTGAAGGCGTTCTGGAAGTTGGTGATCGACAGCGCCGCGGCGGCGGTGGCCAGGGCCACGCCGGCGACCTGCGCGGCGACGTGGCAGTAGAAGAGGACCCTGACGGCCTTGGCGCTCTTGACGTTGCTCGAGAACCTGATCAGCAGCACGCCGACCGGCATCAGGAAGCCGACGGAGGACCAGAGCAGGAAGGCGTGGAGCTTGAGCTGCAGCGACAGCTTGGGCGTCAGCTGCAAAAAAAACAACAGTTCATCCAAGTGTTAAGTTTTCGGTTAGGCAGTGGTAGCAGTTGTGCAACGACACATTCAGATTCTTGCATGCAAAGTTGGATAGGAACATGGAAAGAGTCTCTGAAACTTATTTACAGGGGAGAGAAGGAAAACTTGACAGCCATTTTACCTCCAATGGCTGAACGTTCTTGTAGCTTTGGTTCAGACCCTCCAGGCTATCTGAAGCGCCATGGATTGAGCTTGCAAGCAAGAGAATCACACAGCCTGACACTGCAGGGAGCAGTCTTTTTCGTCCAAACAGTAGCATTGATGCTGCTGATTCAGTCTCACTTAGACCTCAGTAGTAACAAACACCTCCAAGAAGATCGAAAAGAGCAAGCAACTGGACCTCTTGAGCAGGAAAAGATCAAACCGAAAAAAGATCGATCGATGCCAGCAATGGCAGAAGGAGCAAGAAACTGAACTGAACCTCTTGAACAGCAAAAACAAGATGCCCCTATGTACGCCAGCAATGGCAGAAGGAGAAGAAGATGAATGAACAGGGCAAGCTTCTGGGCTCTTGTCTCTCCCGCTACCACCTCATGCTACCAAACCCATCCAAGCCATTCCTTTCTTTCAAAGCTCCCCCTCACCTTAAATACCAGCGTTTGAACAAGAGAAAAAAGAAACCCGGCTGAGCCTAAACAATGCGCAGAGACCAATCGACCCCGGCAAACCGCCAACCCTCGGCGCGATGCGGCGACCGAAGAAGCTTGCGGGGGAATGCAAGAATCCGGCGAGCAAGTTCAGGAATGCAAGATTTAGCCGGTCCAAGAGGATAACTTGGGAGGGGCGTCCTATGCTAGCTACCACCTATCTCTCCTTTATCAAGCCGGATGAAATGATTTGGGCATCAGACGCCGCTTTTGCCGCTTAGCAGCAACCGTGGTGTAGCATGGTGGACTTCTGGGGAATGGGATGGAATAAGATGGGATGTGAGCAGGGCTGGGTGTGCTTTTGAGCACATTTTGGCTCGGCTGTGCTTTTACAGCTCTGAGGGTATGATGGAGTGGAAGGGTGGCTTTTGTGGTGGTGGTGGAGCTGCAGGAAGCACCCAAACAGCGAGATATTGTTGGATGCTGCATCGGCATCTAGCGAGGAATTTTTCTTTGCAGAAAGCAAATTTGGAAAAAAGCTGGGTGTTGTTCAACTGCGCCATTGAGTTTGTTTGGCAAAGTTGATCGTGTCTTTTGATCAAGATCAGCACAACTCAGCGCAAAGGCATCTGCTGCTTTTGTTTGTGCCATTGCATTTTTCTTTTGCTTTAGTTTTGTGTTCATTTTGATTTTTCTGAATAGACGACGTCATGGCTTTGCTTCTTGACACCATTCATACACACACATCTACACTCTACAGCAACTTGACAACATCAAATGTGTAGCAGATATAACCAATTTCATCCATGCATGCACCCTGAAGTTTCGATCGCCGCGAACAAACTTTGAAATGGAGAACAAGTACACAATTGCTTTCGATGTTGTCGCGGCGGAGATGTTGGATCCAGATCTTGGCAGTGGAGCAGTTCTTCAGGTTGCTTAAACATCAGCGCCGCAAACCGAACCGTTGCCTGGCAGGAGCTAGTGAGTTCTAGGTCCAGCCATCCCCTCTCCGTGTCCTGTGAGCTGGTCTCCCAACGACTCCATGTCCATGCTAGCTAACCTACCTAGCTCCCTCTCCACATCCATCCATCGATCCGTCCATCCATCCGTGCAAGATGCAAGATGCCCGGCTGTCTGATGAAGAGGAGCCATCGTACGTACGTGGATCACCTTTGGCTTTAGGCAGGTCGATCATGTGACCGGTTTTGCATGGAGATTAGATTAAACAAGGATTAAAGCAAAAGCTCTGCTCGGGAGGGGTTGAAAAGGATTTGCTGACAATGGAAGCTGCTGCATGGCCAAAAGGCTCGTAGTAGTTGCTAATGGAAGGATCTGTTAGTGAGTCCCTGTCCGTCACAGACAAGCGTATACACGTGGTCCTGCTTAGTGTGGTCAAGGCAGAGAATTTCGCCGCGCTATGCTCTAACAATGGCCATCCTATCGGATATCAGATCCACTGATGGCCGAATGATGGGGGTTTACGTACACTTTGTGTGAGAGACAACAGGAGCAAAGTATATGCAGTGCATGTAGTGTCAAAAACGCTCTTATATTATGAAACTGAGGGAATAATAGATTAAGATGGAATGATGGCATGTCTTGATCTTTTGTACCGACGAATAATGAGCAACCGACCGACCATCTTGGCCCCTTCTCTCCAAAGTAGAAGCAAATCATTACATTAGTCCTCTCAAAGCAATTGTACCTTAGCTAAATAACTTAGGCTGCTAAGAATCCAGCAGGCAACCAACGGTGCACGTAACCTGCCACGGTGCGTTCAGGCAGATGACAAGAAAAAATTCAGAAAGGACAGGCACACGATACAGAGGCCATGTACGAGTTCCATGTTTTTTTCTGCAAGTGCGCTCATTAGGCCATGGGCCAGCACGCGCACAATTACAAAGTCCATGCCACGCAAACTGTTGCTGAAAAAAGCATGGTGGCTTGGGACCTGGGGAGCAGCCTTTTGCATCCTCCATGCCACTGGCTGTCTAGCTTTACTATAATTCCAGTGGCAATTACTCTTCATCACCTTACCATACGCAATCCGAAGGCACTGTTTCCACGGTCGCGAGGCTGGTTATTGGCAAGAATTGGGCCCCGCCAAAATGCAAATTCTTTGCTTGACTTCTTTTTCAGTATGAACTTTGCTTCGGTACACCGTACATCCCTTAGAAACGTTTGCGGATTTCAATGCACACTGAAGGTGAAAGAGGATAAATATAGTCTCTTGCATCCAACTCAATCTATACAATATGTTTGATCATCATTCTAATATGGCGATAATCTTTTTATAAGTAACTTTAAGATCTGTGCAAACTTTTAAGGGGGGAAGGCAGGGATGTACCGAACGACTCCAAGTATGAGATTGGCCAAAATGTGGCCGTTGTCAGTTACTCCCTCCGGTTTTTTTGAGTCTGCATATAAGTTTTGCCCGGAGTCAAAGTATCTCTATTTTGACTAAATTTATAGAAAAAAGTATCAACATTTACAATGCCAAATCAATTTTGTTAGATTCATTGTGAAATGTAGTTTCATAATATATATAATTGGTATTGTAGATGTTGATATATTTTAATATAAATTTAGTCAAGCTATACGAAGTTTGACTTGATACAAATCTAATACGCGGAATAAAAAGTACCGGAGGGAGTATGTAGGAGGGAATCGGAGGCCACCGCTCACATTCTCTTCAAGAGTCGCTTCCCTATTCGTATATGGTCTTCATTCGTAGATTGGCTAGGTCTCACAAGTTTGAGCATTCACACTTGGGCAAACCACAACTCCGTCTCGGAATGGTGGTTTTCCATGACTGACCCCCACGGCTAGCAGGGCAAAGGCGCAAAGCCATGACATCCTTAGTCATGCTAGTCTCTTGGAGAACTAGAAGGAAAGAAATGTGTAGGTGTTACGAAATAACTCTACAATGCCGTCGCCTATAATTATTGCCAATATCAAAAATAAGTTGGAGAAACAACCCCCCTCCCCCAACCGTGTCATTCCAAGCGAGAGGCCGGGAGGCGAACCACCCGAGCCCTAGTCCTTCCGACCTTCACCTCCCCTTTGTCGCCGCCAGCGGCCGAGCCTTGCCCTCCCAAAGTGTTGGGTGGCTCGTTCCCTTCTTTCTCCCTAGAGGCGTGGTGTTCTTGCGTTTGTGGCGTGTTGCAGTTGCAGACGAGATCCACTTGCTTTTCTCCTACAACTCTTGACGACGGAGTCTGATTGGTCTCTTGTATGGGTCTTGGCGCCTACTACGGTGAGAGCTTCTTTGGTGGTCAATGGTGGTGTCGGAATCGCTGACTCACGGAAGAGTGATTGCGAGGCAAAATTGACAAATTTGACCTATGGATGAAATCAAATCACAGAATGAACTGCCCGTGAAACTATTTCACGGGTGACCTTTAATGTGGCGCCCTACAGAAGCGCCACACTACATTGTCTGGCGCCTCACGGATAGGCGCTACGCCTGCCAGCGTCGCACCGTGTGTTCGAAAATTACTAAGTCGATGTGCAGCGCTGAGAGCTAAGCGCCATACTATACAGTGTAGCGCCTAGCTTCTAGGCGTTGCACTAGTGGTTGCTTCATTTTGTAGTGCAACCACTAGTGCAGCGCCTAGCTCTTAGGCTCTGCACAATGACTTAGCAATTTTTAGGCAGTCCGGGGTGCAACGCCGGCCAGGCGTGTAGCGCCTATCTGTGAGGCCTTGCACAGTGTAGTGTGGCGTCTTCGTATCGGGCGTCACACAAAAAGGTCAGCCGCGTGAAATAGTTTCACGGGTAGTTCATTCTGTGATTTGATTTCGTCCACATGTCAAATTTGTCAAATTTACCTGATTGCGATGGCACCGGATGACAACCTTGACGGCGCTTTTCTCCTACATGGAATGTGTGCATTCGTGTGGATAGCTAGATCGGTCGTGCGTCTTGCCTTTGCGGGCATGTTGTTACGGTTTTTGCCTGGTTTTTACCTGACAATTCTTTTCTTCCTTTTTTCAATGAACCAAGATCTTTCATGAGCCTAGGGCCGACTTCATCAAAAGAGAACAAGTGCATTCAAGATCATCTGCAGCCCATTTGCTTTCGACGACGTTGCGACAAAAATGCTGGACCGAGATCTTGGCATCGGAGCAGCTCAGGTTGCTTAAACATCGGGCTAATGATGAAAAACCACCATCAGCGCCGCAAACCGAACCGTTTCCTGGCAGGAGCTAGTGAGTTCTAGGTCCAGCCATCCTCTTAGCTGGTCTCCCAACGAGGCAAAATTTCGTGTTTTGACCCTTTTCTGGAACCTATTCGAGATCTGACCCTAGGTTGAAAAAATTTCGAGATCTGACCCTTTTGCTACCGTCAGAGTCCATGGCGGTAGGGTCTAACAGCCTACCGCCAGAGGCTTTGGCGGTAGGAAACATCACTACCGCCAAATGGGCTGGCGGTAGCCTGCACAACCCTACTGCCAAGCACCTTGGCGGTAGGCATGAGCACGTACTGTTTCAATACTTAGAAGGTTTTTGGCGGTGGCATGCAACCGTACCGCCGGGGTCCTTGGCGATAGGCTGTTATACCCTACCGTCATGGTCTCTGGCGGTAGCAAAAGGGTCAGATCTAAAAAAAAATTGAACTAGGTCAGATTTTGAATAGGTTTGGGAAAAGGGTCAAAACACGAAATTTAGCCTCCCAACGACTCCATGCTCCATCTGTACATCCATCCATCCGTGCAAGATGCCTGGCTGTCTGATGAAGAGGAGCCATCGTACGTACGTGGATCGCCTTTGGCTTTAGGCAGGTAGATCATGTGACTGATTTTGCATGGAGATTAGATTAGATTAAAAGAAGAATAAAGCCAAAGCTCTCTTCAGCGGGAGTTGAAAAGGATTTGCTGACAATATATGGAAGCTGCATGGCCAAAAGGTTCGTAGTATTGAATGTTAGCATTACTGCTAAATTCATTGAACAGGAGAAGAAGAAGCTTGGTCCGGTTTATGAGGGAAACCGGACCCAAAAACCGTTTTGGAGATGGATCCCGTCAGAGGGACCCGTGATTCGTGAGGATGTGTGTGTTGTTTGCCAAAAGGTTCGTAGTAGTTGCTAATGAAAGGATCTGTTAGTGAGTCGTTGTCAGTCACAGACAAGCGTATATACGTACGTGGTCCTGCTTAACGTGTGTGGTCAAGGCCTCGAGGCAGAGAATTTCGCTGCGCTAACCAAGCGGAAAGCGGTGACGTACTCTTGCACCATCCATACCAGATCCACTGATAGCCGAATGACGGGGTTTACGTACACTTTGTGTGAGAGATAAGAGCAAATGGCTAAGTATCCCTTAGAGGAGTTTTTTTACTCGAACTTTTGATTGTTTCTAGCCGATTTCATAAACTTGGCAGAGTAAATTTTTTGTTTTTACCAAAAAAAAACAATTCTAGTTTACACAATACTAATACTTTTCGACAACATATTTGTGCACATATTAAATCCAAACATAATAGTTTAGAAGCCGAATTATTCAAATTTTATGGAGATATCAATGCTGCTCAACTACACCGAAATGTTATTCACACAATTTTTGAATATTACAATATCATAGTTTAGAAGCCGAATTATTCAAATTCAAACACACCGAAATGTTCAAATGAAGTAAATAGCATGCTAAAAGCACAACTACAAAGTGTTATGGAGATATCAATGCTGCTCAACAAGATCATCTTGAAGCTGGGTATGAACTTCTCAATTCCCAGTCCTGCGATGCGCTTCGAGGAATTTTGGTATCCTATTTGCATCGTGCTCTGACTCAACAGGACTCATATTGGTGATGTACCGATAGTTCTCAGGCATGCCTATCATCTTCAGTGATCATGTTATGATAGATTATGCAACATGTCATGATTTGCCATAGAACCTTGTGGTTCCAATACTTGGTAGGGCCACGAACGATGGCTAAGCACTTCTGAAGCATGCCGAAAGTTCTCTTCACATCTTTTGTTACATTTTGGACGCGGAAATGTTTTGATAAATGGCCCATGAGGAATAGATGACATCTGCAAGGCAGTAACTCATCATGTACTCACGACCATTGACCATATAGTTGCAAGGAGGAGCCTCTCCGGCAACAAGCCTAGAAAACAGTGGTGATCTCGACAAAAAAGCAAACAAAACTCACCTAGGCAATCCATCGAATACTTTCAAGGCGGCATAGTTGTAATGGTCGTCCCGCAATATGGAGCCGATACTAGCGGTCGGTGAGGCATAGAGATAACACACAAAGCACGGTTAGGTGCCGGTGAGGCTACGAGGAAGAAGATCAGAGCCGCTTTTCGATGACAGGGTAGACGGTATTCCAGCTTGACTCCGACGACGGGCGACGGCTGGAGACCAGCTCGAACTAGGGCAGAAGGGCGACGAGGGCGAAAGGAAGTAGCAGGGAAGCGGCGGAGGTGGTGGGTAGTCATTGGCAACAACGCTGGACGAGGTAGCGGGGGCGTGAAAAAGAG
The DNA here is from genome assembly GCA_021605205.1 of Aegilops longissima. Taxonomy (NCBI): domain Eukaryota; kingdom Viridiplantae; phylum Streptophyta; class Magnoliopsida; order Poales; family Poaceae; genus Aegilops; species Aegilops longissima. Next base: position 639,424,832 of record CM038676.1, on the reverse strand, counting down.
ACCGCAATTTTTACTTGGCCAGGTGGAGGGCGGGTATATTTAGGAGTCCACGGTGCCGAGGAGTATAATTTTTTCTCTTCTAACAATTATAAGAGCTTGGCTAGGTGCCGTTTAGAGGAGCAAACTGGTTTTTTTTTACTCCCCTAACCAAATACGGGGTGGCTAGAGTTGCTCTAACGGGAGCACTCGATGTTTTATTAACACTGAGCAATTAATAGATTAAGAGTGAATGATGGCCTGTCTTGATCTCTTGTGTACTGATGAATAATGAGCAACCGACCGACCATCTTGGCCTTCTTTTCAGCCTTTTCTCCAAAGTACGTAGAAGCACATCATTACATTAGTCCTCTCCTCTCAAAGCAATGGTACCTTAGCTAGATACCTTAGCTTAGGCTGCTAAGAATCCAGCAGGCAACCAACGGTGCACGTAACCTGCCACGGTACGTTCAGGCAGATGACAAGAAAAAATCAGAAAGGACAGGCACATGATACAGAGGCCATATACGAGTTCCATGTTTTTTCTGCACTGCAAGTGCACTCATTAGGCCATGGGCCAGCACACATACACAGTCAATGGCACACAAACTGTTGTTGAATAAAGCATGGCGGCTTGGGCCCTCGCGAGCAGCCTTGCATCCTCCATGCCACCGAGCTTACTAGTATAGAATTATATGGTAAAATGCCATGGTTACCAAAGACTACTCGGACTTATCAGCCAAATTGCAAATTCTTTGCTTGACTTATTTTTTATTATGATCTTTGCTTCGGTACACCCTGGAAAAGTTTATGGGTTTCAATGGAAATTATAGGTGAAATTTAGAAGGTACCCCTTCAATCAAAAAGGATAATATAGTCTTTTGTATCCAACTCAATCTGTTCAATATGTTTGATCCATAGTGTGATATGGAAATAGTCTTTTTAAGTAACTTTATAAGATCCGTGCAAACTTTTGAGAGGGCGGGGGATATATACCGATCGACTCCAAGTAAGAGATTGGCCAACATGTGGCCATTGTCAGCTATGTAGGAGGGAACCGGAGGCTACCGCTCACATTCTCTTCAAGAGTCGCTTCTCCATCCGTATATGATCTATGACCTGAGATTGGCTAGGTCTCACAAATTTGAGCATTCACACTTGAGCAAACCACAACTCCATCTCAGAATGGTGGTTTTCCATGACTTGCCCCCACGGCCAGCAGGGCAAAGCTATGTCATCCTTGGTCATGCTAGTCTCTTGGAGAACTAGAACGAAAGAAATGTGCAGGTGTTCCGGAATAACTCTACAATGTCGTCGCCTATCATCAGTGGCAAGATCAAAATGAAGTCGGAGACACAACCACCCCCCCCCCCCCTCCCCCACCATGTCATTCCGAGCGAGAGGCCGGGGGGCGAACCACCCGAGCCCTCCTTCTGACCGTCACCTCCCCTCTGTTGCCGCCAGCGGCCGAGCCTTGCCCTCCCAAAGTGTTGGGTGGCTCGCTCCCTTCTTTCTCCATGGAGGCGTGGTGTTCTTGCGTTGGTGGCATGTTGCAGTGGCAGACGAGATCCACTCTCCTACAACGCTCGTCAATGGAGTCTGACTGGTCGCCTGTATGGGTCTTGGCGCCTACTGCGGTGAGAGCTTCTTTGGTGGTCTAAGATGGTGGAGTCGGAATCGCTGACTCACAGAGGAGTGATTACGATGGCACCGGACGATAACCTCGACGGCGCTTTTCTCCTACATGGCATTTGTGTATTTGTGTGGATAGCTAGATCGGTCGTGCGTCTTGCCTTTGCGGGCATGTTGTTATGGTTTTCGCATGGGTTTTTACCTGATAATTCTCTTCTTCCTTTTTTTTTAATGAATCAAAATCCTCCATGAGCTTAGGGCCGACTTCATCAAAAGAGAAAAGGTCGGAGAGTGGACCACCGCCGGAGCCAAGCATGCACTTGAGTTACATCATGCCTCGAGAGTAAGCTCTTGCTGTTTACACCGCCTTTGGGTGTTTTTACTTTCATGTCTAAACTTCTTTCCTAATCGATGAAAAAAGTGGGAAAGCTTTTGCCCTTGTTTTTTCAAAAAAGAAACTATCATCTGATTTTTTTTTTTGTCATGTTTAAGACGAAGAGAACAAGTACATTTGCAGCCCACTTGCTTGCAATGTCGGTTGACGAACGAAAACCTACCTGAGATCCAGATCTTGGCAATGGAGCAGCTCATATTGCTTAAACAGCGGGCTAACGATGAAAAGGTCGCCTTCTCCGCCGCAAACCCTCGCCTGACAGCCGCTAGTGAGTTCTAGGTCCAACCTCTGTGTGTCCCTCCCTCCCTCCCTCCATGGCAATCTCCATGCATGCAAGCAGATGCGTGCCTGATCAAGAGGAGCCATCGTACTCTGATCTTGCTTTAAGTTTGTTTCATTCCCTTCTCTGAATAGACGACGTCATGACATTAGTGAGTGACACCATTTATACACACGTATCTATACTCTACGTCAACTTGACCAAAGGAAAATCATGGAGACACCATTTATATTAGGCAGGTCGATCATGTGACTGATTTTGCATGGAGATTACTAGATTAAAAGAAGAATAAAGCAAAAGCTCTCTTCAGCGGGAGTTGAAAAGGATTTGCTGACAATGGAAGCTGCATGGTCCAAAGGCCGGCGCGTAGTACTCCCTCCGTTCCGAATTACTTGTCTTGAATTTGTCTAGATACGGATGTATCTAGAATCGTTTAGTCTTTAGATCATCCGTATCTGAAAAATCTAAAACAGTAATTTGGAACGGAGAAATAATATAATGGAAGGATCTGTTGGTGAGTCCCTGTCAGACACAGACAAGCATACGTGGTCCTCCTTAGTGTGGTCAAGACGGAGAATTTCGCTGCGCTAAACAAGCGGAAAGCGGCGAGCTCAATCGAGCGGCATCCATGATGATGATGGCGTCTCACCTCACGCACACTCTTTGTAGCACCCCCGTCTCTCGTGCAGAATTATAGTATGCACGTTTGCCTGATATAGTGATATGTTGTCCTGATGTGGTGATGTGGATAGCAGATCCACTGATAGCCGAATGATGGGGTTTACGTATGCTTTTCTAACATAACAGTGTATGATCAAATTAATAGAGATAGATTAAGATAGGATGATGGCATCTATCTATCTTGATCTCTTGTACTGACTAATGAGCAACCGACCGACCATCTTGGCCTTCTTTTTAGCCTCTTGTCCAAAGTAGGAGCAAATCATTACATTAGTCCGCTCTCAAAGCAATGCTACCTTAGAGCATCTACAACCGAACTCCTCAAATTGACCGGGCGGACACAAGACCCAACCGGACCTCTCAAAGCCTCCTTAAATGCCTGGGTTGTCCGGCATTCCTCATATTGCTCTCATATATGGGATAAGTATGACGTGCGCCTGGGTGTGTCCGGTCAGTGATCATGTGTCCGCTATATAGGATTTCGCCTAGCTTGGATCACCTTTTCTCTTTGCTTATTCTTTCTCTAACTTCATGTCCATTGACCGCATGCATGTGACCGGATGTGTAAGAAAAAAGCGAGGAACATGGTTGTCAAACTGAAATTTTGAGAGGTGACCAGTCACTGTCTGCGGACGCGCCCAGTCACAGACGATGCGATTGCCAGCCACGGTTGCGCTCATGCAGAGAGAAGGAGGAAAAATTCAGAAAGGACGGTGACATGAAATGATGGAAGGGCTGTGTATGAGTTGGATTGTTTTTCTGCAAGTGCACTCATCACGCCATGGGCCAGCACACACACACAATTGCAAAAGTCCATGACACACAAACTGTTGTTGCAAAAAGCATGGTGGCTTGGGCCCTGGGGAGCAAGCAGCCGTGCATCCTCCATGCCACTACCATCACCATGGCCGCGATTGTACTACCATATTTCAGTTAGAACAGACTTCGAACCGGAGAACAAGAGCATTAATCCAAGTAGATTTGCTTTGAATGTCGTCATAACGAAACCTAGGATCCAGATCTTGGCAACGGAGCAATTCGTCAACGTTGCTTAAACAGCAGGCTAATGATCGACGCAGAGGCCACCATCACCATTGGGCGCCGCAAAACCTCGTTTGGCAGGAGCTAGTGAGTTCTAGGGTCCAGCCTCATGCATGGTCTCCCAACAACTCAATGCCTGACTCCATGCTGCTATCTACCCTACCTCCCTCTCTTCACACATCCATGGCATTCTCCATGCAAGATGCTCGGGGCACTTGTGACACTGCGCCGTTGGCACTTCTACTTTGATCGCCGGCCTCTACTTTTAGGATTTAGGAAAGCTCGGGGCGGGGGGTGGAAAGTATTTGCTGCATGCATTGTTGTCAAACGACAGAAGGTTTGCAGCAGCAGTAGTTGCTGCTAATGGGAGGGTCTGTTAGTGAGTCCCTGTCGATGACGACAGAGGAACATATCCACATGGTCCTGCTTGATCAGTGTGGTCAAGTCAGAGTCAGAGAATTTCGCTGCGCTAAACAAGCGGAAAGCGATGAGCTCGATCGATCAGCATCCACAATGACATCTACTATCACTCTTGTAGCATCCTTTGGTAGTACTGGTTCTTGCTCGTGCAGGATTATTATACTGCTAGTAGCATATACGTTTGTCCTAATTAACTAGAGTGCCAAATAGACCCACTAATGAAGTAATGATAATGAACCCATGATGGGGGATTAGACGTGAGATATAACAGAAGCACTAGATCATGTCTGAAAGCGCATGCACGAATTAATTATATACGTTTCCCTAATACGCGCAGCTGGGTACGTACTGCTTGTCCTGATGTGGGCATGGAATGGATCCACTTATAGTTATAGCCAACTGACGGTGGTTTCGTTCTCTGAAACTGCTGGGATATGGCATCGCAAACCTGAACCAGCTGCTCATGCCGCGGTCACATGCATGCGAGATGCGATTGTTGAGGCACACGAGAAGAAAAATTCAGAAAGGAGAGGCACATGAGCTACGAGTTGAATTGTTTTTTGTGCCAAAGCAAGGACAGGCAGATGGCAATGGAGTTGCACTGTTTTTCCACGGACGCACTCATCGCGCCACGGGCCAGCACACAATTACAAAAATGTCCATGCACGGCACACAAATTAACAGCCTTGCGTCCTCCACGCCACTACCATCTGCTTCCCCTTCCCCCGCCCTGTCCTGCCCCTGCAGTGATGTGCGTGTGGTGGTGCTGCTGGTGCCAAATGTGCAGTCGCAAGCAAATCAGCCCGGCCCCAGTGCCTCCCTCCTCTATGGAAGAAGTTGCATTGCATGCCTGCCCGTTGCTGACCGGCATGGGCATCGTCGGCACCTAGAGCTTCAGGACACAGATCGATTGGATCGGATCGGGGCTTGGGGGCGAAGGTGGACACTTTAACTCACTTCAATTCAATTCTGGTGTGGTAGACAGGGATGGTCGTTCGTGCAGAGCTCAAAGCAGCAAAACAAGTAGAAGAATAGAGTCTATTTGTATTACAAAACACCCAAAGATTAAAAAGAGCGATGATCACTCTTGCGGCAACTCTTTGGCACCCGCGGCCATCCAAAGGGCCTGAGTTAATTGCAAGGAACTACCACACTTCAGCACGTTGTAACGAGTCAGTACCACTAGTCACTTTTTTTGCCATGCAGTGCCAACTCTAAGCCTAAGTGTTGCATACCGGTCTGACAGCCGTATAGGCGTGTATTGACCACGATCTCGACCTGAAGGGCCCATGGTCGGTGCCACCGTGGCTTACCGCTCCGCACCCGCTTCGGTAAGTTTAGCATTCGTCTCGTTCAGTCCATGTACTGGTCGGTCGAACCCGTCGCAACCAGCCGCGCTCGGCGCTCCACTCTGTCCTCTCCTTGCCGCATCGCCCTCGTCTCTCCAGCCGCCGCCGCTCGCGCGAGACCGCGCGTCCGCCCCCGCCGCGCCATGGTCTTCGAGGATGAGAGCAGCGACGACTTGTCCAGCTGCAGATCTCCTCCTCCGACGACGGGATGCATTATCGGTCGATGGTAGAGCTAGGGTTAGGGTTACGTGATTTGGGGATTTGGGGATTTGGGGATTTCATGATCTGGTTTTCGATTTGAGTATGTGCTCCTGTAGATTCCTGCTAGCATTGAAGACCAAGACTACAATGGCTTGGAGAAGGCACCAGAGGGGCTCTGCGTGGAGCATCGGCTGCCAACCGAGCGCCGTGTAGCTTTTGAATCATTTGAGACTGGCAGGAGGTTTCTAGTTTGTGCTCACTGTAAGTTTGATGCTCTCTCATGTTCACTGTAATATAGGTACTACTACTGATGATGAAGCATATGGTTTTACCATTTAGTAGTTATGATGCTTATAGTAATGATGGTCACTGCAATATTATAGTTGGCTATGTTCACTGTAATATTGGCAGCAGCTTAGTTGGCAGTGCAGAAGCTCATATTTTAGTTAGTTATTAGTACTGAAGCTCACAGCAACATGTTGTGTAGGCATGTGCTGTTAGTTGATTGAGGCAGTGTAGATGCTAATAGTTTAATTGAGGCAGTTTAGGTTGCAGTAGTTGCTAATTGTTTGGTTGGCCACATGTATAGGTTGTACTTCTTATGTTGTTAGTTGATTTTTTAAAAGTGGTAATTCTTGAGAGTAACAATATAATTGTTTGCTATATTGCAGGAAGCTGTCAATTGTGGTTTCCTTGCTTGGGTTGACCCAGAGTGGCCTCCCACAATGCAAAATGCATTGTTGAAGCTTTGGGAAATGTTTGAAGACAGCAGGACTGCTAGGAGGAAGGATAACTGGAAAGTTCACTTACTATCCACCACCTTAAAGAAGAGAAAAGGAATCTGGATGCCAACTATGACAAACTAGTTGAAGATGTCCATCAACTTCTCAATGCCGGGGAGGACAGGGTGTTGGATTTAAGTTATGTGCAGGCTAAGGAGAAGAAAGTGAGGCTGCCATTTGCATCGATTGTGGCTGCCATGAAGAATGAGATGGAGAAGAAAGAGGCGAGAGAACTTCAAGATGAAAGAGAAGTACAAAGTGTTGATGAACCTGGTAGAAGCTCAAGGCAGTGTCATTAGGAACACGAAGATGAATCATTTGAAAGAGAAGGAAAAGCTAGCTGAAGGCAACAACAATTTAAAGATTCAGGTTGATGAGCTCACCCGGTCGTGAAAAAACTCACGAGAAGAGAATGTGCAGTTCAAGAAGGGACATGAGAATCGATAAAAGCAGGATGAGTTAAAGCTCCAGCTTGCTGTGCAGTTCAAGTCACTTGAGAAGAGCAAAGAGAAGTTGGAGTTGATCCATGACATCTTGAAGGAATGAGGTAGATGAAGATGATCTGGGTAGATGAGGCGAGCATACCTATCATGATATAAGTTGGTTTGATAGAAGGCTTTGCTAATCTTTTGTGAAGGGTGGTTTAGTTAAGTGTAATGTATGGATGTAGTAGTTGTGAACAATGTTGGAGACTCCATTATGTTATGATCTTTAGCTAAGTGTAATGTATTTCTAGCTTTAGTTAAGAATCCATGGTCATGTTGAACTCATGTATGCTCAAGTTAGATGGCTCAAGTTATCTCCTCTTCAACTTTGTGATGAAATATTTAGCTAATGCTCTCTCGTTAGATGGCTCAAGTTATTTAGCAAATTTAACTCTGGCCAAAATCAAACCAAATCAAACTCATCCCTGGTTAGATGGCTTGAGAAGAGCAAAAAAAGCTGTTGTTGCCCTCACAACAAACCAAATCAAACTCATCCCTGGTTATTAAACAGAGCAAAAAACAGAGCAAAAAAATAGAGCTCAACAGTGGTGGCCCTGGTTATTAAAGCAATGCGCGGGGCGAACAGAAGCAGTTTGTGCATTTGGGGAAAAAACTAGGGTTAGGCGACGCGGAGGCGATTCTGAGCGGGCGGGCGGAGGCGATCTCGCGATCGGCGGCGGCGGTTGTGTCAAGTCAATGTCCATGTCGTGGTCTTGGTCGTTCTCGGGCCCCGGCTTCGTCGAGCCTCTGGAAGGAGAGGGCGAATCCAGGTCTCGGTGCCCTACCGTGAGAGCCCGATGGCGTATGAGCCGGAGAAGCTCTGCTGGTGCAGGCAGCGTGTGGAAGGCGCCGAGATGGATCTCATGGAGCCGTCGGAACCCGGCCGGAGGTACTACGCCTCGTGGATGCCATGGTAAGTTTCAGTCTTGTTATACTTTTACATTCATTAGATCTTCTCCTCTCAAACTCTGATTTACATTGGTACAGACAAGGTGGTTGTGGCTACGTTGAATGGCATGATGATCCTCTGCCAAGTTTTTGAGTGATTTGATTGGAGATTTGCGAGATGAAGTCGTAGGCTGAGAGGTGAATCAAGTGTTGCTGCTGTGTTTGAAGATTACAGTGAAGTTGTTGCTCTGCCTGAAGCTCAAAAAGGAAGAGAGGTGCTGGCTTTGGAAGATCAGCTCAAGGAGAAAAATGCAGAGCTAGATGCCTTTGAAGGGAAATATCGAATGGTGTCTTCATTTTTCTTGTCTTTGTGGTAGGTTTAGTCACAGCAAAGATCTTTGCTGCGATAAGTTAGTGTCGGTGTAAGGTGTTGTTTCAAGTTAGTGTCGGTGTTGATCCTCTTGTTGTTTCAAGTTAGTGTCGGTGTTGCAAGTTAGTGCGGGTTTCATCCTCTTGTTGTTGATCCTAGTAATGTGTCGGTGTCTTTGTAATAAAATGTCCAAATATTGCCAAATGAGCAAATATGCATTGAGTTGAGTTGTTCACAAGTGCCAAATGACCAAATGAACATGACAAAAAGCATTGAGTTCCTCACAAGTGCCAAATGACCAAATATTGCATATATTGCAGGCATAATATGTTCACAGGAGCATTATAAGTTCACAGGAGCATTATAAGTTCACAAATGACCTAAGCACACATACTTAGTACTCCATTACAACATACATCAGTTTTGTAGCACAAATAACTTAGTTTTCCAGCACAAATAACTTAGTTTCCCAGCACAAATAACTTAGTTTTCTAACACTCAACTCGGTACTCCATTAGAACTCAATTACGGTACTCCATCATACCAAAGTAGCAACAATTCTCTCACTCAGGTGTTACCACCGGCGGTGAAGAATGACATCAAGCAGTATATTTCCACAGGGCACTAGAAGAAGGAGCACGGAAGATGAAGCTCTGCGAGAAAATCTTGGGGCGGTGAAAGGCCTTGCAAATGTTGCACTTGCATTTGCAGTTCTTGCAGAAGTAGCTTTTGCACTTGCTGTCCCTCTTGCTCTTGCGATGGCAGTAGCTCTTGCACTTGCAGTGTAGCGAAGTAGTTCTTGCGAAGAAGACCTTGTAGAAGCAGACCTTCTTGGTGGCTGCTGTGATCTGATGGAGTACCTTGGGTCCTTGATCTTGCAGCTTGACTACCTTCATTCCTTGATCTTGCGGTGCCTTGCAAACATAAAAGAAACATGCTAGTTAGTCACAAGGTTTATAACAAAAACTAAGAAGGAAACAAGACTAATTAACAATGAAAATTCACAAGGGTTTACCACATGCTTGTTTTTCCTCATAGCCAACTCTGGTCTCAACTCTTTCTTGCAGTTGGTGTACCTATGGCCTTGGAGGCCACAGTTCTTGCATGTTATAGTGGCCATTCTTGAACTGTCCTTTGGTTTAGGCACCTCAAATCTGCCCTTTATTCTCTTCTCTTTCCTTCTCCCCTTCTTCACATGAAATTGGGGTGGCTCTATGTATGGTCCACTGTCCTTGTCCAATCATGTTCACCAGAACTGGATATATCATTAGTTCATATGCAGCAAGGTAAAAGGTTTTTGAAGAAATTGCAAACATAGTCCTCTGGAAATCTTTTTGCCTTGTTAATTGCTGATATGGCATGGTTGCATGGTACTCAGACAGGTCCCACTTTCGCACCCACATGTGTAAGCTTCCAAGTTTACAGCATGTGTTTGCTGGCCACTAGTCACTTGCCAAAGATTTACACCAGCTTGGATAGGTTTGCAGAATCTGGCCCTTTCCTTTTCCTCCTCAAGCTTCTCAGCATAATGTGGTGTGATTTCCCATAGAGATTCCCTTCCTTTCTCTCTGTTCCTATGCCACCTCACCATCTGCTTGTCCTTAATACCATCAATCATGGTCCTAATAGGTTTTTTCCTAAAATGTAGGATGTACTTGTTGAACACCTCAGAGAGGTTGTTAACAACCAAGTCTGTCTTGTAGTTAGTGTCAAAAGCATGCCTAGCCCATGTGTGCTTAGGTATTCCACTAAGCCACTTCCAAGCTTCCACACTCTCATTTTCAAGTCATTCATGGCAATGTTAAACTTGTGCTTTGGTTATAGGCATAGTGGCATTATCCATGCATTTCTTAAGATCTTCCCCTAAACCCAAAGTGCGGAAATTTGCATAGAGGTGTCTAAGGCAAAATCTTTGATGACAATTTGGAAAAACTTGGTTTCTTGCATTTAGCAGCCCTGTTCACATAACATGCTAGACTTAGGTGATGTACTAGTAAAAGAAAGAACATAACATGCTAATGCGGAAGAACTATAAAGCAAGATAGTAACGAAAAGATGCATACATACCTTCATCTATCGACATGATAGTATAAGGGCCAAATTTGCCTACTTCTCCTCCTAGGCATATCTTCAGTTGGTGTAGAAACCAACACCAGTTAGCTGTGTCCTCTTGTCCAACAACAGCAAATGCAAGTGGGAAAATATTATTATTCCCATCTCTTCCAGTGGCAGCTAGGATTTGAGCACCAGTGGTGAGCTTAATAAAGCATCCATCAACACCTGTTGTTGCAACCAAATAACAATTAAAACTTCTACAAAGCATTACTAAACTTTATATTTAAGTATGAAGAACTATAAAGCACCACTACATCCATTGACAAAGAACTATAAAGCATTACTAACCAATGAATGATCTGCATCCACTGAGAAATCCCTCCCTTGCTCCATTTATGCAGAAGAACATAGCATGAAACCTTGGTCCTGGATGTGGTATTTTTGTAGTTGGTCTTGGAGTAACTGTTGCAACTACAACTCTACTACCGGGGTTTGTATCCATGATGGTGCGAGCATAATCCCTAAGCATGGGATCTGCTTCTTGTGCTCTCCTAGCACAGCTTCCACAACAAGATTTTGGCCCTATAGGCCATGTGCCTTAACACATCAACACCATACTTCTCATTGCGGTTGTCAATCGAGTGTGTATCTTTGGTGGTTGGATCGAGACTGAACAAGGACTCATAGGTCTTTGCAAGCCACTTGGCACTTATCCTAGATGTCTCAGTCTTTGCTAGGGCAAGTGTGCTCTAGCCTTATTTTCTTGATAGCAAAAGTTTTCTCCCTTTGATAAGCTGCAGCAACTATGCAAAATGGCGGTGCTCTTGCTTACAACAAGCAATTATCCTTTGTGCAAATTTACATGATACACAAGTCTACGGCACATGTGATGTGCAAGCTCAACAATGCATCTCTGAATTGTTGTTGATTCTTGAAGCACATGTACAGACATAACTGCTGATGTGGTTGCTCAAGTTTGTCATTGTACAGATCCTTGGCTTCCTTTTCTTGGCCCTACTCTTCCTCCCTTTAGGCGGAACAAATGACAGTGGCTCATGTCCATCATCTTCATCCTCAAACAACAACCCATCATCTTCTTCATCGATGAAGGAATGAAATCAGGTTGCACCTCCTCCAACACACTTGAGTGTGTCCTAGTAGTAGGGCCTCTCTAACTGCCATCTTCTTCCTCTTTTTGCAGGTTTTGCATTGGTGCTTCTTCATTGCAACTACTTTGACCTCATCCTCCTTCTCCTGTTCCTCCTCCTCCTCCTTCATCTCAAACAAGTCCTCAACCTCGGTGTCACCCTCATAATGTAATTGTTCCTCTTCGAATCCTCATCTGAATCTTCATCTGAATCTTCATCTTCAACTTCTTGCTCTGCTAGTTTATTCCCTCAATTATCTTTGTGTCTTCAATTATCCTGTACTTCTCCATGCGAGAAAGGATTGGTGTCATTGTCATATGCAACAGCCTCGAGTCATCACTGTTATTATGTCCCTCTTTTACCCTGCATCTTCCTCCATTACAACTTTCGACTTGCCCTTCTTGACATTTCGCTCTCTTGTGTGCCTTGACTATGAAAAACAACACCTTGGTGATCAACAGCAAGAACTGCAGCTCACCGAGATCATACACAACAGTTGGTCTATATAATATAGTTGCTAAATTTTCTTTTCTCCTCGTGAAATTGCTATAGTTTGATCTCGATAAATCTTCTTGTTCTATCGACATAGAAAAGGTGTTGTTGCCCTCACTAGCAAATTCAGAACTAAACTATCTGATATTCCTTCTTAAGTTCTGCAGACTTGATGTTTTTGTCAATTAAGTCTAACCCAAGCTCTCTTTCCTCTCCAATGCCTAAATTCTTCATGTGATACAGTTCATCGAGAAGGAATAACCTTGTGTGTGCATCGGTGCATATAAGTTCGAAATGTGACATCTGAGCTGCATATCTTCCTATTCAGATTGTGTTGTGCATCAAAATGAATCGAACATCCCAAACAGCATCATCAAACTACAATTGACATCACAAATTACAGCATCATCTAAGCATCATCGAAACACTAACCCTAGCCCCTGTTTTGGATACGAGAAAGAAGCGAGATGGAGAAGGACTTCTGACGCGTCGCAGAGCTCCTTTGGTCCACCGATGGCTCTTTGGTAGGGTGGGCCACCCATATCTCTGCCGACTTCAATCATCCTCCATGGACAGTGCGACCTCCTCCTCCAAATCCTTGTAAATGCTCATTTGGAGTAGTCTGTTGGAGCCGTCGTCGACATCCAGACCTAAGTGGTCATCGGGCCGAGGCGGGAAGGTCCCGTACCCGCCAAGCCGTCCGCGCCACGGAGTCGCCGCCGCCATCGCCGGAGAGAGAGTGGAGAGGGAGGCGAGCGAGGGGAGAGAAACTAGGGTTAAATCGCGTCTGAGTTCGACCCGAGCCAGCTACTTAGTGCGACCGAGCCAACTAGGAGGATCGACCGGCCAAGGCGGGTGCGGCGGGTAAGCCACGGTGGCACGACGATGGGCCCTTCAGGTCGAATCGTGGTCAATACACGCTTATCTGGTGTCGAGACCGGTATGCAACACTTAGGCTTAGAGTTGGCACTGCATGGCAAAAAAAGTGATTAGTGGTACTGACTCGTTACAACGTGCTGAAGTGTGGTAGTTCCTTGCAATTAACTCAAAGGGCCTTCTTCTTCTTCTGGATATTACAAGTAGAGAGAAGAACCGGTGGTGGGGCACTTTTGTGGCGGAAGAAACATGCATTTCTTTCACTCCATATGGTCCAAGAGTTTAGCATGGCAAATGATGTCATCATCTTCCTGTTGGGGCAGTGGCGGTGCCAAGATCGGAAGCCTGTGATGTCATTTCAAATAAGTGATGTAAAGTATATGTGTTTTCATCAATTTTATATAAAAAATGACATGATTTCTACTTGTGTACAAAGGATTTACCAAAATCCCGTGTAGTCAATTGACCACATTCCTCTTAACGTGGCTTCGCCACTGTGTTGGGGACGATAGTGTCGGATAGGCCATCGCCTTCTGCTGCTTGTCGAGACGGGGTGATGCTCCCGTATCTTAACGATGAAATTAAACTTAGATTAAAACCCTAGCGAGTTTTTTTTTAAACGGAGGCAAAAGCTTTGCCTCATCCATTAAATAAGAGATAAATAGAGTTTGTTACAAGTAACCCGAATACACTACATGAGATTACTCTCGCAAAATTATGGACCCTAGTTTATTTGCACCGGCAATGATCCAAAGGTTGGCCTCGGTCGCGATGGAGGCAAGCAATATCGTCGGTGGTGCGCTCTTGTGCTTGAAGACTCTTGTCTTTCGCTCGTTTCAGATAGTCCATGAAACAAGCACGGTGAGGGATGCCTTGGTCTGTCGGTTTGGCATGTCGTTGTCGCAAGTATTTGCCCACAAAGCCTCAACCGGGTCGAACAAGGGCCAAACGGTTATGCCAAGCCCGCTAATGTGGTATTTGTCAATGACCAAGGACCAAAGCCTTCGGGTGTAGCGGCAAGAGATGAGTCCCACATGCTTGCACTCCCTTGCAAAGAGGGCAAAAATCACAGTTGGCCCACGGCACGCTTCGCCAATCTATCGGATTCTAACTTGTAGAGACAACGAGAACTTGACTTTTGGAGGATCCCAAGCCTTCCAAACCATTTTGTCCATGAGTGAGAGAATCATCCCTAGGAATTGCTCCTTATATGCGGAAGTCGCCGAGTAGAGCCTGCTAGCCGTATGTTTCCATAGGATGTCGTCCTCGGTGAGCTCATCGAGTTGGACCTCATGCAAGAGTGCCCATAGGGTGAAAAATTGTGTGATGTGCTACGTGGAAGCGTTGACAGGAGGTTTGATCTTGAAAATCCAAGTGTTGTGCTTGAGGGCCTCCCGAACCTTCAAATTCTTTCTCTTGGATGCTTCATGAATGAGCAAGGCAATGTCTTTTGGCTTGCGCCCAAAAAGCCAAGGAGAGTCCCACAAGGGGGTCTTCACACCGTTACCAACGATGATAGTGGTGGAAGCATAATAAAAAAATTAGGTTCTCCTCGTCACATGGGTTCCTCATCCCCACCCACATCTTGGTAGGCTCCTTCCATTCATACCACGGCCCTCGCAACTGAAGAGCAGGCGTAAACTTGTTGGTGTTGAGAACCCCGAGTCCCTCATATTGGAGTGGCCGGCAGACAATCTCCCAATTTACCTTGCATTTTGCCCCTGTCATCTTGTCCGACCCGGACCATAGTAAAGCTTTCTCAAGCTTGTTTACATTGAGAAGGATGGTTGGCAGGATGACCAACGGTGTGACGGGGTAGACCATCTGGGAGTTGATCACAGACTTGGCAAGAGCCGTTCGTCCGATGGTGGTGATGCTTTGGCCCTCATGAGTTGTTAGCTTGCTCGCAACCTTGCTCACTAAAAGATGAAGATCCACCGACTTTAGTTGCCAAACTGAGAGAGGGAGCTCCAAGTATCGCAAAGGGAAGAAAACCCTTGTAGCCGACAATCCTTGGGTAGGCGACCCAAATTGAGGTGGTTGCAATGAATGGGCACAAACGAGCTCTTGTGGAAATTGGTGCATAGATTGATTGGGGCCAAGACGGTCGCGTCATCCGCGTAGAGAGAGGTCCTCATCATGCCTCCCCTTCCCCTAACTTTATGGAGGAGCCCCTCTATCGTAGCAACCTCAAGAATTCTTTGGAGATGAGGGTGGGTCACTGAGCACGAAGCCAGAGAGAAGCTAATCCAAGTTCAATTTTCCAATGTCATGAAGAGAGGCCCCAAAAGCCGCAAAGATTCAACTGGGATGAGCTAAATTTGGAATCAATCTGACGTACGTAAATGGCCTTGTCTCCTTGATGACCGAGCGAGGTTCTTGATGCGATCAAGGACATGCCAAACATTTGTCAAACCTCATGAGGGTCGTTGGTCATTTTGACTCACTTCACACTACAAACCTCCAGTGGCTCAATTCTGCAAATGTGGTGCTTCTGTCTAAAAAGGAAAGGGGCGGGAGGAATCACCGATGTGTATTTTCTCTATTTCCTACTAAATGACACATTCCTGAATCAGATGCAAGTTTTAATGCGTTCAATAACTCATTTCAGTCTACATTCGCTAACAATCAGCCCGAAAAGGAAGGGCGCACGGAATAATTTCAGGTATCAGACTTGTCATCTGCATTTGAAAGCAGACCAAACCAAAACATAGCAGCTGAGGGTTAGCAGTTGACACTACCAAGAAGCGAAAACATAATGAAGCAACAATGGATCCCCGCTGCGCATTACTAATACCAAACAAAGTCAAGAGTTGCATCAAAGCAGCAGCATCCTTAGCGACTGAAAACATCATCAAAGTGCTTAACCAAAACTTCCACATGCAAAAATCTTAAACTCTTACACGCTAAAACACACGGACCAGTAGAGTAGGGACCCGCTCACATGAACAGGTTGGGCCTCGTCGCCTTGTAGGTGGTCTTGAGCTTGCGGGTGGGGGGGCGCACCTTCTGGTACACCAGCGGGAACTTGATCTTCGAGTTGTGGAACTGCTTCGTGTTGTCCCTCTTGCACAGCTTGAAGTCCACCGTCGCAGTCTTGATGATCTGGATGCAGGGGGCGCGCACGCGGTGCCGCGACGCCATCTCAGTGTACATCTGCTCCACACCGCCGTTCAGGGTCGTGTCGCGGTACTCCTTGTACATGTTGTGGTAACCGGTCCTGCTCTGGTAGCGCAGCCAGATGCCGTAGTTCTTGATGGTGGTGGGGTTCTTCTCAAAGATCTGACAAAAGAGAGATAGACAAGACACAATACTTGTTAGAATTACTAGAAGACAGGACAGTGTAATACATCCATGGAGGGGGAATTACTTGGATTGGATAAAATGCAGATAATGTAACCAAGATTGAAGTAAAAGGAGCAAACATAATAAGTTAGCACAAGCCAGCTATCAACTTAAGTGTATCAAACCACTGGTAATCATTTACATGTCCACGTCTACTAGAGTAGAATAACAGAAGTTCATGTCCACATCATTCATAAATAACGGTTAGTGAAACATGTCAGGATATATATGTTTTGATTTAATGTTACTACCAGCTCTATTAAGAAGCTAGACACATCTATTTTCATTATGCAAGATCATTGACCAATCTATTACTGACCTTCTTAGTCATCCAAACCTTAACCCTCACTGCAAGGGTAGCTATACCGGTTATCTTCCTGACTATACATACCCATATTTAATTGTGGTACACAACAACTTGGTACCATAACACAATCTCTGCTGCACTTGACTCCACAAGGAAAGACAGTACAATGGCGTCAAGCATAACAGATAGAATGACCGGAACAACTTGAATGATAGTTGCAGTAATATATGAAGGATTGGCATGACAAAAAAGAAACAGAAAAATAAATTGGCATTACTCTTGCAACAAGTCCTACCTGATGGTCACACTTGATACATGTTATCTAACTTTTTCTCTGTTTTTACATGTATTACATGCTACAAAAAACATGCAAGTATTTTCAAAAAAGAAGCATCGAATCAGGACACTTCCACGTTTTGCAGAGCTATTGTGTAAACTAGTCAACAAGTATTTATGGACAAAAGCAGGGTGAATTGGGTATCACATTTGATACCAATTCAGATCAAAACTAGATGTGCAATACTTCAGGCACATCTAGATGTGCTTTAGCAAAACAAGCAGACTGAATGGAATGCCACAATGTTGTTTCAGAGATTGGCTCATTCATTTACATTCACAACGAATGAGGCCAAAAAAGACTTACAAGTCGCACTATAAATCTACCAAATGCCTCATTTCAGCACAGTGTAATAGAACACACGAATTAAACCTACAACACACAAATGTCGACACCAATATATACGAGGAACTAAATCACAGCACAAGCCCCAGAAACACTTTTTATCCATCGCTTGGTCAAAGCTAGAACACTGCAACGCTGCATACATCTTAACTATGCAGCAACTAAAATCGAGCCTCTCGGTACCAAATCTGAGATATTGCACAACTATGTATCATGGTAACTAGAGGAAAGTGTTATACCTCGTTGATGGCGAGCATCTGGCCGTTGGCCTTCTTCACCTTCTTGAGCTTCCTCAGGAAGTACCTGCGCGCAAACAACCAAACAATCAAACACATAAGCGCCGACGAAACCAGCGCGCGAGGAAGATCGAGGTCGGGGGAGGAGACTGACCAGAACTTGGACTTGGCGCGGACCTCGTTGGTGGCCCAGAGCTTCATGCGGTAGATCTTGGGCTGCTCATCGCCGGGGGTCGGCAGCGCGCGACCCACCACCTGGTACTGGTGGAACTGCGCGCAAACACACAGAGGTCAGATACGACGGGGAGGGACATCGACGGCGCGGCGGATCTAGAGGAGCTTACCCTGTGGGCGACCATTCTGGCGAGCTCTCGAGACCGGAGGCGGAGGAGAACTGAAACCTAAGAAGGAGATGGCGGCCGTCGGGGGAGGAAGAGGAGGCGGACGACTATTTATCTGGGAGGCGTGGAACCCTAGCGGGCCGTGCTTTGTGGGCTCTGGAACGCTCTGATTCAGTGGCCTGCTTTGGGCCGGACGAAACTGGGCGTCTCTGTTAGTTACTGGGCCGTCACTTGCCAAGCTCTTTGCTGCTAGTTTCTGTTTTCCCTTTTACCTCTGTTTCTTTCCTTTGTCTCAAAAAAAAACCTTTGTTTCTTTCCTTTGCTCAAAAAAAAAAACTCTGTTCCTTTCCCTAAAAAAAAATCTCTGTTTCTTTCCCTCAAAAGAAAAAACTCTGTGTTCTAGGTGATTTTGAGGACGTGTTTGGTTCGCGGTAGTGTAATGTCAACTGATAACGACGATAATAGTTAGGGCTAAATCATGTTTGTTTAGATTGATCTACAATGAATTTAAATTTGATAACCCCGTAACATATCCCACCCTATTCAAAATAGATATTGGAGATATCCGTGTAATCGATCTGATTGCCCGCCCCCACACAGCGTCGACCTTGCAATCTTCTTCCCAACCACGTCGCGATCTCCACCTCCGCCCACCACTCCTCCATGGCAGGAGATGTTTAATCCCATAGCCGAGAATGGCGCACACCTCGTCCTCAGCCCGCCTTTGTCTTCATGTTGGTTACAATGGAATTAATTTGGAGCTATGTCACTAGTACCATGTTGTCGGGGGTTATTTTTTTTAAACAATCACGTCTCTTGAGGTTGAGGGAGCACCGACCATGGTATGACAAGTCGGGCATTACACACTCCTCTACGTGTTGTACACTTCGCCTCGCTGCAACAACTGCCTTACATGACTGGTGAAGCAGGCCATTGTTGAATCCCTCGCCAGAAGTGGTGGCCGCTTGGGGACGGGAAGAGATCTCCATGGGCCAATGGTGTCCACGATCAACTCTCATGTGCGCGCTACAATGGCATGGGGACCCACAAGTTTCACATGGAAAGGTGAAAGAGTCGGTTACCCATGTTTGTTTTTGGCAATTGATGACAATCCATGTGGACTAATGGTTGCATTAAGTTATACTTTAAGTTTTGTCCATAGACATTGCTTGAAGACCACATGTTGGTTTCAAGGTTAAAAGGAGTTCATGTGATGACCAAACTGGTATTCAAAGAGTTATCCAAAGAGTTTTAACAAAGACTTATGTACGATGCATTTTTTTTTAAACGAAAGGGGTTTCCCCCCGCCCCAACTTTTATTAAAGCCAAGGCAAAACCACACACATTCACAAACTGTTAACAGCGCTCAGCGACAACCAGAGTAGCTGCCACAAACAACACATACCCAGGGTTCTGAAACTACCCTATTACATCATCATTCAACAAGGGGGTCTTTAATTTTAAGGCAAAGGACCCAAACTAGAATAGGATAACGGAAGGATGAAAGCTAAGCATTAGGCACCCCATTCCAGTCAGCCCCAGCTATTCATTAGCTCCAGGCAATCCTAAGCAACTCCCCTCTTCGATGGTCCAAGAGTCTTAAGCACCGGAGAAGAAGAGCACCCTGGGCCTCGGAACATAGGATTTTTTCCATTGTCTGATCAGTGCCCCCAACAGATCCAAAGCATAGCGTATACTTTGTCATCTTCGCCCCTGGAAAACAAAATCATTGCGCAAAAGCCATAAGCTCCATAAGGCAACAGAGGTAGTGGTATTAAGAGCTTCAAATTGTTTTCTCCTCTTCCAAAAGGAAGAGAGTGATGTAAAATAAACATGTACAGAAATGTTGAAGCATTCAACAATAAACACCCAAATCTGCTTAGCCACAATGCAATCAAAGAAAATATGTTGTATTGTCTCTTGGGTGTTTGAGCATCCTAGACGGTTGAGGTCACCGTGGAGCCATATTCCATTGTGGTGAAGCTTCGTGGTGTTGTTGGGAGCCTCCAATCAAGTTGTGGAGATTGCCCCAACCTTGTTTGTAAAGGTTCGGTCGCCGCCTTCAAGGGCACCAATAGTGGATTCACGACTCTTGCATTGTGCGAGGGCGTGAGGAGATTACGGTGGCCCTAGTGGCTTCTTGGGGAGCATTGTGCCTCCACACCGCTCTAACGGAGACGTACTTCCCCTCAAAAGGAAGGAACTTCGGTAACACATCCTCGTCTCCACCGCCTCCACTCTTGGTTATCTTATCCCTTTACTTGTGCAAGCTTATTTGTGTTCCTATCCTTGCTTGCTCGTGTGCTTGAGTTGTTGCATCATATAGGTTGTCCACCTAGTTGCACATCTAGACAACCTTTATTATTGCAAAGTTTAAATTGGTAGATAAAAGCTTAAAAATTGTTAGTTGCCTATTCACCCCCCCCCCTCTAGTCAACTATATCGATCCTTTCAATTGGTATCAGAGCCTCATCTCTTTTTAAGGACTTTATCGTCCGAAGAGTATGGTTGATGTCGTAGATGATGTGGGGGAGCACTCCGGTGCGAATCCGACATCATCTACGGGAGATGGGGGTACCTCGATCTCTCGTGGGGAATTCAATGTGGCGTTGGACACATTGAAAAACTCCATGACGAGCGAGGTCAAGGACATGTTTAAGGAATTCCTAGAAGGGCTTAAACTTTCCACCGCACCGTGAAAGTGGGTGATCCCGCCAACACGGGAGCGGATGCTAACTCCGATAAGGGGAAGCTACTAGTGAGAAAGCCCCTCGTCTAGTGGTAAGAATGGCACCGCATCTTCGCCCATGTGCAACCTCCCGTTTATGGTGGACGATTCCTTCCACTCATTTGAATCATGCGGTCCACCACCTAAGATTGATAAAAGGAGGATTTTGATTCTTGGGTTTATCGTTTTAAGCGTCATTTAAATCATGTGAACACTAACCTTTGGAGAATCATTGAAGAAGGTTTCTATCCGCATGATCCGAGCAACTTTTCTCCTAGAGAGGTCGTGGACCATCAATTCAATGAGAATGCTCTCTTCATCATCCAAGAAGCAATCCTTCCCAAGACCTCCCTCATCTCGGCCTTACTCCGTGCCAAAGATGCTTGGCTCAAGGTGGTTTCCATGTATCGAGGAAGCGCAAGCATTCAACGTTCAATTATGAAGTGGTCCAAGATGAAGCCGATGAGTTTGCAATGAAGGAAGAAGAAGAACCTCGTGAGCTCTATCGGAGAGTAACCAAGCTCATTGTCTCCTCGGGGTCATGGAAGTAAGGACACCGATGACAAGCTGGATCAAGCGCCAAATTTCTCAAGGCAATGATGCCCTACCACAAAGCCATGTCCTCCGTCATCCGTCAACGACCTGACTTCCACACCTTGTCCTCAAGTGATGTGTTGGATGAGTTTGTGGCTATGAGCATATTGGACAAGACCACCAACAATGCGGTGCTTCGCTCCCAAAGAGCAAAGAAGCCCAACCTGTATGAAGGCCAAGAGTTGTGTCGAAGAAGATGGAGAGGAGGAAGAAGAAGAGAGCAACCTCGAAGATACTAAGTATGATTATCATGAACACATGGCCCTTGCTTCAAGACAATTTTGGAGCAAGAAGAACTCAAGGCCCAACTTCAACAAGAGCAACTCAAGTGGCTCTAAGGGCAAGCAACGAGTGAGGACGTGTTTCAATTGTGGCAATGTGAGTCACTTTGTTGCGGAGTGTCCATATGAGAAGAGGGAAGACAATGGTGGCAAGCTCATCCGTAAGGACAAGGCCAAGTCTTTCCCCAACAAGAGCAACTTCCCAAAGAAGACTCCTCACAAAGCCTTGGTGGTTCAAGAAGAGTACAATGAGGATGATGATGATGATGAGGATGGTGAATCGGTTGCCATGGCCTCCGTGGGCATTGCAATGACTCCTCGGGTGTCTCTCTTCGGTTCACCCAATGAAAGCATCACCGCCAAGTGCCTCATGGCCAAAGCCACCAACAAGGTAACCCCCAACATCAAAACTACCATCATCAATCATTCTTCTTTGTGGATTGCATTGATGAACATGAGGGGACTAATGTAGAGGAAAATGAATTTGAGATCTTTATGAGTAAACTCAAGGGCAAATCCAAGAAGCGCCGTTGCTCTCTTGGAACAACTTAGTGAAGCCAATGTCATGATCGAGACTCATGAAGAAACCATCTCTAAGATGGAAGGGCATAGTCGTGACTATGCCGATGAGATTCGGATCTTTCAATGCTCTTGAGGAAGAGCGTGGTCTTCGTTTGGCTCTTGAGGAGTCACTAGCGATGATCACGCTAAATTAAAGAAAGACCTTGATCATGCTCTTGTTGTGTCTCGTGTGCTTAGTTCCGAGAAGGCAAATCTTGGAGTTGATCTTGCTAGACTCAACGAGGACCTTGACACTCTTGACAAGGCTCACAAAGTCTTGAAGGGTGCTCATGCTAGTCTCAAAGAGTCTCATGATCAACTCCAAGTGAAGCTAACCAAGGAGAAAGCCACCTTTCCTCATATGATATTGATTGATAATGCAAATGCTACTAACCCTTGTTGTGAGCATGTGCATCTTGTTGAGGAGAATGCTAAGTTGAAGGAGCAACTTGAAAAGGGCCTTGTCACATGCATTCAAGGTGAGAAGAACCTTAACGACCTTTTGAGTAATCAAAAGGAAGTTGTAACCAAGGAGGGATTGGGTTCGCCCAAGCCCAAGAGCAAGAAGAAGAATGACAAGACCAAGCAACCCCCCCCCTCAAGCAAACTTTTGTGAGGGAGGGAGAGGGTGCTTCCAAGAAGAAGAAGAACCGTGCAAAGGGTGGAAATGTCAAGAAGGACAACGTCATCCCCATGAACATAGCCGGCGACTTTAACCCCTTGAGGGAGTCCTGGATTAGGGGGTGTCCGGATAGCCGGACTACCATCATCATCCGAACTATCATTTGTCGGACTATCATCATCGACCGGACTCCAAGACTATGAAGATACAAGATTGAAGAGACTTCACCCCATGTCCGGATGGGACTTTCCTTGGCGTGGAAGGCAAGCTTGGCGATACGGATATGTAGATCTCCTACCATTGTAACCGACTCTATGTAACCCTAGCCCTCTCCGGTGTCTATATAAACCGGATGGCTTTAGTCCGTGGGACTACGATCTAACAACCCTTACAATCATACCATAGGCTAGCTTCTAGGGTTTAGCCTCCTTGATCTCGTGGTAGATCCACTCTTGTAAACATCCACAATATCAATATCAATCAAGCGGGGCGTAGGGTTTTACCTCCATCAAGAGGGCCTGAACACAGGTAAACATCGTGTCCCTTGTCTCCTGTTACCATCGCCTAGACGCACAGTTCGGGACCCCCTACCCGAGATCCGCGGTTTGACACCGACATTGGTGCCTTCATTGAGAGTTCCTACGTGTCGTCACCGATAGGCGTGATGGCCTCTTCAATCGATAACGACGCAATCTGGGTGAGACCTTTCTCCCGGACAGATCTTCGTATTCGCGGCCGCGATGCTGGCCAACTTCGCTTAGCCATCTGGAGCAGATCGAAGCTACGCCCCTGGTCGTCGAGTCGGGTTTGGAAGCTTAAACTTCACGGCCGATATCCGCGGGGACTTGATCCTCGATGGATCTGAGCCACAGCCGAGCATGCCGCGCTGTCACGATGGGCATGACCTAACTCTGCCGCCGGACAGCACCTTAGAGGCCGCACCCGGATCCGCTCCGACTTATAGTCCGGAGCCGATCGCTCGAATCGAGGACGGATGGCTGGACACCGCCTCGGGAGCCGCAATTTCTACGGCGATGGAGCCGAACACTTACCTTGTCCCGCATAAAGCCCATGACTCGAGGTGCGGACTCTGCGGACTCCGGACCTCCTGCGCCCTTACGCCGAATCCGATTGGGCGCCGATCATGGAATTCATCGCCGCGGACATCTTTCAGCACTCGCCCTTGGCATATCATAAATTCATCAAGCATCTCTCGCTATCAGGAGAGCCTGGCGAACTACGGCCGGGGCGGTTGGGACAGCAGACGACGAAGAAATTCAGATCCCACCCACCACCCACTTAGCCACCGTCGGCGATTTAGCAAGCGTGCTCGATTACGACTCCGAAGACATCGACGGTATGGGCGGCGATGCGGAGACTACCAAGAACCGGTGCCTACGGACACCTTTGAAGACCACCTCGTCATCGACATATACATGGTGGACACCCAAAAGATGGGAGCGGCGAAGAAGCGCGGAGGCTGATTCCTTAAAGAAACAACCCAAGCGCCGACGTCGTGGCGCCGCTCTAAATCCGCCACGGCAAGAATGGAGATTCCGCACGAGATAATAACACCCGAGAAAGTGTCGAAGACAACTCCCTCCAAAGACGATCCAGCGCGGGAGGAGGCGGCTCAAGCCCTCGGGAGAGGGCGGCGATTTAAGAGGTCGAGGATGACAATTACTTACCTCCCTCCGGAGGCGAGGCAAGCCTCGGCGACAGCCAATCGTCGTGCTCGAGGATCCCGTCGAACAAGGCGTTTTAGACGCGGGCTAATGGCCACGACAAGCGGCCTAAAGAAAAAGCAACAATAGCTTCAAGCTGATCAAGACCTCTTGGCCGACGGATGGACCGAGGTCCTCGCGGTCGAAGAGTATGAACTCGAGCGCCCTCAAAAGTTACCCAAAGCGCAAGTTGCTCCCCGATTAGAGGAGGCAACATCACCAGCGCCTGTCGGGCAGACCGACCACCTCGTGGCGCGATAGAGAGCGTGCAAGCCCTCCACCAAAACCGTGCCCGGCATCGCTCTAAAAGAGGAAGCCACGGGGAACGCGCCGAACTTCGAGATATATTGGAGGACAAGGCAAGACAATCCAGATCTATCTATGGATCACGTGGGCGCCCACCACCCACGCGAATACCGTCGCACGGATACAACTACTCGGCCGGGCGAACACAGCAGACAACGCTCTCTCGAGCTACGTCGCGATATTGCTCAATCTGAGGCGCCGCACCCACTATGCTTCAGCGACGAGTAATGGATCATCAAATCCACGAAGGTTCAAACCCGTTAATATCGAATCTCGATGGCACAACAGAGACCCAGCGGTGCGGATTGAGATTATCTCCTCCATATACACATGGCCCGGCGGCATCTTCACGCCATCAAATATCTCCGCTCAAGCTTAAAGGACCAGCTCGGCATTGGCTTAACAGCCTGCCCGCAGAGTCAATTGGATCTTTGGGAAGACACGGAAGCCGCATTCCTCGACAACTTCGAGACGCGTATATGCGACCACGGACGCAGATGACCTAAGCCACATAATCTAGCAGCCAGACGAATCGGCGGGCAATTACGACACGGTTCCTAACAAAGAAAGATCAAATCGTCGATTGTCCGGATGCGAGGCACTCGCTTCCTTCAACCATAACATCCGCGACGAGTGGCTGGCCCGGCACCTAGGGCGGGAGAAGCGAAATCCATGGCAGCCCTCACTTCCCTCATGACCCGCTTACATGCGGGAGAGGATAGCTGGCTCGCTTCGAATAACAACCTCGGCAAAAGCGCTGGAAGTCCGGATACCAAGGACCGCAATGGCGAGTTGCGTCGAAACAAAAGCAAGCGCCGCGTGCGGCGGCAACAATGAGGATAGGGCGATCAACGCCGGATTCCGAGGCTCAAACCGGTCAGCGGAAGAAGCCATTCAAAAGAACCACTCGGGCCCGTCAATTTGGACCGAATACTCGACCGCTCTTGTCAAATACATGGAACCCCGAAAAGCCAGCTAACCATACCAACAGAGATTGTTGGGTATTCAAGCAGCGAGCAAATTAATCGCCAAAACAGTGACAAGGGGCTACACAGCGATGACGAGGAAGAGACCGGCCGCCGAACAACGAGAGGACAAAGGATTCCCCTCAAGTTCGGACGATAAACATGATATCACGCAGCATATTCCCAAGAGGGAGCGGAGCGTGCACTAAAGGGCGATATCTGTGATGGAGCCAGTCACCCCAAAATTCAACCCATGGTCCTCTTGCCCGATCACTTTTGATCGAAGAGACCATCAAACCGATATCCGCCATGGCGGATTCGCGCGATGGTTTTAGACCCAATCGTTGATGGATTTCACCTCACGAGAGTCTGATGGGCGGCGGCGTAACTGAACCTGCTTTATCGGGATCGGTCGCAAGATGGGCATAGACCCTTCAAGGATTAAACCTACAGCGACCTTCAAAGGCGTCATACCGGTGTCGAGGCCAATTATACGAGCTCGATTACACTGAAGTGGTCTTGGATCCCGGATAATTTCGAGCGAGGAGTTAATCTTGACCTAGTCCCGTTCCGCGGCGGCTATCACGCTCTGCTTTCGGACAAACCGCGTTTGCAAAATTCAGCGCGTGCCGCATTATGCATACCTTAAGCTCAAGATGCCAGGCCCTCGTGGAGTCATCACGGTCAATGGAAACACGGGCGCTCCTCCGAGCGGAGGAACATCTGCGGCTCGTGGCGGAAATGCTGAGCAGCCTTTTAAAGGCAATTATCGAGTCCGGCCGTTAAGCGGCCGGACACGACCAAACGCGCCGGAGCAAAATCAACCAAGACCACAGCACGTTCCGTGCACACGTAATAATGCGGCCCCAACCCCAGCCCTCGCAAAATTGTAAGACAAACTCTCGCGTACATAATTACATACTGGAGATACCATGGGCATAGGGGAAGGGCACAACCACAAGACCAGTGCGGTTCGACCACACCAGGGCTCCCAAGTGTGTCGCTCTTTTTCTTTTATTTTTCTCTTTTTATCTGAGAACTCAGTCCGTGGCGAACTGCCGAACTCATGATGCAACAGCCGAGGGAAGGACAAAGGCGCGACGAACACTCAGGTGGTCTCCATCACGAGCATTAAATTTGTTAAATACAACATTCCGCGGCCTACCCGGAGAGACGCCTTTAATTAAATCCAATCCTTGCTTTCCGCACTATTTGTATCATTCCGCACGATAGCATATCTTCTCGAATAAAATGCAGCACTTTTTGCCTATAATGGCATTACTTTATATATATATGTTCATTTATGACATGTTGCACCCGTGCATCTTAGTGCGCCAAACACACGAGGGCTTATGTCCTCCGCTTTATGGTGTGATAAAGTCCTTTACTTTCACAAGTCGCGCACCCCAAACTTATAGCATTATATGAATCAGCTCGAATCATGCCTTGGGTCAATAGTTGGGTTTGCGGCTCCCATGTTCGGCACCTTACGTTCCGTTCTATCGGCTAAGGTAGCACTGGGAGAACCACTGCGATTGCGCCCGGTTGAGCAGGTTAACGCCTCGATGGAAAGCTAAAACTGACCGGCATGATAAGGCGAGAGACTGGTCGCTGTTAAGAGGTCCTTCGGGTCCTTAAAGACCTCGCCGCTTGACGAAGTTCGGATTATGTCCGATGAAGGCGTGGATAGCGCCCCAATTCGGTCTTCGAATACTAGGGGCTTCACGAAATTTAAAATTATAAATTATATGGCTAAGTGAGAGTGTTCAAGCACTATAAGTCCGGTTGCCTTGTTCGTTGTGTTGAGCGCCTCCTAGATGGACCCAAAAATGGGAACAAGAGTGCTCAAGTTTATCCGAACACCCGGACTTTCGTGGCATGGGGCTGAAGCCGACGACTTGCCATCTCTCGATTTAATAAGCGGCCGCCTGAAGGTAATATTTTAAATTAAACAAGCGTTGCTTAGCGCATATGAACAAGGTTTTCAGCGCGCAGGGATAACACATTGCGAATTCACTCAAAATTACATCCACAGGGCACTCATCCGCAATCTTGCGGGCACCCTTCAGACAGCCTTATAGTAAATTTGGGCGTCGATGCTCCTTGCCCGCTGGTGGCGCGTCGATGATTAGCTTCTCGCATCCAGCTTGCCCCAATGCACCTTTATGCGGGCAAGGGCCCGACGAGCACCTTCAATACTGGTAGAGCACTTGATAACCTCCACCGAGGCACGCATCCACCAGCCGTCGCCGAGGCGAAGTAGCTCCAGGCATGGCCTCTCCAGCCACAACCGGACTATGAGGCCCTTCATGGCCTGCTCGGCCACCTTGTGAAGCTCGACCAGCTGCTTGGTGGGTCGCTAGAAACACTGGATGGCGGCCTCGGCATCTTGAGACCGAAGACCTTCTCTGTTGAGCTCCCTCCTCGGCTCGGTAGAATCTGGCGGCATCATACACGCTCTGAGGCAGATCTGCAAGCATACAGAGCTCCGATTGGGTAAGTAACACATAATTTACATTCACATGCTTGCTTTGCATGAAAAATGCCTTACCGCCGCTATCTTCCTCATCAACTCAACCTCTGAAGGGACTTATGGGCCTCGGCCTTGGCGGTTTAGGCACTTTCGAGGCGAGGCAAGCTCGGACTTTCGAGTCTTTGAGTCACGCTCCAAACTCTCATGCTTTTCCATGAGAGCACAGAGCTCTTCTTTGGACCACCGCCACCGCGCCTCCTGCTTTTCTCGCTCTGCCCGTTCAGTGGCGCATGCGTTCGACGCGAACACGGCCTCCTTGAGGTCGCCACCTCATTCGTGGCCCTGCAGTACCCATGTTATCCTTGTTATTTTTGTCGCAACCTAAATCCTTTTCTATAAGGTACAAATTCAAAGTGGTGTTACTCACCTTCTTTGTCTTGGAGCTGCTTCTGGCGCGGCCGAGCTCTTGCCCGGACCGCTCGAGCTCTGCTTCAATGCACCGACCTCTGCGGTCGGTCTGGCGGAGGTCGGCGGCAACCTGCAACCCATATTGACATAATTTTTAGCAACCCTCGTATATCTTTTTAAGATCCTCGGTCCGGCTTTTCTTTCCGAACACCGAACCGAGCATCGAGGGCTCTGTCTATGCGGTATTACATTGCATATTTTAACTTCTTACCTCGAAGCTCGATAGAAGGCTATTGCGAGCTTGGTCAGCCCGCCTTTGGCGAGCTGCACTTTTCGAATCACCGCACTCATAATAGTGCGGTGTTCTTCCTCGATGGAAGCGCTGCAGCGCCTCAACAAATTGCCCGGCGCCTCGGTTGGGCGGAAGCCGCCGGCGTCCGCGGTCTTGCCCTTCATCCGAAGGGCGCTGCCGGACTCCGGAACCACTGCGGGTTCTGTTTGGAGTCCGGCGCAAAAGTCCGGAGGGCGCCTTGTGGCGCCTCGGGCCTCCCCGATGGGACCCTTCTTGGGTTCCCACCTCGGCGTCCTCGGTGGCGCGAGGGTGGAGGCGGTCGGGATGGAGTCTACATCCGGCGGAGCCAGCGACCCGCTTCGAAGAAGCGGGAAGATCATCACCGGCGAATCTACAGCGTTATGCGGCATTAGAATGACACTATGTGGCGCAGAAAAAGAAATTATAAATCATTGAGGAATCCGGATACTTACGATCTCGCCGGAGGCTGGCCCTTGAAGGCCATTCTTCCTCGCCAACATTGATGTTGGCGAGCTGTCCGGGAATAGTCCTTCCCTCTTGGACCCTCCGGCCTCCCCTGTTGGGAAGCCTTCCTCTTCCTCTCTCCCTCCTCTGGAGAGAGTCCTCTCCTCCTCCTCATTTTCGGAGAGAGTCCGCCCGAGTCGTCGGACACAAAACAGGCACTCTTTCGAGCACCGTGGCCTCCTTCTTGGCCTTCTTCTCCGGCACCACGTGCGGTGCCGAAACCAGCAACCTCGCTAGACGAAAGCGTCTCTGGGTCTTCGGCATAGGGCCGGACAGGTAATCTGCTCCGCCTTCCTCATTCAGTCTGTCAAAGGAAAAGGGAAATTAAAACCGCATAGAGTCAAACTATGAAAAACAAGTGTCCGTAAAGGGTAGAATCACTTACCTCGTCGGCTGGCTGCGGCGAAATCCGCGATCTTGATCGCGGATGCGAAACCAGCGCCCTTGAACAGCACCTTCGAGCGCCTTGCGTTGTGTCGAAGAGCTTGTTCAGCGCTGGTGCTGTTCGGATCGAACTCCATAGATTGAATGCCGCTCTTGGCATGGGAGAATCCGTGACGAGCATGACACAGGCCACGTTAACCAGCTGAGCTTCTTCACGGCTTCTTGATACGAGCTTGGAGTCCGTCGGCTCCTTCAAACTACCCCACAAAGCCCTTCTCTTTCCGGGAGGTGAGCTGCGTGGGGATACCAGATCTAAACTTCGGGGCGCCGCCCATTTAGGGTCACGCTGCTCGGTGATATAGAACCACCCGATTGCCACCCCTTGACGGATTCCACGAAGGCCCCTCGAACCAAAGGGCGTTGGGCATCTTGCCCAACATGGCGCCTCCGCACTCCGGAATGCCCTTCACTACCTTGACTTGACATTGAAGGTCTTGAGCCTAAGCGAAGTGGGGCTGGATGCGAGGAAGGCCTCGCACAAGGCGATAAACGCCGAGATGTTGAGGATGAAGTTGGCGCGGATCATGGAAATCCAGGCCGTAGTAGAACATGAGCCCCGGACAAAGGGGTGAAGTGGAAAGCCCATCCATGGAGGAAGTGGGAAAGAAAGACAACCCTCTCATGGGGCACGGGGGTGGGGATGAGCTGCCCCTCGTCGGGCAGCCGGTCTTGTGATGTCGCCGGAGAGGTATCCGGCGCCCTTGCTTTGGCGTTGCTCCTCCTTAACGGTGGAGGCCAACCATTTACCTCCGCTCCGGACATGGTCGGAGAAGGTTGAGACGAGATCTTGCGAACTTGGTATTTGGAGCTCAGTCTTGAAAGATGGATAAGCAAAGGAGGAAGAAGGCGTGGGTGAGAAGGTGAATCCTTATCCCTTATATGGGTGGGCGAAGTCTTATCGTCCCCACCGGCCTGGTAAAACTCGCTTATCTCCCAAGCGTCACCATCAATGACGCGTTGGGTTACCCACGCCCGTATTGATGAGAATCCGGATTAAGGGAAACACGATCTACTGCTTCAACAAGGCGTGCCAAGAAACCGCTTCGCTAAATCTTGCCGAGGTGGTAAAGTAAAAACAATTGAGTAATGGCTTGGTAGTGGTGTGACGTCATGCCACGGAAAACGTCGGCAGATTGAACTTGTGTATATATTATTATTCTCTCTACGGTGGAATGTGGAATTTATTTTGCGAGCGGACACTATCTGGTGTTCACAATCTTCTATCATTTGGAGGAGGAACCCGCCTTGCAATGCCAAGCAATATACACGCCGGACTTATCGTCATTGAAGCCTGGTTCAGGCTACTCTTGAGGAGTCTGGATTAGGGGTGTCCGGATAGCGGACTACCATCATCACCGAACTATCATTTGCGGACTATCATCATCGACCGGACTCCAAGACTATGAAGATACAAGATTGAAGACTTCACCCGTGTCCGGATGGGACTTTCCTTGGCGTGGAAGGCAAGCTTGGTGATACGGATATGTAGATCTCCTACCATTGTAACCGACTCTATGTAAACCTAGCCCTCTCCGGTGTCTATATAAACCGGATGGCTTTAGTCCGTGGGACTCGATCACAACAACCCTTACAATCATACCATAGGCTAGCTTCTAGGGTTTAGCCTCCTTGATCTCGTGGTAGATCCACTCTTGTAAACATCCACAATATCAATATCAATCAAGCGGGGCGTGGGTTTTACCTCCATCAAGAGGGCCCAACACAGGTAAACATCGTGTCCCTTGTCTCCTGTTACCATCCGCCTAGACGCACAGTTCGGGACCCCCTACCCGAGATCCGCCGGTTTTGACACCGACACCCCTCTTATGTGTTGTGCCGTGCTAGTGATGGGCATGTCTATGGTAAATTTGTTGGTTCTTCTTATGAGTACATTGAATGGTCTATTTGGGTTCCTAAGACCCTCGTTACTAACATCAAAGGACCCATTACCAAATGGGTACCTAAAACCAAGCATTGATCTCTTGTAGGGGTTTGCTTCCGGTGGGGGATCATGGTTGCTCGATAGTGGAGCAACAAATCATATGACCGGGAGCAAGGACATGGTGGTGGACGTGCAAGAGATTCCATCTATGCCCACCGATGTCGAGTAGGGTGATGCATCACATTCTAAGGTATTGGGTATCGGCAAGGTTGTCATTTCTCATGATCTTACGATCGAGAAAGTCATGCTTGTTGAGTCCCTTGCATACAATTTGCTTTCCGTTCGTCAACTTGCAGTCATGGGTTTTGCTACTTTTTTTGACATTGATACCGTGGCCCTCTTGTGGAGCAAGACTCTTAAAGTAGCCTTTGTTGGGCATGTCGAAAACGGTCTCTATGTGATTAACTTTTCGGAGCGACCCACTAAGACCGCGACATGCCTAATGGCTAAAGTTGACGTGGGATGGCTTTGGCATCGCCGTTTAGCCCATGTCAATATGAGATCTTTGCAAAGTCTTCTCAAGGGGACCATGTCCGTGGACTAACAAATGTTAGTTTTGCCAAAGACCGTGCTTGCGATGCTTGTATTGAAGGAAAGCTTCATGAGAAGGCTCACCCTCCCACGACTATCATATACTCAAAGAGACCCTTGGAGCTCCTTCACATGGATCT
Source organism: Aegilops longissima (assembly GCA_021605205.1). Classification (NCBI taxonomy): domain Eukaryota; kingdom Viridiplantae; phylum Streptophyta; class Magnoliopsida; order Poales; family Poaceae; genus Aegilops; species Aegilops longissima. The sequence goes on along the minus strand of CM038676.1, from coordinate 639,392,315 downwards.
CTTTGGGCCACCATCATTGATAGTCTTGGAGGAAGAAAGTATTGCTTGGTGATTGTGGATGACTATTCGAGATACACTTGGGTATATTTCTTCAACAGAAGAGTGAGACTCAACAAACCGTCATCGACTTTGCAAATGAAGCTCAACGTCAACATAATGCAAAGATCTTGACTATAAGAAGTGACAACGGCACCGAGTTCAAGAACTACACCTTGGATGAGTTTCTTAGTGATGAGGGAATCAAGCATCAATATTCTGCACCATATACCCCTCAACAAAATGGTGTTGCGGAGAGAAAGAACCGGACGTTGATGGATGCGGCAAGGACCATGATGGCGGAGTTCAAGTCTCCATACAACTTTTGGGTCGAAGCCATCAACACCGCTTATCATGCATCCAATCGGCTTTATCTCCGCAAAGGCTTGAACAAGACTCCTTATGAGATACTCACCGGCAACAAGCCCAACCTCAAGTACTTCCGGGTGTTCGGGTGTAAGTGTTTCATTCTCAAGAAAGGTGTTCGTTTGTCTAAATTTGAAGCTAGAGCTCATGAGGGCATATTTGTTGGTTATGCTACAAACTCTCATGCTTACCGTGTCCTCAATAAATCCACGGGACTTATTGAGGAGACGTGTAACGTGGAGTTTGATGAGAATAACGGCTCCCAAGTGGAGCAAAGTGGCACTTGTGATGTAGGTGATGAAATCCCTCCCCAAGCCATAAGAAGAATGGGAGTTGGCTTTATCCTACCCATTGAGGAACCCCTTGTGGCCGAAGGAGAAGGACAATGCTCCACTCAAGTGGAGCCATCACCAATCCAAGGCCCACACGCTTCCGAAGATCAAAGTAAAGGCCCTCAACCTCATGAACAAGACCAAGGGCAAGATCGTGCTCAAGACGATGATATCACCTCAAATGATGCCCAAGGTCAAGTTCTCTCCCCCGAGCATGCTCAAGATGGAGATCATGCTCAAGGCGGCGCTCAAGATGATCAAGTGACCCTCCTCATCTCACCTCAGGAGGAATTAGGCGTCGTGCCGCCAAGATTGCTTCAAACTCACCACCAAAGGCCATCTCATGGAGAATGTGGTTGGAAGCCTAAGAAAAGGGGTAAGCACTCGTAGACAATTGGCAAACTATTGTGAACATCACGCGTTTGTCTCTTGTGTTGAACCTCAAAAGGTCTATGAGGCGCTCGAAGACTCGGATTGGCTCAATGCCATGCATGAAGAACTCAACAACTTCGAGTACAACAAGGTGTGGAGATTGGTGCCAAGGCCATCGGAGAACCACAACGTCATTGGAACCAAGTGGATTTTCAAGAACAAGCAAGATGCTCATGGGAACATTATTCGCAACAAGGCAAGATTGGTAGCACAAGGCTATTCCCAAGTCGAGGGTATCGACTACGGTGAAACCTTTGCTCCCGTTGCTCGTCTTGAATCCATTCGTTTGTTGATTGCTTATGCTTCCCGTCACAACTTTAAGTTGCAACAGATGGATGTAAAAAGTGCTTTTCTTAATGGTCCCATCAATGAGTTGGTCTATGTCAAGCAACCCCCCGGGTTCGAGGACCCCTACTTCCCGGATCATGTGTATCAACTCGATAAGGCACTCTATGGCCTTAAACAAGCCCCACGTGCGTGGTATGACCACCTTACCGAGTTGTTACAAGATCGTGGTTTTGAAGTGGGGCAAATCGATCCCACTCTTTTTACCAAGAAGGTCAATGGGGAGTTGTTTGTATGCCAACTATATGTTGATGATATTATCTTTGGTTCTCCTAACAAAGCTTTCAATGAGGAATTTGCCGCTCTCATGACCTCCAAGTTCAAGATGTCTTCGATGGGAGAGTTGAAGTTCTTCCTTGGTTTCGATATCAAACAAAGAAGAGAAGGAACCTTCATCAACCAAGCCAAATACACTCAAGACATGCTCAAAAGATTCAAGCTAAGTGATGTCAAGCGGCTACTACTCCAATGCCCACCAAGTGCCAACTTGACATTGATCCCAATGGTAAGCGGTGGATCAAAAGGTATATCGCTCCATGATTGGATCCTTGCTTTACCTTTGTGCATCTAGACCGGATATCATGTTGAGTGTGGGAATGTGTGCACGGTTTCAAGCCGCACCAAAGGAAAGTCACTATGTGGCGGTCAAGCGAATCTTTCGATATTTGGCTCATACCCCAAACTTTGGCTTATGGTACCCAAGAGGAGCAAACTTCAAGCTTGAAGGATTTACGGATTCTGATTGGGCGGGAGACAAAGTGGATAGGAAGTCCACCTCCGGAGGGTGTCAATTTCTTGGTTGCTCCTTGGTAAGTTGGTCTTCCAAGAAGCAAAGTTGTGTGTCACTCTCGTCCACCGAAGCGGAATATGTGGCGGCCGGTAGTTGTTGTGCTCAACTCCTATGGATGAGGCAAACTTTAAAGGAGTGCGTGTCATTTGTGACAGAGTGCCTCTTTGGTGTGATAATGAAAGTGCCATCAAGATTTCTCTCAACCCGGTGCAACACTTCAAGGCGAAGCACATCGAGATTCGGTATCATTTCATCCGGGATCACATTAGGCGAGGAGAGATCGAGCTCAAGTATGTCAACACTCGGGATAACCTTGCGGATATATTCACGAAGCCCTTAGATGAAGCAAGATTTGCGAGTTAAGGCATGAGCTAAATATCATTGATTTCAGCAATGTGACTTGAGCCGTGCACTCCCACCACACTCAACGTGTTGTCTAGTTTAGGTGTAGGCATGGACATAGGGGAGTATTGTTCTCTCGGTGAACTCTCCCTCCCCATTATGCATAAATCGATCACCTCTTTCACATTAGCCATTTTTATGGTACTTGTGTTCCAAAGACGAGTTTTGGTCATGGGCCCAAGGATAATTCTTGGCGGTGCCATACCATTCCACTCAAACATAGGTGGCTTGACCACCGACCTCTCTCTTGAGAGTCTTTGTCGTTTGGTGGTTGCTTGTTGTCTTTGCCTCTAGTTTGTACCAGTAGTCATGGTTTCTTGTGTGTAAAAGATTTCCTTGCAAAGGCCCTCTTTTTGTTTTTGAAACCTGCGGTGACTTGAGATTCACGGTACTACATGCGGCCAGCTGCGGTACTACCAACAGCCTGCCAGTACTACCGCTTGCGAAACACGGTACTACCGCAACCTCACGGCAGTAATTTTTCTGCCGCCCGGTTCAGCGGTACTACCGCCTCGGTCAGAACTCCCTTGAGCGGTACTACATGATGATCTGCAGTACTACGCGACAGTTCGGCGTGGGGATAAGGACCAGGCGGGGGAGTTCTAACTCCCATACCCATTCGCTGCCTTCTCCCCACGCCGCCTCCTTCTCTCCTTGCTCAAGAACGGGCCGGCGTCTCTCGCGGATCTCCTCCACCGCTGCCCTCCGTGATTCCGACCGGTGGGATCGTTCCCCACCACGTGCTCTTGCTATGGACCCGGTTTTCCCCAATTCCCTCTCCTTGTTGATGGTGTTTGGCGTTTCTAGGTTTTGGGGAGGCTTGTGTGTTCTTGAGATTGATAGGCCTAATCTCTGCAAGAATAGGATGAAGGAGTGTAGTATTGCATAGGATTTATATGTGTATTGTTGTCATGCGCTAGATCTGATCATTTGTAGCACCGCCGTTGTTTGCGGTTCTTTTGATTCAAATCGATAGTTGGATCCGCTGCGACACGGTACTACCGCCCGATGGCGCGGTACTACCGCTTGCACGGTACTACCGCCCCTCGGTGCGGTACTATCAGCTTCTGTCGGCACTACAGCTCTACTTCGCTCCAACCACGGTACTACCGTGACCTCGCCGCAGTACTACCGCGTTTGGAGCGATACTATGTTTTAGTGCATGACAGTGGCGATCTACCGTGTCTCACACCTATCGCATGCCAACTTTCTCATATGTCTCCTATGTGTTTCTTGTGCTTTTTCGTGGCCTTTGCATTGATCTTCTTTGCGTCTTTGGTGCTTTGCGTGTGTGTTTCAGGTGGTGGCTCTCGCCGGTCCAATCCCAGCCGTGACACTGGCTCCAAGCGTCTGCGCAACCCCGGTGAAGCACCAGAGGGCTCCTCCTCTGCCCCCAAGCGCCATGTCAAGACAACTGCCAACAAGTTCAAGGAGCCCGCCAAGGGCATGGATGAGATGCCACACTCTGACTACATCCGTCTCAGGCAACTTGATCCGTACGTGACCCCTCGTTCCTCAGTCAGGGGCTGTGAGCTGTTCTGGAACAAGCATCAAACCAACGTCTATCTGGACGTCATCAAGAACAAGCAGAATACCTATGTGGATGTGAAGTGGATTGACATGCATCACTTGAGGAAGGAGAAGTTCCGTGCCTACTTTGGAGAGGCTCTGGACTTGGTGGAGCAGTTTGGCATTGAGCATGTGATCTCTTTTCACCTTGACTATGATCCTGAGCTCATTGGTCAGTTCTTTGCTTCATCTACTTTCACCCCAATGAGGAGAGGAGGATGACCTGGATGTCAAATGGCCGTAAGTCGATGCTACAGGAAGGAGTTCATGGATTTGCTCCAAGTTCGATGACGGGCTTGACTCCCGTGGGTGTTCATCCCCATGCCAACCTGACTCGCCAACAAGGACAGGCTTGCACCGTACTATGTTGAGAAGACACTTCAAGTGGCAAGATAGGGTTGGTGCTCAACTCTTTTCTGGATATCATGTACGCATCTTCCGCAACTCCTTGTTCCCCCGCATTGGTGACAAGGACAAGGTCCATGCCTATATGGTGGATATGATGCTCATCCGCGAGGAGGCTCGTGTGTCTCGAGACTCAGCCACTTGATATCTCACACATCATGTGGTGTGAGCTTCGATTTGCGGTGTTCAACCGCAAAGTGCCTATCTCGGGCCGTGTCTGTTTCTGCGATCTCGAGGACTTGGGAGAAGATGTTCCTGGTGAGGAGTTCCTTGCCCTTTTTGGATTCGCCATGACCCCATCTGCTGCGTGTCAAACCCAACTGGCCAACACTACTACTCGTGCCGAGGCGTCTGCTGCTAGGGCTCTTGTTGGAGAGGAGGATCTTGGCGTCGAGAATGTTGATGAGGGCCATGCTGCTAGGCCTTCACAAAGCTCCTCTATGCCTTCTTGGGCCACGAAGCTGAAGGACAAGATGAAGACTCTTTTCTGCATGCAAGCCAAGGGGCAGTACAAGACTCATGTGGCATCCAAGGAGAGTCGTCGCGGGACAGGAAGATCTTGAAGCTCTATGGTGAGGATGTGTCAGGCGGGTCGAGGAGCACATCACTCCAGAGGCCGAGTGGATGGCGAAGCAAGGCTACAAGTGGACTGATTACGAGGAGGACGTCGAGGAGTCCATCCTGCTGCCGAGGAGTCGGCGGAGAGGGTTGGGGCGAGTTCCCTTCCGCTTGAGCCACCGCTTGTGTGTAGGTGTCCTCTCTGCCTTTTTGGCGTCTCGATGCCAAAGGGGGAGAGAGCGTAGGGATTTGCGAGTCTTGTGTCGTGTTCGTGTTTGGTGTGTTTATTGCGTTTTCGGTTGAACCTCGTTTGCATCGTTTGAACCTCGTTTTAGTTGCTTTTCCTTCATATGGTGTAAGACATATGCACTCTATCTATCTTAGCAAGCTTATGTTATATCGTGCTATATGTTGCTTAGATGTTATTTTTCGGACCTTTGTCTCTAAAATATAGGGGGAGTGGTGATCCTAGTACGTGTGCTATGCAGTCCAAAGCATTCATCCAGAGTGCACACATCTAGGGGGAGCCCGTCTATATTTTGGAGAGGAGGGGTTTGCCCTTGCTCTATATTATTGTATCTTTGTGCAAATCCCGTATTGTCATCAATCCACCAAAAAGGGGGAGATTGTAAGGGCATATTTATCCCTTAAGTGTTTTGGTGATTGATGACGATACTTTTGCGGACTAATCGTGCTCTGAGTTCCTCAGATGGTTCATCTCTAGGCTCGAGACGATTCGGTGCCCTCGGAGACTATTGAAGGCGGCGTCGTCCTCGTTTCTTTTGGTGGATTTGAGTCGTGGGAGAGCCGTACTATTAAGAGGGGTCCGCGTCGGAAAGGTTAGGCGGAATCAACACGTACACTTGTCCCTCCTTTCCTGCACTTTGGAGCTTCCTTCGTTATCTTGGTTGTGCGGAAATCGACAAGCGCCATTTGTACTTGCGGTAGTACCGCGGTACCTGTGATAGTACTGCTGAGGTGCCACGGTAGTACCGCTCGGAGGTAGTACCGCTGGCTCCAAGGCCTAGTGCCGCTCGGTCTTTGTAGTAGGGGCGGATGTAATTTTTACATCCGCGCCCCACCACGTAGTATACCGCTTCGCCCAGTAGCGGTAGTACCGCTGAGCACACGGCGATCTTGCTCCCTATGAGCCGTAATACCGTGGCCCTCCTACCGAAAGTACCGAGTTTCACGGTAGTAGGCACGTGCTACGGTAGTACCGCTCCTCGGGCGGTAGTACCGCGTCGGATTTTTGCACTACCGCAGTTTCAGCGGAAGTTGGCTCGGATGTAATTTATTTCATCCACGCCCTTCTCAGGCCGTGACTCCCCTGCCTTACGGTAGTACCGCAAGGTGGAGCGGTAGTACCGCTGGCGGTAGTACTACCCTTAGTCAGGCTAGTCCCGCTGTCTTCTTTGCCAGCCGGTAGTACCGTGGTCGGTCCGCAGTAGTACCGCTGCCTCCTCATGATAATACCGCTACCGAGCGGTAGTACCGCGTGTCGCGGGCTGAATAAGTGGATAACGGTTGGATTTTTCCACGACTATATAAGGGCATCTTCAACCTCTAGTTGACCACCTCTTCTCTCTAAGCTCCATTGTTGCTCCAAGCTCCATTTTGGCCGATCTCTCTCCTAGCCAATCAAACTTGTTGATTTGCTCGGGATTGGGTGACAAGGGCCCGATCTACACTTCCACCACAAGATATTTGATTCCCCCCACTTATCCCTTGCGGATCTTGTTACTCTTGGGTGTTTGAGCATCCTAGACGGTTGAGGTCACCGTGGAGCCATATTCCATTGTGGTGAAGCTTCGTGGTGTTGTTGGGAGCCTCCAATCAAGTTGTGGAGATTGCCCCAACCTTGTTTGTAAAGGTTCGGTCGCCGCCTTCAAGGGCACCAATAGTGGATTCACGACTCTTGCATTGTGCGAGGCGTGAGGAGATTCTGGTGGCCCTAGTGGCTTCTTGGGGAGCATTGTGCCTCCACACCGCTCTAACGGAGATGTACTTCCCCTCAAAAGGAAGGAACTTCGGTAACACATCCTCGTCTCCACCGGCTCCACTCTTGGTTATCTTATCCCTTTACTTGTGCAAGCTTATTTGTGTTCCTATCCTTGCTTGCTCGTGTGCTTGAGTTGTTGCATCATATAGGTTGTCCACCTAGTTGCACATCTAGACAACCTTTATTATTGCAAAGTTTAAATTGGTAAAGAAAAGCTTAAAAATTGTTAGTTGCCTATTCACCCCCCTCTAGTCAACTATATCGATCCTTTCATGTTGCTCGTCCTGCATCTGCACAACAAGAACGACGTTTGATAGTTCATGAGCCTGCTTCCCCAGAGGCTCCTAAAGCTGAAGACATTCCAGCTGTTGACCCCACCGCAGCTGAAGACATTGGTCATCATGACAATGTTGAAGATGATGAAGTCCTTCCTCAGATCGACCACAATGTGGTATCATCGCCTGTTCTTACGAACAACGAACTCATCAGCATTGGTCGTCCTTTAACGCCAACTGCTCAGGATGACTCATGGGCTGATCACCCACAAGACTCCCCCCGTCAAGCAGAAAACCCTGTTACTCCCCCAACTCATGTCACCTCTCCGGTGATTGAAGATGAAGACTTTGTGGCCCAACCAACTCCATCTCCACAAGCGTCGCCAGCGTTTCGCAGGCTTCACAAAGGACCAAGGCCACAGGTCACTCTGTCAAGTGTTCCAAAAGGAGAAGTGCGCCAATCCGTTTCACGCCAAGTCTTTCCTGAAGCCTCTCCAACTGTGAACAACCCCGAGACTGAAGCCAATATGGCTGAAGATATACCGGCTGCATCGGCCGTTGACCAAGAAGAACCAAGAGAAGAAGATGCACGTGTTGCTACACCCACAACCAACCAAGTTGTTCTTGAGGAGAACGTGTCTGACCCTCCACCTACTCAAGTGGAGGTTAACAACAATGAGGCTGCCACCAACACCAACACTGAAGCCAATGACGTTGTCATGGTTGAAGCTAATGTGGCGCCTGAAGTCAATGTGGTGCCCGAAGTGATATCACCTGAAGTCAATGCTGCACCTGATGCAAATCAGCAGCCTGAAGCCACTGCCACTGCCAATGCTCCGGTACCGCCTCCCAGGCCACATACTATTGAGCAAGCATACAACTATGGTCAGCTGGTCACTGTCAGATGGCCTATTCTGGTTCCTCCTCCTGCTGCTGGTTCGCAATTTGACTATCACGTCGAGCACATTCAACTATGTGTCATTTCTTATTTTACTCAACAATCATCATTGACAATTACGACGTGTTTTTCACCATTCATACTATATCCTTAATTTTACTATGATATATGAGAGTGCACATCAATGGTTTTGCGGAAAGTAGAAAAACTAGGAGACAAGCCCGAGTCACCTTATTAGGTGATGATGGAGGAGACAATGAGGTGAAAGATATGTGATTGACATAGAAGGTGATGATTGAAGAGAAACGATTAGTTGAAAGAGATGTGATGGACAGAGTAAAGCCACGAGCATAAAGATATGCGATGCACATAGAAGGAGAAAGGGAGGACATCGATCCATATTTACGAAGACATAGATAAGAACAACAAAAGTATCACACTTCACACATCGACCAACCAATGACACATGTTGCTATTGGGGCATATCACCCCCCTGCATATACTTGTTAAGATGAAGATGAAACAGTTAGTTGGATGCATTTCTCTGATATTGTTCTATCGCAACGCACAAGCATTCTGCTAGAGAGGATGTAGATAAATTCATATATTATATAGTATCATTAGTATTAACATGTTTCTAAATAGTTTTTCTTACTTAGTCCATGATGTTTGATTCAACACGAGATCCAAAGTTCTGTGTGAAGCCTGATATTCAGATGCCGACAACAATGTTTGATAGCTAGGGTGTGAGATAAGGCAAACGCCCGACGACTGACTAGCGGTGAGGGAGAGCATGAGGTGATTGGTTGTGCGAACAGAGAGTTAGAGGAGTGGCTACCTTTTTCTTATTTATTATATTCGATAAAAAAGGAACGGTTATTTATGCGATGATATAAATGTCACATTACCTAACAAGTCATTTTTAGAGAATAGACCAAAAAAATTATGTATAAATGAGCCTACAATTTTGTAGCTCATGGAATGCCCAACAACGGATATCATATTTTTGTTTTGTGGTAATGCACGGCATTCAACTATATGTTACGACGTGAAAATGGCTCAGGAGGCATCGGATCTGCCTTGGCCGGGGGTGGTTCATGGGTGGCACATGCCTCCTCCCTCTTGATGGCAGTGACAGATCGCCACGAACACGTGGGGAGGGGATCAGAGTGGAGAGCGGGGCAATTTGAGGGGAACTCCTCCTTAACGGTCCGTGGAGAAGTACGATGTGAAGGAGAGAGGGCGCCATGGCGAAGGCTAACTGGGAGTCATCCAGTTTTAAAGGAGACGGCTCTAGCGCGAGAAATGTCCTACTACGGTGAGAAACCAGGCGGAATGAGGAGGGTCCGACAAGAAAAGGTGCGTCATGGGATGGAGTTTTAGTGTTGGACCGGCATGTTGGAGATTAACATGACGGAAAGTCTGGACAATCATATTTTTCCCCCACATATGGTATGTATTTGGGGTAACCCGGACCGTTTAAATGGTTGAATTTTGAAAGCTCGTACTTATCCGAACGTACGAGGGAAAAACGGCTTCTGCCTTAGAGATGATTTTAATTATTTTTATTTATATCTATTGTAGCCCGTAGTAACGCACGGGCATTTTACTAGTGTTTTTAACGACTCTGTATGATGAAAAGTATGTTTCTTAACGATGTGATGTGCGTATAAAGTGTCATGGATGAATGCATAGTGGGAATGAAATGCATGGCGCGAAAAATAAATGAAATGAAATGAAATGACACGCACTTTGACGGTATTGTACGTGGATCTGCCTACGTGGCGCACACCTCACTCGTCTTCTTCCCTGCTCTCCCCCCTCCCACGTCCACGTGGACATGGCGTCGGCTCCTCGCGGCTGCGGCGCGGGCCACGCTGGTGCCCGTTCCGCCGGCGCCGGCGGGCCAAGTCCCCGCCTTTCAGTCACCAACAGCTAGCGCCGTCTTCCACCACCACCACCCCCTGTCGCACCTGCGAAACCGCCACAGCCCGCCGTGCCCAAAGCCAGTCGTGCCAGCGGCCACTCCTCCCCGGCCCGAAAACCCGAGCACCGGTGGCCCTCTGCCAGCGGCGGTAGCACCACGGGTGGTTGCGCCATTGCTACCGGCAGCCGCCATGGCCTGCCCGCCTGCCCGCCTGCCCGCCCGCCAGGTGCTCGAGGAAATGTCCACGACGCATTTGTGACAGTAACGGCAAATGCCTTCATCAATAGCCATTAAGCCTGCATGAAGTGCCCGCTGGAGTCGACAACCCCTGGGCTGCAATCCCCTTCATAAATAGCTGTGCTTCATGGCTGCCTATTGCCGTTCCAGTTCAACCCCTTGAGTACGTGCAGCACCACAGATGCAGTAAGCTTCCTCATCTTCTTCTTCCAAGCCCCTTCCATCCAGCGTTGATTCTTGCCTGTTTGTTTACGTGGACGGTCTGGCAGATCCTAGGGCAGGGTTTGTTAGTCAGTGATTTTTATTCGATGCTTTTCTTGTTCCTATACAAAGAAAATCTAATTGATATGTCCATACCATCAAGAGATCTTAAGAGGGGCACCAGTAACCTTCAGTTTTTTAGGATCACATGGATTAGTTATGCGAGCGAAAATCTGAAGGCATGATCTATATATGGTCCATCTTGCAGGAAGGCTCCGGTCACAATGAGCAATCCTTGTGAGTGCAGCAGGAGAAGGGCCAAGTTCATCATGCAGATGCGTGGTAACTTTAAAGACAGCATGGTATGGTGACTTAATTTCTTTAGTTCTTTGTTCAGTGTGCTGCCTCAGTTCCCTGGATTTTGTATGTTTTGTGTTGAGCCTTGGCTCCACCGCTGCTGCTTTCTGCAGGTCATACCGGAGCGTCTTGTTGGCCATTTCGGAGGAAAGATCTCTGGGACCATCCAACTAGAAGCACCTGACGGTCAGATCTATGTTGTTGGAGTTGCCAAGAAGATGAACAGATCGGTCCTGCAGTCTGGATGGGAGGCGTTTGTTCATGCAAATCAGATACAGGACAATTGTTACTTGGTGTTTCGTAACCTTGGAATCTCCTGCTTCAAGGTCACCATCTTTGATTCCCATGGCGAGGAGAGGATCTCGTGTTGTGCCCGGGCGAAAAATCCTACTCATGTTGAAAAAGCGAACACATATCATGCTGATATTTCAAGCAATTCCTTTGATAGCGCTTCAGATTCAGAAGGTAGAAAATCAGGAAAGACGCCTGCGGTAAATTCTTCTTCAGACGAATCATCAGGTTCGGCTGTGTACTCATATTATTTGGTTAGTAGTGTTTAATTACTACATGTTGATCTCTCTTGAATCTCTTTTACAGCAGAAGATAGTCTGTCCGAAGGCGAATCTATGGAGTCAGATGATTTTCAGGGGCTCTCAAAGGATTATGTCTTAGCAGGGCGGTGCAATCTTACAGAAGAACAGGAGGATGAAATCAAGGGGTTTGTTGCGAAAATTCAACCTGAAACCCCTGTGCTTGTGGTGATGATGAAGAAGACCAATGTGAACCACTATCCTAATCTGGTGCGTTTGGTTTGAATTCTGTATGTATTGTTAAATGCTTGTAGCTACATACACCTCTCCAAATATCTTTATTTCTGATATTGTTAATTGTAACAAACCTCTGAAGGATATTTATGAAACAATTGAATGGCTTTATATTCACATCTCGCTTTATAGCTGTGATCATGTGTATATTATGAAAATAGTGTCGCTGTCAGTCCAAGGATTACACAACACAGCATCATACCAATCATCCCTTTCTTAATCAGGTAATATCTAAGGATTACGCACATGCATACTTTCCACACAAAACTCAATTTGTCACACTCAAACTGCCTGGGAAGAGCAAGGCTTGGCCATGCAAATTTCGCATCAGACCTGATGGAACGGGACGCAACCTTTCTTTGGGTGAATTTGTCCGTGACAATCTTGTTAAGAAGGGCGATCTCTGCCTCTTTCAACCAATGACAGAGGTTCAGTCAACAAGGTTCACCTTTATGGTCCATTTACTTCGCAAAGTTGGAAGAACTGATATATGTTCAAACCAAGGTAAGTTTCACCAGCTCTCTCTCTCTCTCTCTCTCTCTCTCTCTCTCTCTCTCTAGATGATACTACATTATTAACCTTCAGCTGCTAAATTTTGCTAGTACAAATGCCGCACTGCAATTACTTCTTGGCAATACTATCTTACCATTGAAACTATTGACAGGAGAAGACAGTCCATCTGAATATGAATCTATCCAGTCAGATCACCAGGACACTTCCTCCGAGGTTCGCTATATATTGTCAAGAAGGTGCCGACTTGATGAAGAAGACGAGGTAGGAATTGATGCTCTTATTGCTGAAATTCAGCCTGAAATTCCTTTGCTAGTGGTTCAAATGATGAAGAGCAATGTCAATGGACCACAAGCCACTCTGGTAATTCCTATTCTGCACTGGGGACTTTACTGTTTGTTTATTCCGGATATGTCAGTTACAGTTGTCCAGAAAATTTTAGCGGCCTGCATTGTGGCACAAATGTGGATGTGGTTTTCGTGTAGCACGTAAACAATAGATGAAAATAGGCATAGTCATCAACAAAACCTGAAGTACATGACCATAAGATCAACAATACATGCTTCCCTGCTTTATTTCTGAAACCAGGAACGGTTGGCTCAGTTGTTTTAATTCATGTGATTTTTGTCTTTTATCTCGTCTGCACAACCAGGTCATCCCGAAGCGTTATGCAGCTGCGCATTTTCCCACCGAAAGCCAAAACATCGTACTTACTCTCCCAGGAGTGAAGAAGAAGTGGCATCCTCTTTTTCACGTCAGACGGGGCAACATTGGGTACGTCCTCTATGGGCGGTGGTTAGAGTTCGTCCGTGACAACCGTCTACGCGAGGGGGACATCTGCCTGCTCCAGCCGATTAACAGGGGTGAGGGGAGAAGGTTCATGCTGACTGTCCATCTGCTTCCCAAAGCAAGACGCGCCGGCAAATCCAAGGGTGGAGACGTCGTTCGTGGCTCCAAAATTGGCGGAACGAGCACGAAAGCCGCCTCGACGGCATGTGTCAAGGACGAACCAGTCGACGGTATACATGTCCGGCTTATCACTGTTAAGATCAACATGTGGTGGTCCTGGCAGCATTAAATGATGTGAAATGTCATCTTATCTGCAGGAACATCAGATGGTTCCGACAGACTAGGATATGTGGTGCTAGGCTGCAGCGCCCGTTTAACCCAGGTGCAGGAGAAGGTGGTTGCGGAGAAGGTGAAGGGCGTCCGATCTCAAGCGCCTGTTTATGTCGCAGCCATGGACAAGAGCAATCTGAGCTCTGCCCTGGTAAGTTTCAAAACCTTGACCTCCGATCGCTGCTTAGTTATTACAGATCATGTAGCTGGTACATTCCACGAATCTCTGATCTGAAATTTCACAGTTCATCCATGCATTTGATTAGCTCTTAACCTGTGTAGTACATTTTCTGTAGGTGCTCAAGCTTCTTGAACCTGTATTTTCACCATCATTCATTGATCAGTTCCCATCTCTGTTGCAACTGAATTGTTTTTTTATAGGACCTGGGCACTACCACGGGACATGCTGCTGCCGACGGACACCTCCCAGACGGGAAGCAAACGCTGACACTCCGTCAGGCCGGGTGGAGCAAGGCATGGCGCGTGGAGATGCGGCACAGGCGGATGGTCCCGGCGGGAGGGTGGCGCGAGTTCGCCGCCGACAACCGCCTGCAGGCCGGCGACCTGTGCCTGCTGGAGCCGGTGGCGGGCAAGCGGCTTGCCATGGCGGTCCACATCGTACGCCGCGAGCAGTGCCGCTAGCTCCGGCCGGAGGTGCTGCAGACCGTTGAGCTGATGATTCTAGGCGATGGTTTTGTGATTTTCGAGGCTCCATAAGAAACGAGCACAGGAATGCTAGTAGATGATGAGAGAGCGTTTGTTTTTCAAGAATTAAGAGCCTTGTTGCTTGCCTCTCATCTCAAGAGAGGAATGAGAACAGAGAAGGAGTAGCTATTAATGAACTTAAAGGCGTAAAAAAAAATAAAATGTGGTTGGAGCTGGAGTTGAGCTTATGTAGGAATGCACGTTATTGGAAAATTGGGAACACAAAACTTACGATACCAAGCTGAGAAGGGGACTTGGCCCTCACTCAAATTTTACAAATCGTTTTGAAATATGTAGATTCAGTCGTGGAATTTGAAGGGGCCGGAGGCTGTTTCTCGGAAGAGTGTGCAAAAAAAGTGAGGAGCGGCTCGTAACACATCCGGATCCGGTTCGTCACATTTTGGGAGAAGAATGACCGCTGATGCGTTTATCTCTGCATCTATTCTATTCCTATCGTCGTCTTTGTCTAGCTGGGTTCACGATGGTGCATCAAATATAGCCATGGTTGAACAGTAACTAGTACGTACGCTCCAGCGAGCAGAGCTAAAGGTGGTTTGGTTTGAATAGTGTACGAGGGAGGAGGAAATTTCTCTGAGTGGTGGGGCCCGGTCCTGCAACGGGTGTTTGAACTTTGAACCGAGCCAGCCAGCCAGCAGAACGTGCTCTGCTCCTCGCGCACTCACTGATTGAATTCCTTTCATCATGCTCCCGCCCGTTCCAAATTACTTGTCGCACGTATGAATTTATCTAGATGTATTTTAGTTTTAGATATATCCATTTCATCGACGAGTAATTTGGGACGGAGGGAGTAGTGCTTAATCATGCTAGAATTGCTTTTGGAGCTCTGCCTCCAAATTCAGAATTCAAATTTCACTAAAATTCACATTTTCACGTTTCAAAAAATTCTGAAAATAACACAGATATGCATGCATGAAGGCATGACACACACATTTGTGTGTAAATTTTCAGGGCAAAATATGTCGTTGTGCAAAAAGAGACAAAAATTCAACGCATGATACTACTCTACTATTCATCTTCCTAGAACATGAATTTGTCTTTTTCATCCTAAAAATTTACACACATACACATATCATCCTTGTTTACTTGCACCTTTTTTTTTCAAACCGGGAAGTTTGAGTTTTTCAAAAAAATTGAGCTCCAGTGAGCTTGGTCACCAACACGAGGCCAAATTTGTTGTTTTGACCCTTTTGCACAAGTTAACCAAGATTTGACCCTGATCTGCAATTTTTTTTAGGATTTTATCATTTTTTCCTACCGGTATAGTGCATGGCAGTAGGGTATAACGACATACCGTCACAAACCTTGGCAGTAGGACTTAATTGCACCGCCACGCTTATTTAACGTGAAAAATACCCTATCTCCAGGGTCTTTAACAGTAGGCTGTGCAACTCTACCGCCAAAGAGCCTAGCGATAGGCATGCCACAGGTGGAAATCTTCGTAACAGTGTGAGCCTAACACATATACCAAGCTGACCGTGAAGCAAAAGACATCGATGCATGCATACCAGCTTCTCTCTCTCCACGGGCTAGCAAGCAAACGTAAGGCCGCACGTGCTTCATGCCGGATGGATGCCCAGAGTTTGAACGAGCAAATATATATTAGTATAGTACTAGTATTACTATCAGCTAAATTAGAGCAAAGGTTACATGATCTATTCATGTTGCACAACCTATCGCCACTCTTTGACAGGTGGCACAACCTACCGCCAAGTGCCTTAGTGTTAGGGTATTTTTTTATGACAAACGAATACGACAACACAGTTCTGTTCTACTGTTAGGGACCCCGACGGTAGGCAGTTATACCCTACCGCCATACATCCTAACGGTTGAATTTTTTTAGTCCGGGATCAAATCTTGAGACTTAAAAAAAACGTCAACTATGAAATCGGGTAACCTCACTGTAAAAAAGTGCCTACTATGTTGCTATGACCGACCACTATGAACACTTCAGCCCAGGAGCCTCGAGCTCGCGTCCATCTGATGATAGATCATTTTGGAAACTAGTCTGGAACGCGCCTATACCACCAAAGATGAAGAACTTCGCATGGCAGGTGTCTTTGGGTAATCTACCCACTGAGGTAGAAAAACGAAGAAGGCATCTTGATTCAAATGGCTATTGCAGATTGTGCGATCGGGAACAGGAATCTTCATTTCATGCCTTGATTGCATGCCCTAATGCGGCTACCCTTTGGGATGCAATTCAAGGCCATTGGCCACTCCCAAACAGATTGGATGTTAAGTCTACTAGCAACGAATGGCTACTCCATCTCTTTGCTGATTCACATGAACAAATTAGAAGCAGAATCATTATGGTTTTATGGAGGACTTGGTATCTACGAAATGAACATGTGCATGGTAAGCCAATTCCGCCACTAGATGTGTCTTGTTCCTTCCTTATCAGTTACTACAACACCTTCAACCAGATCTCGTTGGGGGTGGATGAAATTATGAAAGGCAAATCTCCTATATGTCTTGTAATACCTGGGGAGATACAGGAAGGGCAGGTTGTCGCTCCCCGCAAACCGTGGCCAAATCCGAGCTTCGGATCGGTTGCGCTGTCGGTGGATGGATCCTTTAATGCCACGGACGGTTCAGCGGGCTCGGGTATGATCTTAAGAGATGATAAGGGTGGTGTGATCTTCGCAGCCTTTCACAAGTTGTTCCACTGCAATGATGCCCTAGAGGCTGAATTACATGCAATGCGGGAAGGTCTGAAATTCGCGATTGAGCATTCACACCGCACGATCATGGTGCAATCAGATTGTGCGTCGGCTCTCAATGCTCTCTCTTATGCATCTGGTGCTTTATTTATAAAGCGGGGGAAAACCCTTTTTCTCTCTCTTATGCATCTTTGAATAAATCAGCTTATGGCCATATGGTTCAGGACATTAATTTTTACTTGAGTGATAGGGTTTTTATTTATGTAAAGATTACTCGTGAATAGAATATGGTTGTAGATCGTTTAGCGAACTTTGGTAGGTGTGGAGATAGCACAGCATGTTGGCTTGGGCAACATCCACCGTGTGTCAGTGAATTAGTCGCTGAAGATTGTAACACCGAACGGAGCAGAGCTCACCGGTGGGCCTACGCGCTCGTGCCCTGCCTTCCATAAATCCCTCGGAAACCCCGGCCGGCCAGCTCTACACTCAGACTCTACCAGGGACAGGGAGGAGCGCAATGGAGGCCAACTTTTGGGACTGGCTCCACCACGGCGGCGCCATGCTCCCGCGCCCCAGCCATCCCCTCGTGCACCCGGACCCGGAGGCTGCTGCTGCTGCTGCGGCGGCGGCGGAGCAGGGGCAGGCTCCGGCTGCGGGGGCTCAGGGGCAGCCGGCTGCGGCGGCGGCGCAGGGGCAGGGGCAGGGGCAGGGCCCGGCTCCGGCTGCGGCGGCGCAGAGGGGGAACGCGAACGGGGACGCGCCGCCGCCCGGGGTGCTGATGGTGGACCTGCTGGGGGCGCCGGGGACGCGCTGGGGGCTCGGGACACGCCTCGCGCAGGCCGTCTTCGCGGCCGCCGCCGTCGCCTTCATGGCCTCCACCGACGACTTCCGCGTCGTCACCGCCTTCAGGTGCGTGCGCGCTCCCTCCTTCTTCCGGTCTCGATCCACTGCCACTGCCACGGCACGCACGGCCCGACTCCCATCTCTCTTTTTTCCAGAGCAGAGCAGATCGATTTCTCCTCGGAAATTTTGGGACGGATGCTCTGTGAGAGGCGGGGGGTTCTTGTTTTCAGTTCAATACTTCAGGGATTCGTTCATTCATTCACTGAGTGCGCCTCATGGATGACTGCATGTTAGTTAGCCAGATTTCTAGAGGCTGTCTCTGATCACCTGTTAGTATCTTCAAATGGGGATGGCTTTTATGATCCCTTGAATGCATTTTCATCTTTAATTAGTAGTACCACCACACAGTAACAAAATTAGCAGCAGCCTGAGCTTTCAGGTTCAGGGTTTCTCTTGACACATAGTACTAGCAAGCATGAACACGACGCTGCATTTTCAGATGGGTTCTTTCTTAAAATCCTCCAAAGACAGATGAACATATTTGTCTGCGTATTTCGCTACTTTAATGCCTTCTGATTTGGAAGAGGCAATGCAATTAGATCGGATGGTGACATGGTCACCTTCTCTGTCTGTGGTGTCATTCATAGTTGTGTACTTTGGATACAACAATGTTTAGCTTGAGACCTTGTTTGCTGATCATAACCATTTGTGTGAAAAATCAGCAGATTGATGTTCGTGTGCATAGTTTCACTAGGCATTCGACGAAAGCATCTCGTTGCTGTGTGCGCTGATAAGTTTGGCTGCTTGTCGGAACTCAGAACAGCGTGATTGTTGTAATGGACATTCCTCATATGCATTACATTGCTGTCTTTGGGGAAACATTTGAAGATCTACGCTCAGTCAGTGGTGGCCTTGGGGTATAGCATCGAGAACTAGAAGAAAGAATGTAGCATATCTTACCTTATTTCTGTGGGGCGATTAGATAGCGGTTTCCACTACAGATTGATTTTACAACTCGGAACACGGGATTGACCTCCTCCTGTAGATGAGATGAACTTACTGTTGTTCTTGTGAGCAGCCTCCTCGTCGCAGCAGCAAGCTTGCAATGCCTGTGGAGCCTCGCTCTGGGCGCTGTGGACATCTACGCACTCCTTGTCAAGCGTGGCTTCCGGTCTCCTCGAGCTACCACCATATATTCCATTGGGGACTGGGTAAGTCACATACATATTTTCAATTTTCTCAGGCAAGGTGCCTCAGAACAAACAACCCTCTGTCACTCATTCCTTGTGGTCTCTTGCACTAGAAAAGCTTTACATTACATACATGAACAAGCAAAGAATCATTTAACGATCGGGTGCGTCTTTCTTTCTCCTAAAACAAACACAATCCGGTTTTGACCCCCGGCGTTTCGTCTGCAGGTCACAGGTGCGCTGACGTTCGCTGCAGCAAGTGGATCGGCAGGCATCACCATTCTCCTCAACGACGACCTGATGATGTGCTCGGACAACCACTGCCCAAGCTTCATGGCCGCCACCGCCATGGCTTTCTTTAGCTGGTTTGCGATCGCGCCGTCCTGCCTGTTTGACCTCATGATGGCGGTCTACAGAGTGCAGAGAGCTTAGTAGTTCGTGGGGCAAGCACCGGGCAGATCTGATACAGTTATACAATGGCACCGTATTATCGACATTTCTGTAGTAACTAGGGAGTACGTAGCTTTGATGTTCGGAAGGGTGGCTGTGAGGCTCTGCATTCTGTTTTCAGCAGCGTGTGGATGCATGCCTTCTTATTATGTGAGGCTTGGCTGGTGGTTGTGATCTGGATTTTGGAGATGAACTAATAAACTGATGGGCTACTTGTGTAGAGCGCAAGGTTGCTGATATGATATTATATCTGATTCTGTTTCGTATTCTTTTTTTATCGATATCCGGATCTTAGCCGTGAGATTACTTGTGTAGCGCTGTTGTCGCTTACGAGTGCTGAATTATCAGTTCATTGAGTAGGCCTTTGATTGTTCTTCTAAATATAAATCCCAATATATGTTGGTGCCCATTGGTAAGAGTTTTTTCTCAGGATGTTAGTGCCAATAGATGTTAATGCCAGTAGATGGCATCAGAGTTTCGGCTGAAAAGCATTTTTACGTGGCTTTTTACTGCTATGATGATCTGAACAAAATGGAATTTGAAGGATAAGCTTCATACATACTCTACCCAGTACCGGTTCATGAGAAGTTGACTTTCGCAATGATGTGGACACCCCAAAGCATTCTTAAGGCCTGTTTGGTTTCTCTCCGCTCCTCAACTGCGCTCCCGGAGCAGACCAGCTGCAGCTCATTTTGAAGGAGCGGCTAAAACCGAGCTCCACAGCTCCGCAGAGTGGAGAGATTCCGAACAGGGTCTTACTCGGTCAAGGACATTCTGCTGGTGTGATAAAGAAAAAAGCACAATGTGTTACTCCTACATAGTACTCCCTCCGTCCGGAAATAAGTGTCTCAACTTTGCACTAACTCTAGTGCAAAGTTGTACTAAGGTTGAGACACTTATTTTGGGACGGAGGGAGTATGATACAAGAGATTTGGATCAAGAATTCAACCCAAGACGCAATGTGACAAGGGTAGTCACTGTGGTTTTCCACTCCTGTCAGAAGCTTCCTCCGTCAGTACATGTGTAGAGATACATTACAATGGCACAGGGAGAAACAGCAAAACCAAAATGGCAAGATGAATCATCTTGAGTGACCGGTCGAATCCCTTTAACTGGTCCACGCCAAAACCTAGGAGGGTTCGTGGGGATTCTTGAAACCCCTTGCATTAGATTTGCTTGCCTTTTCCGGCAGGACATAGCTTTGGGAATGAGTCACAGAAACAGAAGGATGTAAAATCGCCTTGGATAGCTGTCAAAGACGCCAATCAGTGGAAACTGAAGAAGAAATCATATTTGTCAACAAATGTGAGGTGATTAGTAACAATCTTGTAAGTTGTGCGACAAGCAGAACATATGGTTCACTTTCTTAAGAGTACATAGTAGCCTTTAAGTGTTAAGTGCAGAAGTACAAGTTTCAATATTTGAAAGTAATTTAGATACGCACCGCCACAAACTGAAAAAAAGGTCTGTGTATTCTCAACAATTTTTGCAAGACCTTTCACAGTATATGCCTTTTTAGCAGAAGAGTATGGTTTAGGAATTGTCTGTAATTGCAGAAGCTATCTTCTAGGAAAAAGAATCTCCAAGTAAGTCAAGCTATGTGACCATCAGATACTGGATAAGCCATGGTTCAGAAGAAATGGTACATTGTTATGTGATCATCAAGCTTAATCGAACTGAATCATGACCACTACTACAAGTCCAAGAGAAGCTAAGTTCAATCTAACTGTCTGACCACTTTTCAGGTCACATGTTCCCAATTCCAAGCAATATTAAAAAAAAGGCTACAAGGATTTACAAATGGGGATTCTGACCAGCACAGACTCTAATATAGTAATACTCCCTCCGTCCCAAAATAAGTGTCACAACTTTGTTGTACAAAGTTGAGACACTTATTTTAGGACGGAGGGAGTACGAGATAACATAGTTCTTTCAGGTACTCTGTCTCAAGCTGCAATACCAATTTCTTGTTATTAGTCGGACAACCAACCAACCAAAAGGCAGACTATTTTGTGCAATTATAGAAATGAATCGCCAATATAAATGAAAACACAACACTATAAATGCTTGGAATTTAGACAATACACACACTACTATAAACATTATGACAGGAACAATAGCCAGTGCTTCTTTCTGGCCATAGAAGGTTCAATTTCCAATTCCACTAGGAAAATTTGGCTTCTATAGCACGAAGATAGCAGTAGCCCGCTTCGAGTTCGAGGTCATTCGCTGATCCACAACATGGAGAAGTGAGGCAGAGAAACCGCCGTGGCAACTTACAACATAAAACTTAACATGGCACAAAAGATCTGTATTCCCCCTGAGTCCCTGACCCGACAAAATGCTGCCGTTCGTCTCTAAATCACACTTCTACTTTTTAGCTTGTTCAGCCTTTACAACTCGAATGATAATCATCTAGAGGTTCTTCAAGCCAAACATGGCCAGGACCTAAAGTGTAACTGATTTCATGGGCAGCAGAGTTTGATTCATTTAAACTAACAACATCACTGCTTTCGACAAACAAACTGTCAAGCTGGAACATAAACTAACAAATTGATAAGGGCACTATAGGTTCTGATTCGGCCGGTAAATATCGCCTATGCTCCTTATGATAATGAGAAATGAGACTTCCTTGAGATACAATATGAATCTACTTCTGAGAACTGGAGATACCATATGAAAGTGCTGAACTTCACAGTTGACACAGATGTAACCTCATATAAAATATGTGTTGGAAACACTTGAGCTTTATTACAAAGTAGAAACCCAAAATATCGATAGAAGGGACATCGCATCATCGATGCAGTATGTATCAAATATAGGCACAAGAGGACAGCCACGGTCGATGCAGGAACTGAAATAGCCACCACTTATATTCAGCAACATAACCACTGCCAAGACCTGGTTGCAGTTCACCACGAGTCTGTTCCCCTTTTGTTACTCCAAGGAGGGGTAACAATTGTTGAGTGATACATCAAATTTCAACATCAAGTTTGAAAGAGAGGTAACCTCGAGAAAGATATGTGTTGTACATTCAAGCTTTTATTACACACTATAAGTACCAAGTATCGATACAAGAGAACATCGAAGAAGCAGCCCCACTCTTTTTACTGTACATATATGTATACAAGACACACTCATACATGAAATACAACCAGCAGACTTTGTAACCTATCATGTAACTGGGCCTGGAATAACGATGTTTATATTCAGCAACAGAACCGCCTGCCAAGACCTGGTGGTGGCTCACCATGAGTCTGTTCCTTTTGTTACTCCAAGGGGTATAACAATGGCCGCAATTATAGCCTGTTTGTGCGATGCAGCGAATTCCAATGCAAAGTTAGCCCAAGTATTACAGAAAATAATTTATTGTGACAGGTTATAGCTCGTAATTTGTGATTCTAATGAGTTTCATGTTGCTTGCAATTGCTAAATTTGTACAGTAAAAATCTACTTCTATTTTGAAAGAGCTTTGTCAATTCGGGCATCACAAGAAAAATTAACTGTAAGCAGTACATGAGTATATACTTTTGAGCTAATTTATTTCAGTTATTAATGTAACAAAGCTGGTTTAATAAGCCGGGGGTATATCCTCCTTTTCTAAAAAAAACAAAGCTGGTTTCATGGGCCATAAAACTAACGGTCTCAAATTTCTAAATGAAATCTTAACAGTAGCATAGTATTGCGGTTGTATCAGAAAGGTAACTTACAGCAACAGTGCAGGCAACATATCCTGGTTTCTCTCTGTGGTCATGTACCCGGACACAGATTAGGACGAAAGCACCAATATACCACGGAATGGCAGCCAAGAAGAACCCGGCGATGAACCTTTGTTCCAGCAAGAGAATGGAACTTTGTCAGGGACTGGTTTAAATTCAGAAAGTAAGGCAAAATAGCAAGCGTATTGGGAGGCACTCACAGAAGCCAGCCCATGCCGAGCCCACAGCATGGAAGGCGCCGCATCCTCACGGGTCTTCCTTCAACAGGTCTACCTTGAACAACAGGACCATAACCTGAGACACCAGAAACAGGACTATCATATAACATGGATGTATATTTTTCAGTCTTGTGACAATCTTAGGATTTAGGAAAAGAGGCCTAGCCAAACCCCTGGTGTGTATTCACTGTACTGAGATTGAATCAGTATATCACCTGTTTTTTGAATGCATCGTTGCTAGAGCTATATGAAGTGATGTTAAACAAATTTTCAAAGGTTGATATTGCTGATTTTAAATCACTTGCTGCTCATTGGCTATGGAAGAAAAAGTTCATGCTCTTAAACATTGTTTCTTCTGCAGTTCTGTGGGGACTTTGGATTTGCAGAAATGCCTTAGTATTTAACAGAAAAAAACTGGATTTCTGTGAAACAGGCAGGGCATTTGGTAGTGGGTTATCTAGGGACTGGGCAAAAGCTCTCAAGGAGATTCTTGGGGGGATGCAGCCCTGTCCAGGGAACTGCCACTCAGGAAACTGTGGTCGCCACTGGAGCTGCAACCAGGCTGATCTGCGCAGTGGGTGATGCAGATCATGTGGGACCTACTCCGCTGGAGTACCTGATGAAGAACCTTGGACGCAGGGATGGAATCCATGTGCCCAGGGAGTAACTAGCGTGGAAAAAGAGCGTAGTCGCCTCTTTGAAGAAGTGGTCTTGTCCCGTTACTGCTTAGATGGTAATTCTGTTCTTGCTGTAAGGTCCTTTGGTAATTGCTCTAGGTTTGCCCTTTGCCGTGTTGGTGAGGGGCAGGAGTTGTCTTTGCATTTTGTGAGCTTAGTTCGTATGTGAACCTTAAAACCTGACGCTGTATGTTGGTTTCGTTTTTCTATGAAAGATGGAACCAGGTGCGAGGCTCCTGTTGATTGGGGGAAAAAACAGCCTTGGGGGTCCATTTTTGTTTTTCCTGGCGTGAGTCTAGGAACCTATCTGTTTTTCCCAGTAACTGATGCGAAATAGGATCTGAAGTTATTTATCAATAACCTTCCAAACATCATCTTTGGCTAGTGAATTCAGAACACCAAGAATTTGTTTAATTACATGTCTTTACACGCTACCGCAATTGTTGCCACAAATACCAGTTTAAACATCAGAAGCCCGTTTAGCGTAGAATCCATGTGGCGAGTTGATGAATTCTAGTTCGGCTAAAGCCTAGGGTCCATTTACATTAGAATTCGCCAGCCGTGAAATTCTGCATCATCAGGGATCACTGGCACGGCTTTGTGCCGCGGAGACCTCGATCTGCACAAAGCTCCTCGAATCCCCGACCAAAGATAAGCATATCGGAGGTAAGCAAGAGCATGTGGGGAATTGTTTGTACCTGGGGCGGCCTGGTAGCCCTGCGCGTAGTACGGGTCGGCGGGCGCGTAGGGCTGCTTCTGGTAGCCGCCGGCGAATCCGGGGGGCGGAGCGGGCTGGGGGAAGCCGACGGGCGGGTGGGGGCGGACGTCGGGGTGGGGGGCAGGGGGGTGGAAGGTGCCGTACTGGTACTGGGCGGGGTCCTGGCCCCGCAGGTGCGGCGGCTCCGACGGCGGGAGCGGGCCCGAGGAGGAGGAGTGGGCCATCCTCTTCTCGCCGCCGTCGCCGGCGCCGGCCTCCAGGTCCTGGCCGGCTCCCATGGTGGACGGACGGACGGAGATCGGTGGGTGGGTTGACCCTTGACTCGGGGGGCGGTGTTCCGTGCCGACGAGGTGTGTGGAAGCTGGCGGTGACAGAGAGGGAAGGGGCCAACGGCACGGCACGGCAGTGTGATTGATGTAGCCAGGGGGAGGGACTGGTGGTTGTGCGCGGGCCGGTAGAGTTGCTGGCCTGTTGTTGAGGGCCTGGGCCTGGCGGGTTCATGAGCTTTTCTCTTCATGGACAGATGCAGCCCATCTCAGTTAATTCTCACCAACTAGAAAACTGTTGAGCCCCTAAAAAAAACCCTAGAAAACTGTTGTCCCTCAAAAAAGAACCTTGAAAACTGTTGTTCTGATTCAGAAAAAAAGAAGGAAAGCTGTTGTTCTAACAGAACCTAGAAAATTGTTATCACGTTCAATAAATAAATAAATAGAACATTGTTATCACCGACGAGTCTAGAGTCAACCTTCGGTATAAGCAATACTCACCAAGCCGTCACTAGTAAAAACACACACAACACTAGTGCCGTTATGAGTGATGGGAGCTCAAATGTTACCACCGATGAGCTGCTCGAGGGTGTTTTCCACCCCAAGATGTGTAAATGCCCTTCCATCTCGATTGGCTCCCATCCAATTTTAGTGGCATCATGATAGTGATTGACGCAATTGTATGCAAAATAGTGTTTTAATCATGTGATATAATTGACACACACATGGGCAATCAAGTTTGGTTGTGGCAGTACAGACAAACTTCTAGTTTTGTGAGAAATGAAAACAAATGTCAAGGAGAAAGAATACAACCTATTAAAATTTCCAGTTTAGTACTAAAACACACAATTCCTGTTTGGTGAAATTAGAAGCTGTAGCATCATACTCACGTCAGTTTACCAGATCTTACAGTTTTACAAACAGTAAGAGGATTGCTCTTTAAAAAATATACCCAAATAGGAACGCTTGCCATTCTGATAAACATTGCAATGTGAATTTGGAGAAAGAAAGCTGAAAATCTGCTCACTGTCGCTATGCTGAAAGAAGAACCTTGCACCGAGCATAATAAGCAAACCCTGCAGTGTACAATTTGATTGATTTGCCTCTCTCCTGCCATTTATAGGAATTGAACTGAGCCCAACCAATTGCCTCTGGAACACACAAAATCCATTAGCAGCTAGTCTGTAAAGAGGTGAATAAAACAGGGGAAATCCATTAGGGACTGTTTATTCTTCCACAGAGTAATAGAAATAAAATAAGAATGAACTGAAGCGTCATATAGGAGTCTACTTGGTACAAATACAATAGCTCATCAGTAAAGTTACACAATAATGGTTTTAATTAAAACTCAAACAAAATTTTCTCTTACTGAATATGGGCAGAAACCTAGTACCAAATACTTGTCCATGGCTATTACTTACCTGTCTTTGCTATATCTTTTAAGCTACGCAAATAAAAATGTAGACCTATTCTATTGTAATTGAGTCTCAGTGTAAGTGTGTGCATGTGTAAGTGCCCATATACCTATGTGCACGCTATTGTTGGAGTAAAATTAGATACTTTGCCTCAAGATAGGAAGAATATTAAAATAAGTAAATTAGTACCAGCATAATAATGTGATTTTGCTTCTTTTAGGGAAATCCAATTTTACGTAGCTGAGAGATACCTAAAGTATAATAGATTAGAAACTGTGCAACATGTACTTAACATGTGTGTCCGTATTTAGCATTTAGTGTGTAAGTATTTTTGTTATCAGTAAGTAACATACTGGAAATATAATTAACCTCATCAGTTCATTCCAATTGTTTCCATACTGCATGACAAGGAAACCTAATGACATTCGCTAACGATAGTATGTGCTAATAAAGGTTACCTTTATAACAGAACCATGTAGTCCAAGAAACACTATTTTTTTACAGAACGAATCATGAACTGATGTGCTTATCAAAACATAAACTGAGAAAGAGGCAAGAATAAAACGGTTCTATCTATCTTGTAAAAAAACAATTCTACCTGTCTGTAACACGGATCAGGAGCTTGTTCAAGCAGGGAGTAGAACCAGCGGAGAACACCATACACCTCGCACATGAAAAATTAAGAATCAATTTTCAAGTAAGGTACAGCTTTTGGAGTGATGAGTGTGAATCTTCAAGGTTCTCTTCGACCTCATCTAACTGATCTGACCGCCACAACCTCTCCCCCTCCCTATCTCCAAGATCTGCCCAAATCAAGTTACCAGATCCAATATAGCAACAGAGCTGTGCAAAATTGAGATTGAGATGACATCATGAGTGATTGTTTGATGGAAGAAGATCATACATGAACGGGATAGCGATGTAGAGGAAGCCGTTCTTCAAGGTCACGGTCGGGAAGGGAGCGCGCGAGATCGCCATGGTGCTGATCCACGCCGCTGGGAAGGGGGATGATTCGCCGTTGCCGTTGCCGCTCCCTCTGCCTTCACTGGTGGTTAAGTCGAGAGTGGGAAAGGAAGGGTGTGCGGCTAGGGTTAGGCCAAGAGTGGGGAAGGAAGGGGCTGAGCGAGGGATACGAAGAGACATCGCTGACCAGCGCCTGATCGATTCTTCCTTCGTGATGAAGCGGACAAAAACGAATCAGCTAGTTGGGCCATCGTGCACAAGCCCAATCAACCAGCATGCTCCAATTTTTTCACCGGAATAGCGTCCCTCAACAACACTCAGCCCACTTAGCGGGAGACGGGGTGCTAACGGAGATCAAACGGCCAAGATTGGCTAGATCATAAAAACAGACGGCTCTGGATGCTAATAGCGTGAGAGGGCTGGGAGGGTGCTCGGTTTTAATATATCTAAATGTTGTTTCTGCTTCAAGGGAGAAGATTGTGCATGGCCGGGGGGTGCCGTCATGGAAGGTTCCCGAGGCCAATTGTCTTAAGATCAATACAGGCCGCTCTTTTGTTCCACTGAATGGCTTGACTCATAGTGGTATCTGGTATGATCATTCGAGACCATGTGGGAGAGATAATCGTTTCTTTATGCAGATGCCTCCATCATTGTGTTGATGCTTTGGAAATGGAGCTCTCATCTATTACGGAAGGTTTGTCATTGGCATCACAATGGAGTAATCTCCCCATTCAGGTTGAGTCCGGATGTATAGAAGCAGTTAATCTTGTGAAGAAAGAAGGCATGGACATATCCCGCTTCGGCTTTATGGTGCGTGAGATTAGATCACTCATGGCACTTCGAAATACTTGTATTAGTCATGTTCAACGGAACCATAATTTTGGTCATTCTTTAGCTTGCTATGATAGAACTAGTGGGCGTACTGCCGTTTGGCTTGTCTCTGGTACGGATGGTATTGTCAAACTTGGTAATTCTGAGTGTAGCCCGGCTACGTGAGTAATACAAGTCATTTACCGCAAAAAATCTCTCGGGTTATGGTAAGGGTGTGATGGGAACTTGTCCCCTTTCCTAGAATAATCGACACCATCTGCCCTCCTTTCATCTTGATCTCTTCCTCCCTCGATGCCCTCATCTCAATCCTCACGCCGCTTCCAATCTCTTCCTCCTAATACATGTGCCATCTATTTGGCGATCCAAGCATTAGTCCTCTACCTATTTTTCAGGTGGGTGTCTCATGTGGCTCTTACAACTCAACCTTCTATTATTTTGATCTTCTTCCACGTTGATTTAGCAGCAGAACAGTAACATGCCAATGTTACTTGGTGTGTCCCACGACATGTTCAGTGGTTATAGGTTTCACTTATTTAGGTGAATTTCTCCTCAAATCTTATGAGGTCAGAGGTTAGTTTCAGCTTGTGCAGCATCGGTGTTCTAGAAGGTGCACTGCTCTATGGACGTTGACCTCATTGATGAAGCTTTCCGTATCGTCTAAGAGTCTTCCATTTTTTACGTTCATTTCAGTTGTTCCGTTTGCTCAAAATTCATAGCATATAATATTATGAAAAAGTCGAATACAATATTTCAAACCTTCAAAAAAGTTGCGTGAAAACTTATACATTTTTACTACAGATCTATAATTTTTCATTAAAAAAATATGGCAACTTGTAAGCTACACAAATCCCAACATAGAGACAAAAAAAGAAGCACATTTTGATATACATATTTATCTTTTTTGTGTACACCACGCATGAATACATATCATTATGAAAATTCTCACATATGTAGTATACATGTATTTGTGCATGCATACTTTATTTCTGATTGTTTTTGCGATTTTGAAATACAGTTTTTAGGAGAGAAAAAATGTCCTCACTAGAGCCCGTGCGTCGTGCGACTTTTTGGCTCTCGGGCTCTATGGAGCCCAGTATTTAGAAAAACAAAAAGATACTTGAAAATAAATTTGTATCAAATTCCTTATGTGAAACTTATTAATGTTTTCTACATATCTGTAAGTTTTCATCAAATAATATGGCAATTTCTAAGCTACACAAAGAAAACAAAAATGTACGGCCCAAAACCAAAGACGAACATAAGCCCATTTTTCTATACATATCGTGTGTGTGTGTGTGTGTGTGTGTGTGTGTGTGTGTACACCATGGATGAACATATGTTGTTATTAAACTTTCTATGCACGTACATAATGTGCGTGTACTTTCATATTCTTTTGAGATGTGAAAGTGGGGTTTTCAAAGAGGGGGGTGGGGGGGTGGGGGGTAAAAGAGCCCGCCCTACGAAAGGCATTTTCTCATCCCTCACAAAAAAAAGCATTTTCTCATGTTGTGACAATATTGTAAAGTAATGAAAACAATTTGTAGAGCTAGAAAATTGGTGAGCATGTATGTAGTGCACTGGTAATTCAAAATTTTCCTTGTCAAATCCCAAGCACACCCTTTGGTGAAGTTTTGTATTTGTCCTTAAGTTTGACCAGCTCAGCTCAATATAACTGCTCCAGAGTACATACCAACATCTACAACACCAAATTAGTTTCATTTCTTATAAATAAGATTTTCATACTATATAGCCCGCAAGAAAAGATTTTCATACTATATACTCCCCCCTAACCAAAATATAAGACGTCTTTGCACTTCAGTTTAGAAAAACGTCTTATATTTTGATACGGAGGCAGTATTAGCATATTTGCTTGTAGAATGGATCAAACTTACAGAAGCTTCACCTCGGACAAACGCAAAAATTCGAATAATTTGGAAGGGCAAATTATATTTGCGAGGATGGAACAGCAACATGCTGCCTGGGTCGTACACAAGAAGCTCAAACATTCTGCTGATGCAACCTCCCTCCCCAAGCGACCTATAGACTTGTTCTCCGCGAGCGTGCAACAGGCATACTTTATCTGCACACGCACGCGTATCTGAACCCCCAACGTACGTACTAGTACGTGCGAACGCGATCTGCTCCACAAATTCAGAGCTTGGAGCGCACTGCTCCCCCAGCTTATTACTGTACTATTATTTCAGTCAAGGACGAGGAAATTAGGAATCGATTGCTAATTAACTTGTCGCTCAAGCAGACGGACACATAAACTAAACGTAATGTGCGTGCCATGAGAAAGCAAGCAATTAATGCAACTTGCAATCTCGAATACATATGTGGCCCTGATCGAGGGAGGAGAAGAACAATCAAGAAATGGCCAGGGTTGAGTGATTTCTCGTCATGCCAGTTGACTTGCCAGACAGACAATCAAGGGCAAATTATGAAATGTATAACTAATTATCGAGCGCGTTCAAAGATAAGAGTAAGACCTACGGAGAGAGATGTATTTCGATGCGAACGCCATATGATGGGAGCAAGTGGGTGTGTGCGTTGCATGCCTTGTGAAGCAAACCATGCAACTGGACTGATTTGATTGATTCAGGGAAGAAAACCACAACTCTTTCTACATGTTGATGTCTTGCTGACCCAATCATTAGCAGGTTTTCCTTGGCCGTGAAGGGATTCAGGTACTTAAACTTAAACTAATCGAGGTCCAGGGATGTTCGAGCTAGCTTATTGTTTTGGAGAATCGATGAGGATGTTGTGTGGGGATACTAATAGTTTAGAGTCGTACAATCAGTGTACAATACATGACTGATCACAAATTAAGCCACTAAAATATTTGCAGTTAAATTCCTCTGAGTGTTGGTTTAGAAATCATGATGAACCTAATGGAATTGATTTGGTATTCTAGATGATGTTGATAGTTTACAAAGTATGACTTTCAAAATATCTTTCCCGCAACAAAAAAATACCAAATGACATGCTAGTTTCAGGCTTTCAGCTACCACCTCCAAATGCAATCGTACGCAAATCAAACCTGCCTATGGTGGGTACCAAATGATTTCAGGCTTTCAGCAGAAATGCCGCAGCTGAGCTGACCTACGCATTGTATACATGGTTACTCATGCGATTAGTCAACCCTACCGGGAAGAAGAAAGCATATCCCGTGCAGAAAGCCGGCGGTCGCAAGGTATCATCATGCACATGCATGCGCACGTACCAACATCCCTGAATTCCTGCAGAGATCTTGCGCGGCGGCGCGGCGGTTGAATTGCATGCGCTTCAGTGTACACTACTCGTTCTGCATTGCATCCCAGCTAAGCTATGGCTTCCTTCTCGTCAATTTCTCGAGCTAGCTAGCTTCACAGCACGGCCACGCTCTGGCTTGCAGCGCCGGGAATCGCCAACTGCCAGCCCGTGTCAGCCGTGACACCACGAGTTCGCCCTGCCGGTCGTCTAAGACGTATATAAACCCTGCGCAGCTCGCAGGGTTCGTCTCGGTTGGTGTCGATCTGCAAGAAAAGATTACTCTACTAGAGAATTTGCGCAGCGCTGTCATGGCGATCGGAGCGCCGGGGACCTCGGAGCAGCCGCGCGACACGAGCAACATCCTGGAGAACGTGTGGGCCACCATCATGACCGAGACGCCGGCAGGGTGCACGCCGATGCCCGCGTCGTCGTCGACGGCGTCCACATCTTTCGTGGATCAGGCCGGCGCCGAGATCCTGCAGCGGCTGCCGAGCCTCGGGAGGTGGATCTCCATGGGCGCCGACGAGTGGGACGAGCTGCTCAGCGTGGCGGACGCGGCCACACCTCCCGTCGCCGAGCAGCCGCCACTCGCAGCGGCCTCGCCTCGGGGGCAAGGACAGCCGCAGAGCGCCGTGGCCGGCAAGGCGGCGTTGCCCAAGAGCTACAGGGGGGTGCGGCGGCGGCCGTGGGGCAAGTTCGCGGCGGAGATCCGGGACACGCGGAGGCGGGGCGCGCGGGTGTGGCTGGGCACGTTCGCCACGGCCGACGAGGCCGCGCTCGCCTACGACGTGGCGGCGCTGCGCATGCGCGGCCCGCGCGCGCACCTCAACTTCCCGATCGAGAAGGTGCAGCGCCGCCTCGACCTGGAGCGCGACAGCGGTCCGTTCCTGGACGCCGGCGACCATTCCACGGGCCGCGCGCGCCGAAAGAGGAGAAGGAGGAGCAGTGCCACCGCCAACGATCATGCAAGAACCGTCGACGCTGATCTCACGGCGGTGTATGGAAATGGAAGCTCCGATCAGATGGTGTCGTTCGCCAGCTCGAGGAGGGATCACGGGACGTCAACGATGCAAGATTGGCGCGTGGTGAGCGCAGACGTCGGAGGAGCTGTGAATCGAGTGATCGAGGTTGAGGAGATTGGCAGCGAGTATTGGGACTATCTGTTCCCGCCTCTGCTATAGGGATCGTTATATGATGGTGGTGATGATGATCAAGTAGTTTTATTTTTGCAGGGAGTGATGATCAAGTAGTTAATTAGGTGTGTTTATGTTAATTTGGGTATGGATGATAGAAGAAGAGCAACTTAGTTACAGTGATCGATTCTGGTAGTGTCTCCTGCTGATTTAATTGCAGTTTCAGTAACTTGTATGCACTAAAGATACGATTGATTGTGAAGTGTACTTGATTAGCAAACGTTTATGCAATCAGTTTAGTTGTATGTCGGTCGCCTGAAAATGGCAGTCGATTTCTGGTGGAAAGGAATAAGAGGCGCGCGGAGCACCGAGGTTGGTTCGCCAGAGAAGTTAGGCCTCAGTGTCTATCTTAGTATCTTAGTGTGTGTGTGTGTGTGTGTGGGGGGGGTCACAAGGGAGGAAGCTAGGCCTCGGTGTCTAAGGGGTGCACGCACTGGGAGGGAAGCTAGGCCTCGGTGTCTAAGGGGCGGGGAGGCTCTGCCGCCACCGGAATTGGAGGTCCGTAGGCTTTAGACAGATGGTCAGGGCGGCATGAAGCATGGCGGTGGGGGGAAGTTGAGGGAAGGGTCGGGCGGCGAGGCTGGAGCAGGAGCACCGTCGATCGTAGGTGGTGGCAGTAGGGGGCGGGAGGAAAAAGAACGCGATCTATTTTTCAGGAAGAAAACGGATAGAGGAAGAAGACATAATTTGGCCCGTTCCTCTTTTATCAAACGCTTCAGATTGATTCTGGTAAAATCGGTTGATCCAATCTGTATTTTCAGTCAACTTGTACCTAGTCCCATATGCAATTGATTAGGGGGTATATATGTTCAATTTTTTTAAAGAGAGCCCCCTCTTTGATTTCCATTAAAGAAACCACATCGTCTTCTTACAAATACTAGCTACTAAGCAAAATAAAACATCTAACAGGGGAACGACGATGCGTAGTCAGGATAGAAGCAGTTTGGGCTATCCCCAACGGACCACCCAGACCATGGGCGGGGGCTATACCAGCATAAACGCCGATAACCTAGGGAACATAAAATGGTTCATAGGATCATCATCCTGGGAAGCCCATGTGTCGGATCTCCAGGATGATGTTAAGATCAACAAACATATCTAGGTTCTGATACTATGTTTTGCAAAAGTCGCCACCAGGGGTGCGGGTGAGAGAGATCAAACAACGACTGAATAAAGTCCAAATGAGCTCGGCCTGGGGGGGGGGGGGGAGTTGGTTATCCTGAAGTGATCCTACGTGACGTCCTCCATCCAAGCGTAGCCCTAAAAACCTCACCAGCGATCATCTCAACCCTTTTTATGCCCCACCTCATTACTTCTTGTCTTCTGGATTTATTTGCAAGATAAGTCAATCATGAAGCATTTTAACAATCAGATTAACAGGAACACAAGGACCAACAACCTTGTTGTTATGAAAGATAGCACCATTTATTAATTTCCAAATTGTCCAAAAAAATAGCAGGGATACCAAGAACTGCCATGCTTCTTTCTTTTTTATTAAAGTTTTCCGGCCACACATTAAACATATCATGGCCATTGTTAGGTATATTCTGCAAATCAACTTTACATTTCATTATATTCCAAAGCATTTTAGCAATAGAGCACCTAAAAGACAAAATGGTTGATACTCTCATCTTCCCCACAAAAGGGAAGTTTTTATCTCCAGCCCATCCTGTTTTAAGCACACCAGTCACAGTGGTATTTTGAAGCACCAACCAGAGGAACACTTTAACTCTGGGAGGCATCTTAATTTTTCACACAGAGTTATGTGGGTATTTAACCCCATTCTCAATCAGATATCAATAATATGACTTAACAGTATACATGCCATTTTTAGTCAAAGACCACTTATCACTATAATATGTGGGTATATGTCAATGTTTTAAATAGTGGGCTATGCCAAATAGCGACGGTCCTTAAAATCAGCTAAGCAGAGCTATAGCCGGCTATTAGGGGTACTCTTATACATGAGTATTACCATTTAGCGGCACCCTGCTCAAAAAGCTATAGCAGAGCTATAGCCGGCTATTTAAGACTATGGTATATATGTTCATGTGTGTTACATCGATTTTGCATAGTTTTGTTTAGGCTCTGTTATCACCATGGTGGATCGGTCTCCTTCTTTTGAAAGCACTAGATGATATCCCCACGGTGCAACGGGACTTTTGACCTTGTATATATATATTTTTGAAGAAAAGCAAAAAAATAAGATAAATGGAAATGTAGTAACAACATAAATTCAATATAGTGTTGGACGAGTGTTTTTTCTCTTGTTTCCTCCGCTAATCCTAGGCGACGAGGGAAAACTCTCGCCTCCAGGATTCATCGGCGAGCTCATGGATTCGCCTCCCCTTCACCGATGAAGACTTCTCGCCAGTCATCGTCAAGGTCAAGCCGGCTCCAGTAAGAGAGCGGCGACAACGACGCGTCGGCGGCTCATTCTGGCGGCAATAGTGGTCTTGAAATCTCCATGTAATTTTTATTATATTTGAGATGCTTTGTGTATATGATGAACTTTTGTAATATATGTGATCACTTTCACACAAAAAGACATAAATTAAAGATCCAGTGGAATATTGGTATTTACATTTGAAACCAGAGCTTCTTGTACACTGTTTCTTTCTCTTTCCTATCTTTTTTGCGGGGAAAGTACACTGTTTCAGCTTCAAATTTCAGTGAAGTAAATCCGACTCGAAATGATCAAGCGGAACGATATTTGATTAATCCAGCTAACTTCCAACTAAAGCACATATAACGTACACAGAAGCAAGCAATGCAATGCAACTTGCATCCATGCGTACGTGTCCCTGTAGAACTACCGCAAGAAGAAGAATAAATGTACTTCAGGTTGAGTGATTTTGTCATGGCATTTGACTTGTCAAACAAGGATTGAAGGATTAACTATAAGATTTGTAGAAACTAATCGACGAGCGCGTTCAAAGATAAGAGTAAGACCAACGTTGAGAGATATGTCGACGTGAACGCAATGATGGGAGCAAGTGGGTCTTCGTTGCATGTATGACTTGCATTGCATGCATGGCTTGTGAAGCAAATCAATCAAGCAACTGGAATTTTTTCTAGAGCAGTCAAGCAACTGGATTCAATTTAAGGAAGAAAATCAGACCTCTACGGTGTTGATGTCTTGATGACCCAATCATTAGCAGGCTTTCCTTGGCCATGAAGGGAAAATCAGGTACTTAACTAATCAAGGTCCAGGGATGTTCGATGGGGATGTTGTATGGGAATGCTAATAGTTTAGTCGTAACTTCAAAATACATGACTGATCAGAGAACAGTAAAACATCTGCAGTCAGTCAAATTCGGGTTATAGTTCAGATGACCAAGGAGCAGCAGCGGATCGAGTTCAGTTGTGAGTTGTGACTAAACCACACCAAATTGCATCAAATTTCATAAAACTGAAAGTATGCAACTCTATACGACCAACAGGTACGTACCAAGCACAGAATATTTGCTTTCTTGGCAATAAAAATAATAAAAATATTAAATACTAATTTTAAGCTACTACCCCCGGCGATCCATAGTAACTGTCGCAGTTTAGAAATGCTACACTTATTATGGATCGGAGGGAGTCGAACAAATGCAATTGTACGTAGGTCAAATGTGCGTGGGTACAGAGCACAAATGCCACATCTGAGCTGACCTATGCATCACCATTGCATACATGATACTTTCTTTTTTTGGAGGGAAACATACATGATATACTCTACTCATGCGATTAGTCAACCCTACTTGGAAAAAGAAAGCATATCCCGTAGGGAAAGCCGGCGGTCGCAAGATACCATGCACATGCATGCACACGTACGAACATCCCTGAATTCCTGCAGAGATCTTGCGCGGCGGCGCGGCGGTTGAATTCCTCTTCAGTTTACACTACTCGTTCTGCATTGCATCCCAGCTAAGCTAGGGCTTCCTTCTCGTTAATTTCTCGAGCTAGCTTGGCACTTCGGCCACGCTCTGACTTGCAGCGCCGGGAATCGCCAACTGCGCCGTGTCAACCGTGACACCACGAGCTCGGCAGATCATTGACGTATATAAAGCTATAAACCCTGCGCAGCGTTATCACAGGGAGAATTAATTCAGAGATTGTTAGTATTCGGCAACGGAGGGCTGGCCATGGCGATCGGAGCGCCGCGCGACACAAGCAACATCCTGGAGAACGTGTGGGCGACCATCATGACCGAGGCGCCGACAGGGTGCACGCCGATGCCCGCGTCGTCGACATCTTTAGTGGATCAGGCCGGAGCCGAGATCCTGCAGCGGCTGCCGAGCCTGGGGAGGTGGATCTCCATGGGCGCCGACGAGTGGGACGAGCTGCTCAGCGTGGCGGACGCGGCCACACCGCCCGTTGCTGAGCAACCGCCGCTCGCGGCGGCCTCGCCCCGAGGAGGAGGCGACCAGAAGAGCGCTGCCGCCAGCAAGGCCGCGTTGCCCAAGAGCTACAGGGGAGTGCGGCGTCGGCCGTGGGGCAAGTTCGCGGCGGAGATCAGGGACACGCGGAGGCGGGGCGCGCGGGTGTGGCTGGGCACGTTTGCCACGGCGGACGAGGCCGCGCTCGCCTACGACGTGGCGGCACTGCGCATGCGCGGCCCGGGCGCGCACCTCAACTTCCCGATCGAGAAGGTGCAGCGCCGCCTCGACCTGGAGCACGACAACGGTCAGTTCCTGGACGCGGCCGGCGCCGGCGAGCATTCCACGGGCCGCGCGCGCCGAAAGAGCAGAAGGAGAAGCAGTGCTACCGCCACCGCCACCGATCATGCAAGAACCGTCGACGCTGATCTCACGGCGGTGTATGGAAATGGAAGCTCCGATCAGATGGTGTCATTCGCCAGCTCGGGGAGAGCTCACGGGACAACGATGCAAGATCCACGCGTGATGAGCGTTGAAGTCGGAGGAGCTGTGAATCGAGTGATCGAGTTTGAGGAGATTGGCAGCGAGTATTGGGACTACTTGTTCCCGCCTGTGCTATGATGGCGGTGATGATCAAGTAGTTTGTTAATTAGGTGTGGTTATGTTAATTAATTTGGGTATGGGTGATAGGAGAAAGCAAAGCTAGCTGCAGTTATCTCCTGCTCATCTAATTTCAGTCCCAGTGATTTGTATGCACAGAGATATGATTGATTGTAAAGTAAGCACATGTATGCGCAATTGATTAGGTGCTATTTCTAGTGTGTTCATATATGTGTACTCATCTTTGGTTGACACCCATTTGCAACACACCGAATTTGCATGGTTCCTTCAAAGAGGAAGGTGATATAAAAGCTTGACAGCCCTTGACCTTCCCTTGGTGACGAAATTTCGGGAACCGCCAACAATTGGGATCAGTTTTGCACAGACGGCCTAAATTTTTTTAGAAGAAAAGGGCTCTTGCCCCGGTTCCATTTCCACCGAAAACAAAACCACGGTATTCATCCTTATTACAGCCATTACAGCCCGCGGGAGAGGACTGAACCATCCCTCCGGCATGATCTAGAGAACATAGTTAACCTCTTACAACTCATCTATCAAATGGATACAAATAAAAATAAAAGTTTTTCCATCAGCAGTAGCCTGGTATTTGGCATCTACCTATCATCCTTCCAGGAGCATCTCACTGTCCATGCCCATCCAGCCTTCTACCTTCTTCCTCAGATAGTATTGCAGCCACAGCTCCCTCTTCCTCAGCTTGGCTCTGGCCAAAGCAGCAGAGGAGGCTGCCTGGCAACCTCCCACAGAGATGACATGAGCCTCTCCATGTGCTCTCTTGCAGCCCCTTTGCACAAGATGTTCCATTGAGTGCAGAAGCCTGCAATTCTCCTCAGAATCACCCGCACTCCCATCTAGGGGGCATTGTTAAAACACATACCATTCCTACTCCTCCAGATAACC
Organism: Aegilops longissima; assembly: GCA_021605205.1. Lineage (NCBI taxonomy): Eukaryota > Viridiplantae > Streptophyta > Magnoliopsida > Poales > Poaceae > Aegilops > Aegilops longissima. Next base: position 639,353,727 of record CM038676.1, on the reverse strand, counting down.
TAGAGGGTAGCTGAGATGATCATGTTTGCAGCTTGTAGAAATTTGTGCTTCTCCCATTTATCAGCCACATTCTGAAAGTTAGGCCGAGGCATACACTCAGCTACATTATGAATGTTTCTCCACACCTCAACAACAATATCACATTCAAAGAAAAGGTGGGTGATAGTTTCACAGTCACAGCAAAATAGGCAAGCAAGATCATCCAAGTGTTGTCTCTTACTCAAGTTACTCCTAACTAACAGCTTATTATGAGCAAGCGGCCACGGAAAAATATGAATGTTAGGTGGGATATGTAACTACCAGATATTTGGGACATGCATAGGGCTAATCCCTTTAAATTTGATCATGCCATACATAGATCTAACTAAGTATCTCCCATTAGACTCAAGTTTCCAAATGATAGCATCCTCCTCAGCATTTAGACTAATTGATTGTGCAATGCTCAGCAGATCAAGACAGAGATGTAGCAGTCTACTGTCTACACATCTTCTGAAAGTAATCTTAAGATTAGTCCCATCCTAGAGATCAGTAATAGGCTGATTATGTTCATTGGCAATACTGTATAACTCCCAAAACGGAATGTCTAAGCTACAAGAACCAAACCAATAATCTTCCCATAACTTAGTTTTCCTGCCATTCCCAACCTTCCATTGGTATCCCATCTTGGCTGCTTTAGCAGCCCAGAGAACACCTTTCCAGAAGGGGGAGGAGGAGTTGTTCGCATGACATGAAAAAATATTTGGATTATTAGTCCTATACTTAGCATCAATAATTTTCTTCCACATTTTTTGATCCCCTCTCTGGTATTTATCAATCCAAGCAGCTAGAAGGCTTAGATTCATATCAACAATATTAGGAATTCCCATACCACCATATTGCTTTTTCTGTGTCAGCAGCCTCCAGCTAGCTAGGTGATATTTATGGTGTCCCTCATAGTTATCCCAGAAATAGTGGCCATCTGAGAGTTAATCAAGTTAATAGCCCATTTGGGGAACTTGATCATACTCACTAGATAAGTAGGGATGCTGGCTAAACAAGACTGAAGTAAAATTAATTTCTTTTCATATCCTAGTAGTCTCCCTCTCCACCCAGTTGCCTTTTTCAAGACTTTGTCAACCACAGGTTGTAAGTCTTCTCTCCCTAACTTGGAGTGGTGGAGGGGGAAACCCCGATATTTCAGAGGGAAGGAGCCCAAGCCACAAGATAAAGTTTGAGCTACACATTGGGCCTCCTCCTCATTAATATTAATAGGAATCAGGTCACACTTATGGAAGTTAATCCTTAAACCAGACATTTGTTCAAAACAAGCAAGTTGACATTTTAAGTTTTTTGCAGACTCAATGTTATTTTCTAGGAATAAGAGAGTATCATCTGCATATTGCAGGCTGATTATCCCTTGAGGGAAGATGTTATTCATCAACCCAGACAACATTTTGTTCTTAGCAGCTTTGTTAATTAAGCATCCTACTGAATACATCTGCCACCAAGTTAAAAAGCATTGGAGATGCAGGGTCACCTTGCCTAACTCCTTTAAAAGTTTCAAATAACTCACTATTACAATCATTAATCCTGACACCCGCTGAACTTTTTTATAATAAGGATTCAACTTTCTTCATCCATCTGGGGCTAAATCCCCTTTGTACATTCAGAAGGAAGTTTTTACTGACTCTATCATATGCTTTTTCATAATCTAGTTTAAAGACAAACCCTTCCTTATTGTTGATCACAGCATCATGAATAATCTCATGAGTAGTTACCACACTTTCCACTATGAACCTCCCCTTAATAAATACAGTTTGATTTTGGGAAATAATTTCATCCCCAATATCCCTTAGCTGATTGGCTAGACATTTAGCAAAAATCTTAAAATACAATTAGATAAAGCAATAGGCCTAAATTTCTGAATAGTATCAGCATCAGGCTCTTTTGGGATCAAGGTTAATAGAGAGAAATCCGGTCAACATAAATCTAAGGAATCATTGTTTCAGGCATTCACCATCAACATCAGGTCACCCTTAATAGTTTCCCAAAAATGTTGATAGAAGAGGAAAGGAAAGCCATCAGGGCTAGGGGCCCCTTCTGCATATGACCCAAACACTGCTTTCCTAACATCCTCCTCAGTAATATTGGCTTCCAGTTTCCTATTGTGCTCACTGGAAACCTTTTCCGAAGGGTCCCAGAAATTATCATCTAAAGCAATATCTAGGGTTTCTTCCTTACCAAACAATTGCTTGTGGTAATCCACAACAATGTTGATAATCCCTCTAGTGTCCTCTACATGCCCCTCTGGCCCATTCAAAACATTAATCTGCTTCTTCCTCCTTCTTTGATTAGCCAAAGCATGGAAGTAGGCAGTATTCCTCCCCCCTCTAATATATTTCTCTCTGGATCTTTGCCTAGACTTAATCTCTTCTAACTTCCAAGTATTTTGTAGATCTAGGGCAATCTTATCCATCCTAGCATTAGAGGGTGGGGATAGTACCCTTGTCTCTGAGTCAATGTCCATCAAGTTATACTCAGCAACTAACTGTTGCTTGTTCCTGTTTTTTGAGGCCTCATAGTTGGCATTCCACCCTTTACACACCCTCCTAAGCAGTCTAATCTTGAACTACCATCTGTCCATAGGGTCTAAGATAGAACAAGGCTTATTCCAAGCGTTTTTAACAATGTCTTCAAAGCCCTCCACTTGCAGCCACCATTTCTCAAACTGTTTATCTTTTGGTGGCTGGATGGCTCTAGTGTCAAATACTAGGGGGTGATATCAGTACCCACCCTAGGAAGGGCTTTGAGTTGAACAGCTGGGAATAGGTTCTCCCAACATGTGGAAATAAACACTTTATCAATGTTAGCCATCACCAGATTATCCTGGTTATTGGCCCAAGTATACTTCCTAGTATAGTTTTTCAATTCAATCAGGTCATAATTATTTACCCAATCATTGAAAAGAGTTACGCAATGTAAATAATAGAACCAATACTTGTTTCTTCACTGCTTCTCACCAAATTGAAATCACCCCCAATAATGGTAGGACCCAACCAGGCATCCAGAGTATTGTGGAGTTCATTGATAAACTCAAGCTTGAGGTCATCATATGCAGCTCCATAGATAGTAATGAATCTCCAGATCTTACCATGTTTTTATCTTTAATTAAGCAGGCAACAGAGAATTGTAAGATATCAATAGAGATAATCTCAAAATCCTCCTGTTTAATACCCACCACTATACCACCTGTTGTACGGAAAGCTGGCATCCAGTTCCAGGTGAACTCATCATTTGGGTCTATAGATTTAATTTGAGAGCTCGAAAAGGATTCTTCCTTAGGCTCGAAAAAACCTACCAAGTCAGCATGGGTATCTCTAATGAGTTTTCCCACTACACTCAGTTTCTCAGGCTTGTTAAGCCCTCTAACATTCCATATCAGTCCTACTACCATTGCTAAATTCCAGTTTTCTACAACTACTTTTCTTTCTTGACACTACCTCAGCCCATGTAGGGGTAGTACCAGTTGTGTCACTAATGTGAGCACATCCTGGCCCCATAGTTGATGAGGTTTCATTATTACATCCCTCAAAACTAATATCTAAGTCAGCAGGGAGGAAACATTCATGATGTGATTCTTTAAAAGTACATAATCTATCATTCTCAATCAACCTAATGGTTTGAATATTATGAGAAATAGTATTATCATCATCACCTAAATTTAGCCTAGCTTTCTTGGCTTTTGATAACAACATCTCATCATTAAATGTAGAGAAGGAATTAGTGTTTCTGTTACATTTAAGTATCTCCAGGTATTTGAGCTTCTGGAGGTCCTCAGCTTTCTGAATTGCTGTTCTCCCATCTCTTCTAATCCTGGTGCTCATCCTGGCGCCACAATAGGGCCCCAATTTTTTGTTTGCCGCTGTTGTGGATTCTGCTGGGTTGGAGCTTCTCTGATGTCTTCATCCTCAGATTCCTCATTAAACTGCTCAAGTAACTGGACACCAATGTTCTCCTCAGGCAATTTCCTATATATGCTTTTTAAAATACTTCCATCACTCTTCATATGCAATATCACACTCTGCACCTTCTTTTCCAATGTGTTCATCAACTCCATAGGGGTTTTAGCATGTGATGGGGCTTTCTGAGAGTTATGAGCAAGGCCCTTAGCAGCTGCTTTTTTGTTTTTGTCTTTGTCTTTGTCTGTCTCCATGTCCTTAGGCCCCTGCATTTGTAAATCTTTTTTAGGATCACCTTCCAGCAGATCTTCATCAGATTTTTCTGTTTCATTAGTACTGGGGACAACAGCTTCCAAATTTGGAGCTGTGTCAACCAAGAAAGATATGAGGAATAGCTCCTTATCAATCTTCACTAGCCTTTCAGTTGGTATCTTGGAGATATCTCTCATAGCAATCTGGACTTTAACTTTTTCATAGAAGCTTCTGAAGATTTCATGCCAGTCCACATTAACTAGTATACCCAGTATATACGCAATCTGTGAGATTACTCTCCAGGTAAGCTTGTTGATAGGGATCCCCATCATAGTTACCCACACCTCCTGTAGTTCAGCATATGCTACTTCTTCTCCATCCCACTTGTCAAAAGAGACAGTCAATCCTTTTTTCTGAGATTGATGGAAGGGAGCTCCACCAAGTCTTTGACCCTCTCATGAGGTGGAAATCTGACCAAGAAACATTTTTCAGTCACTTGTCTCACTTGTCATGTCCAATTAGTCTTCCATATCTCAGAGAAGTTGTTTTTCAGCTCTTGAGTGGTGATAGAGCGTTCTTCAATCACTACCACACACACACATTGGTCAGGTTCAACCATTTGGTAGCATCCTTTCCATCAGGCTCACACTACATCACAACATGGACCTAAGGGCAGGTAAGCTGCCGGGAGAAGGCACTTGAGGGGGCAGCTAAACTGCAGTGCGAGTGCCCTAGTTCTGCACAAATACTTCTGTCGGCACTTGAGGTTGGCGTATTTCGAGATTAGGATTTGTCACTCCGATTGTCGGAGAGGTATCTCTGGGCCCTCTCGGTTAGGCACATCACTTAAGCCTTGCAAGCATTGCAAGTAATGAGTTAGTTGCGGGATGATGTATTACGAAACGAGTAAAGAGACTTGCCGGTAACGAGATTGAACTAGGTATTGAGATACCGACGATCGAATCTCGGGCAAGTAACATACCGATGACAAAGGGAACAACGTATGTTGTTATGCGATCTGACCGATAAAGATCTTCGTAGAATATGTAGGAGCCAATATGAGCATCCAAGTTCCGCTATTGGTTATTGACCGGAGACGTGTCTCGGTCATGTCTACATAGTTCTCGAACCCGTAGGGTCTGCACGCTTAACGTTTCGATGACAATTTTATTATGAGTTTATATGTTTTGATGTACCGAAGGTTGTTCGGAGTCCCGGATGTGATCACGGACATAACGAGGAGTCTCGAAATGGTCGATACATGAAGATTGATATATTGGAAGCCTATGTTTGGATATCGGAAGTGTTCCGGGTGAAATCGGGATTTTACTGGAGTACCGGGAGGTTACCAGAACCCCCCGGGAGGTAAATGGGCCTTTACGCAGAAGAGGAGAGGCGGCCTGGGCTGGGCCACGCGCCCCTCCCCCTAGTCCGAATAGGACAAGGAGAGGGGGGCGGCGCCCCCTCCTTCCTTCTCTCTCTCCTCTTTCCCCCTCCCGAATCCTATTCCAACTAGGAAGGGGGAGTCCTACTCCCGTGGGAGTAGGACTCCTCTGGCGCCCTCTTCCTGGCCGGCCGCACCCCTTGCTCCTTTATATCTGAGGGGGGGGCACCCAGACACAACAATTGATCTATTTGATCTTTTAGCCGTGTCGGTGCCCCCTCCACCATAGTCCACCTCGATAATACTGTAGCGGTGCTTAGGCGAAGCCCTGCGTCGGTAGAACATCAACATCGTCACCACATCGTCGTGCTGATGAAACTCTCACTCAACACTCATCTGGATCGGAGTTCGAGGGACGTCATCGGGCTGAACGTGTGCTGAACTCGGAGGTGTCGTACGTTCGGTACTTGGATCGGTCGAATCTGAAGACGCACGACTACATCAACCGCGTTGTGCTAACGCTTCCTCTTTCGGTCTACGAGGGTACGTGGACAACACTCTCCCCTCTCGTTGCTATGCATCACCATGATCTTGCGTGTCCGTAGGAAAATTTTGAAATTACTACGTTCCCCAACAGTGGCATCCGAGCCTGGTTTTATGCGTAGATGTCATATGCACGAGTAGAACACAAGTGAGTTGTGGGCGATATAAGTCATACTACTTACCAGCATGTCATACTTTGGTTCGGCGGTATTGTTGGATGAAGCGGCCCGGACCGACATTACGCGTACGCTTACGCGAAACTGGTTCTACTGACGTGCTTTGCACACAGGTGGCTGGCGGGTGTCAGTTGCTCCAACTTTAATTGAACCCAGTGTGGCTACGACCGGTCCTTGCGAAGGTTAAAACAGCACCAACTTGACAAACTATCATTGTGGTTTTGATGCGTAGGTAAGAACGGTTCTTGCTCAGCCCGTAGCAACCACGTAAGACGTGCAACAACAAAGTAGAGGACGTCTAACTTGTTTTTGCAGGGCATGTTGTGATGTGATATGGTCAAGATGTGATGAGATATAAGTTGTTGTATAAGATGATCATGTTTTGTTGAAGTTATCGGCAACTGGCAGAAGCCTTATGGTTGTCTCTTTATTGCATAAGATGCAAGCGCCAAATAATTGCTTTACTTTATCGCTATGCAATAGCAATAGTTGCAAGAGCAATAGTTGGCGAGACGACCATGTGACGACACATTGATATAGATCAAGATGATGGAGATCATAGTGTCATGCCGATGATGATGGAAATCATGATGATGCTTTGGAGATGGAGATCAAAGGCACAAGATGATGATGGCCATATCATGTCACATATTTTGATTGCATGTGATGTTTATCTTTTATACATCTTATTTTGCTTAGTTCGACGGTAGCTTTATAAGATGATCCCTTACTAAATTTCAAGATAAAAGTGTTCTCCTTGAGTATGCACCGTTGCCAAAGTTCGTCGTGCCCAGACACCACGTGATGATCGGGTGTGATAAGCTCTACGTCCATCTACAACGGGTGCAAGCCAGTTTTTGCACACGCTGGTTAAACTTGACGAGCCTAGCATATGCAGATATGGCCTCGGAACACTGAGACCGAAAGGTCGAGCGTGAATCATATAGTAGATATGATCAACATAGTGATGTTCACCATTGAAAACTACTCCATTTCACGTGATGATCGGTTATGGTTTAGTTGATTTGGATCACGTGATCACTTAGATGATTAGAGGGATGTCTATCTAAGTGGGAGTTCTTAAGTAATATGATTAATTGAACTTTAATTTATCATGAACTTAGTCCTGGTAGTATTAGCATATCTATGTTGTAGATCAATAGCTCGCGTTTAGCTCCCTATTTTATTTTTGATATGTTCCTAGAAAACTAAGTTGAAAATGTTAGTAGCAATGATGCGGATTGGATCCGTGATCTAAGGGTTATCCTCATTGCTGCTTGAAGAATTATGTCCTTGATGCACCGCTAGGTGACAGACCTATTGCAGGAGCGTATCTGAGGCGTTATGAGCGTTTGGCTAGCTCAATATGATGACTACTTGATAGTTTAGTGCACCATGCTTAACGGCTTAGAATCGGGACTTCAAAGACGTTTTGAACGTCATGGACCATATGAGATGTTCCAGGAGTTGAAGTTAATATTTCAAGCAAATACCCGAGTTGAGATATATGAAGTCTCTAACAAGTTCTATAGCTAAAAGATGGAGAAGAATAGCTCAAGCAGTGAGCATGTGCTCAGATTGTCTGGGTACTACAATCGCTTGAATCAAGTGGGAGTTAATCTTACAGATAAAATAGTGATTGACAGAATTCTCTAGTCACCATCACCAAGTTATTAGAACATCGTGATGAACTATAGTATGCAAGGGATGACGAAAACGATTCCCAAGCTTTTCATGATGATGAAATCGATGAAGGTAGAAATCAAGAAAAAGCATCAACTGTTGATGGTTGACAAGACCACTAGTTTCAAGGAAAAAGGGTAAAGGGAAGAAGGGGAACTTCAAGAAGAACGGCAAGCAAGTTGCTGCTCAAGTGAAGAAGCCCAAGTCTGGACCTAAGCCTGAGACTAAGTGCTTCTACTGCAAAGGGACTGGTCACTGGAAGCGGAACTGCCCCAAGTATTTGGCAGATAAGAAGGATGGAAAAGTGAACAAAGGTATATTTGATATACATGTTATTGATGTGTACTTTACTAGTGTTTATAGCAACCCCTCAGTATTTGATACTAGTTCAGTTGCTAAGATTAGTAACTCGAAACGGGAGTTGCAGAATGAACAGAGACTAGTTAAGGGTGAAGTGACGATGTGTGTTGGAAGTGGTTCCAAGATTGATATGATCATCATCGCACACTCCCTATACTTTCGGGATTAGTGTTGAACCTAAAATAAATGTTATTTAGTGTTTGCGTTGATCATGAATATGATTGGATTATGTTTATTGCAATACGGTTATTCATGTAAGTTAGAGAATAATTGTTGTTCTGTTTACATGAATAAAACCTTCTATGGTCATACACCCAATGAAAAAGGTTTGTTGGATCTCGATCGTAGTGATACACATATTCATAACATTGAAGCCAAAAGATGCAAAGTTAATAATGATAGTGCAACTTGTTTGTGGCACTGCCGTTTAGGTCATATTGGTGTAAAGCGCATGAAGAAACTCCATGCTGATGGGCTTTTGGAATCACTTGATTATGAATCACTTGATGCTTGCGAACCATGCCTTATGGGCAAGATGACTAAGACTCCGTTCTCCGGAACAATGGAACGAGCAACAGACTTATTGGAAATAATACATACTGATGTATGCGATCCGATGAGTGTTGAGGCTCGCGACGGGTATCGTTATTTTTTGACCTTCACAGATGATTTGAGCAGATATGTGTATATCTACTTGACGAAACATAAGTCTGAAACATTTGAAAAGTTCAAAGAATTTCAGAGTGAAGTGGAAAATTATGGTGACAAGAAAATAAAGTTTCTACGATCTGATCTTGGAGACAAATATTTGAGTTACGAGTTTGGTCTTCAATTAAAACAATGTGGAATAGTTTCACAAATTTGTGCCACCTGGAACACCACAGCATAATGGTGTGTCTGAATGTCATAACCGTACTTTATTGGATATAGTGCAATCTATGATGTCTCTTACCGATTTACCACTATCGTTCTGGGGTTATGCATTAGAGATAGCTGCATTCACATTAAATAGGGCACCGTCTAATCCGTTGAGACGACACTGTATGAACTGTGGTTTGGCAAGAAACCTAAGATGTTTTTTCTTAAAGTTTGGGGTTGCGATGCTTATGTGAAAAAGTTTCATCCTGATAAGCTCAAACCCAAATCGGAAAAGTGCGTCTTCATAGGATACCCAAAAGTTACTGTTGGGTACACCTTCTATCACAGATCCGAAGGCAAGATATTCGTTGCTAAGAATGGATCCTTTCTAGAGAAGGAGTTTCTCTCGAAAGAAGTGAGTGGGAGGAAAGTAGAACTTGATGAGGTAACTGTACCTACTCCCTTATTGAAAGTAGTTCATCACAGAAATCTGTTCCTGTGACTCCTACACCAATTTGTGAGGAAGCTAATGATGATGATCATGTAACTTCAGATCAAGTTACTACCAAACCTCATAGGTCAACCAGAGTGAGATCCGCACCAGAGTGGTACGGTAATCCTGTTCTGGAATTCATGTTACTAGACCATGACGAACCTACAAACTATGAAGAAGCGATGGTGAGCCCAAATACCGCAAAATGGCTTGAGGCCATGCAATCTGAGATGGGATCCATGTATGAGAACAAAGTATGGACTTTGATTTGCCCAAATGATCGACGAGCCATAGAGATTAAATGGATCTTCAAGAGGAAGACGGACGCTGATAGTGTTACTATCTACAAAGCTAGAATTGTCGCAAAAGGTTTTCGACAAGTTCAAGGTGTTGACTACGATGAGAGTTTCTCACTCGTATCTATGCTTAAGTCTGTCCGAATCATGTTTGCAATTGCCTCATTTTATGAAATCTGGCAAATGGATAAACAAAACTGCATTCCTTAATGGATTTATTAAAGATGAGTTGTATATGATGCAACCAGAAGGTTTTGTCAATCCTAAAGGTGATAACAAAATATGCAAGCTCCAGCGATCCATCTATGGACTGGTGCAAGCATCTCGGAGTTGGAATATACGCTTTGATAAGTTGATCAAAGGATATAGTTTTATATAGACTTGCGGTGAAGCCTGTATTTACAAGAAAGTGAGTGGGAGCAATACAGCCTTTTTGATAAGTATATGTGAGTGACATATTGTTGATCGGAAATAATCTAGAATTATTCTGCAAAGCATAAAGGAGTATTTGAAAGGAGTTTTTCAAAGAAAGACCTCAGGGAAGCTGCTTACATATTGAGCATAAAGATCTACAGAGATAGATCAAAACGCTTGATAAGTTTTTTCAATGAGTACATACCTTGACAAGATTTTTGAAGTAGTTCAAAATGGAACAGTCAAAGAAAGAGTTCTTGCCTGTGTTACAAGGTGTAAGATTGAGTAAGACTCAAAGCCCGACCACGACAGAAGATAGAAAGAGAATGAAAGTCATTCCCTATGCCTCAGCCATAGGTTTTATAAAGTATGCCATGGTGTGTACCAGATCTATTGTATACCCTACACTGATTTTGGCAAGGGAGTACAATAGTGATCTAGGAGTAGATCATTGGACAGCGGTCAAAATTATCCTTAGTGGAATAAGGATATGTTTCTCGATTATGGAGGTGACAAAAAGGTTTGTCGTAAAGGGTTACGTCGATGCAAGTTTTGACACTAATCCAGATGACTCTAAGTCTCAATCTGGATAAATATTGAAAGTCGGAGCAATAAGATAGAGTAGCTCTGTGCAGAGCATTGTTGACATAGAAATTTGCAAAATACATATGGATCTGAATGTGGCAGACCCGTTGACTAAACTTCTCTCACAAGCAAAACATGATCACACCTTAGTACTCTTTGGGTGTTAATCACATAGTGATGTGAACTAGATTATTGACTCTAGTAAACCGTTTGGGTGTTGGTCACATGACGATGTGAACTATGGGTGTTAATCACATGGTGATGTGAATTATTAGTGTTAAATCACATGGCGATGTGAACTAGTTATTGACTCTAGTGCAAGTGGGAGACTGAAGGAAATATGCCCTAGAGGCAAGAATAAAGTTATTATTTATTTCCTTATTTCATGATAGATGTTTATATTTCATGCTAGAATTGTATTAACCGGAAACATAATACATGTGTGAATACATAGACAAACAGAGTGCCACTAGTATGCCTCTACTTGACTAGCTCATTGATCAAAGATGGTTAAGTTTCCTAGCCATAGACATGAGTTGTCATTTGATTAACGAGATCACATCATTAGGATAATGATGTGATTGACATGACCCATTCCGTTAGCTTAGCACACGATCATTTAGTATGTTGCTATTGCTTTCTTCATGACTTATACATGTTCCTATGATTATGAGATTATGCAACTCCCGTTTACCGGAGGAACACTTTGTATGCTACCAAACGTCACAACGTAACTGGGTGATTATAAAGGTGCTCTACAGGTGTCTCCGAAGGTACATGTTGGGTTGGCGTATTTCGAGATTAGGATTTGTCACTTCGATTGTCGGAGAGGTATCTCTGGGCCCTCTCGGTTATGCACATCACTTAAGCCTTGCAAGCATTGCAACAAATGAGTTAGTTGCAGGATCATGTATTACGGAACGAGTAAAGAGACTTGCTGGTAACGAGATTGAACTAGGTATTGAGATACCGACGATCGAATCTCGGGCAAGTAACATACCGATGAGAAAGGGAACAACGTATGTTGTTATGCGGTCTGACCAATAAAGATCTATGTAGAATATGTAGGAGCCAATATGAGCATCCAGGTTCCACTATTGGTTATTGACCGGAGACGTGTCTCGGTCATGTCTACATAGTTCTCGAACCCGTAGGGTCCGCACGCTTAACATTTCGATGACAGTTTTATTATGAGTTTATATGTTTTTATGTACCGAAGGTTGTTCGGAGTCTCGGATGTGATCATGGACATAACGAGGAGTCTCGAAATGGTCGAGACATGAAGATTGATATATTGGAAGCCTATGTTTGGATATCGGAAGTGTTCCGGGTGAAATCAGGATTTTACCGGAGTACCGGGAGGTTACCGGAAACCCCTGGGAGGTAAATGGGCCTTAGTGGGCCTTTACGAAGAAGAGGAGAGGTGGCCAGGGCTGGGCCGCGCGCCCCTCCCCCCTAGTCCGAATAGGACAAGGAGAGGGGGGCGGCGCCCCCTTTCTTCTCTCTCTCCTCTTTCCCCCTCCCGAATCCTATTCCAACTAGGAAAGGGGGGAGTCCTACTCCCGGTGGGAGTAGGACTCCTCCTGGCGCGCCTCTCCCCTGGCCGGCCGCACCCCCCTTGCTCCTTTATATACGGGGGCAGGGGGCACCCCATAGACACAACAATTGATCTGTTTGATCTTTTAGCCGTGTGCGGTGCCCTCCTCCACCATAGTCCACCTCGATAATACTGTAGCGGTGCTTAGGCGAAGCCCTGCGTCGGTAGAACATCAACATCGTCACCACATCATCGTGCTGTGTCAGGACCCCGATTCTAAGTCACACCGATCTAGCCTGTAACACCTCATATCCCTTTGCGGCCTCACGCACGGTATTCCCACGGGTGTCGCCTTACCATGGCCCAGGACCGTTTGCGTCTTTTGGTTCACGTATATGATAGTGTCGCTAGCATCCATATGACAGAGAATCCGGGCCGACATGACTAGTCGTGAACCCAGAGTGGCCACGACCTGACTAACCACACAAGTCTCTAGTCCAGGTTTATCGCCTATTCGGGTTCCATCCGCAAGGAGATCCGGCCGGGGTGTCGCTCACGGCCCCAAACGATGTGAGCAGGGTTCCCAAGCCCACCATCCGGGTGCCACTTGGTACATCGTGCCACTGTGCCTATTCTGTCCCAAGCCCACCTGTACCGGGTGCCACTTGGTAGACTACTAACACTACCTACAAACACCATAAACTAGTTGCAACTCCTGGACAGAGATCAAGTTGATTAATAAGTCGAGAGGGGTCGAGTTACCGGAACCCAATGTGTGGTAGTAACTGTTCATGGATCGCAAACACAGAACTCAGTTCCTGAGGACGGTTTCAATGAGACAACCCACCATGTACTCCTACATGGCCTCTCACCGCTACCTTTACCAAATCGTGTTCACACACTTAGCTCTCAACAGTAGGAAATGTTCACAACTTCCCAATTCATCCCCGATGAATCAGACCTGACACAACTCTAAGCAATAGCAGGCATGACAAACAAACATGAATGAGTAGGCACATCAGGGCTCAAACAACTCCTACTCATGCTAGTGGGTTTCATCTATTTATTGTGGCAATGACAGGTCATGCAGAGGAAAGGGGTTCAACTACCGCAGCATGTATCAGTTGAAGCGTTGTTGTCCTAATGCAGTAAAAGAGAGCATGAGCGAGAGAGTGGGATTGTATCGGAATAAACAAGGGGGTTTTGCTTGCCTGACACTTCTGAAGATAGTATAGCTCTTCATCGGTGTCATCGAACTCATCATCGGAACATACGTCTACTGAGGGGGAACAACCACCGGCAACAGAGAAAGAACACAATCAATGCTATGCAACAATATGATGCATGAATGTGACATGGCAATATGCTGTTGATTGGCCTAATGCAACTAGCAACAAGTTAAATGGAGTTGGTTTGATCACTAGGTTCAAATTCAATCTCCATATTTGCTTTCTTAAATGTCATTTAATGGAATTGTCCTAAACAGAGGACATAAGCTGCTCTAACATGTATGCAAATGGTACAGATGGATATATTGGATTTTTCTGATCATTTTTCATATATAATTTGTTTGATTTGGAGCTACGGTTGATTTTCTATGATTTTTAGAAGTTTTGGCTATTTTATGGAATTTCCTGAATTATTTTTAATCCAGAAAATAGTTAACTGCGTCAGCACTACGTCACTGTGACGTCAGCATTGACCGAAGTCAAATTTGACTGGTGGGCTCCACCTGTCATTGACTCAGGGGGTTAACAGGGGTTATTTAACTTTAGTTGTGTCACTAACAGTGCGGGTCCCACATGTCATCGACTAGGGGTTGATTAACTGGGTGATTAGCACCTAATCTAATCCTGCCACATCAGCATCGCCGGACTATGCGCCGGCGACCACATCTCGCGGCGGAGGCTCGCCGGAGTGGCGCTAGGGGCAGCGGCTGGGTGCGCTGAGGGCACCAGGAGGGAGCCCGTGCTCCAGCATCCAGCGGGAGGCGAGCAGTCGCGAGGCGGGCTGTAGCGGCGGCAGCGGCGAGTTGGGCGGCGGCCGGAGTTCGGACCCGAGCGGCGCGGGGTGCTGTGGTGCAAGTCAGGAGCTTCGAGCGGCGGCGTTTGGTTCGTGGGGACCCGCTGAGCTCGCGACAGTGCTCAAGTGCGAGTTGTGGCCGCGGTTACCACGGTGGCGCCATGGACGGCGGCGGTGAGCTTCGGTCGCGCTGAGGATTGCAGCTACAGCGAGCAAATGAGCGCGGGGAGAGGGGGAAAAGAAGAGGAGCTCACAACAGGGTCGATGACTGTCTCAGAGGGCTCGGGGAGGCGCTGGACGTGGCAAATCGAGCGACGGGGATCGTCGGCCTCCGAGGTCGAGGACGGCGGCGTTGGCGGCTTCAGAGGCCATCCGAGCTCGTGGGACTCGACAAGAAGATGTGGCAGAGGACGGCGGACATGCTGGTCATGACGGTGAGGCAAAACAACGGCGGTGGCTGCGCGACAGGGAGCAGCCGCGACGGTGGCGCTCGGCCATGGCTACGGGCAAGCGAGGGGGAGGGAGAGAGCCAGGGAAAAGGGGAGAATGTTTGGGGCGTCCAGAGGAGCTCCACAGTGCAAGATGAGGCGCAGGAGGCGTCGACAGCGCGAAGCAGGAGGTGGCCTCGCGCGTGCTCGGAGGTGGTGCGCTGTCCCCCCTCCTCTGCCTACTGGCAAAGGTAGATGGTGATTGGCACGGGCCAGGTGGGCCGGCCCAGTTGTTGGGCCGCAGGTAACACATGTAGTCTCTCTCTCTCTCTCTCTCTCTCTCTCTCTCTCTCTCTCTCTTCTGTTTTCTATTTTGTTTTTTGATTTAGTAAAAATACTAAACCACTTGGTAAAATCCTGAAGATAATTTTAGGCACCTTTGAAATATTTCCCAATAGCCCTCAAGTACTTTCAAGATTATTTGGACAATTAAAAATATTTATAAGATTTAAGTGTCCAAATTCAAATACTTATGGATTAATTCAAAAATCCAAAGTGTCCTAGAAAAATGTGCACCATATTTTGGCAGAGGTTCTAGACCAATTCAAAAATGATGAACTTTTGTGAAGGGCATTTTGGGTTCTTTGAAATATTTTTTTCAGTTGATCCTGGTATTTCAGGGTGGGTGCTGGGGTTTGTTGATCCCCATTTCAAGCTTAAAGAAAATTTAAACATGATGCATCACTGTAGCTAGTCCAAGTGCAAATGCTAACTAGGGTTGTGACATGCTGACGAAACTCTCCCTCAACACTCGGCTGGATCGGAGTTCGAGGTACGTCATCGGGCTGAACGGGTGCTGAACTCGGAGGTGCCGTACGTTCGGTACTTGGATAGGTCGGATCGTGAAGACGTACGACTACATCAACTGCGTTGTGCTAACGCTTCCGCTTTCGGTCTACGAGGGTACGTGGACAACACTCTCCCCTCTCGTTGCTATGCATCACCATGATCTTGCGTGTGCGTAGGAAATTTTTGAAATTACTACGTTCCCCCACATTTCTTGTGGGAGTTAATTGCCCCTAATTAGAGGTTGTGGTGTAGTGTCAATGTGAAAGAACCCCAAGCCAGCATTAGCACTTCCAAAGTATTGTGCAGTGGCTTGTGGTTTGTACCACTCTAGGCAGTTATCCATATGATGTCCAGCTTTGTGGCAGATGAAGCAGTTCTTTGGAATTGGGCAGGTCCCAACAAAGTGAGCTGGTTCTCCACAATTATAATAGATCACATCCTTCATCTTTGGATCATAGTTCATAACAGCCTCTTCTTTTCTGTTCTGACTACTGTCAGCTTTGTCAGCACTGCTTGACTTCCCTGTTGCTCTTTTTGAGAATCGAAGCTCTTGGTCCTCTTTTTCTGCTGCAGGTTTTGAGGGTTCTGTTGGTAAGTGCTTGACTGCCCTTCTCCAAAGCCCTAGAATTGAGGTCCAGACTGAAACTGGGCAGGGGGAGGGCCAAACTGCTGCTGCTGTTGGTGCATAACTGGCATAGCAGGGAGGAACTGTTGTGTCCACTGGTTGAATTCGGGGAATTGAACCCCTTGCCATCGCTGCATCCCTTGCATTCCCCCCTGACCATTAAACTGCTGAATTGGCCCAAAATTACCTTGATGTGTCCCTTGCATCCCAGACGGACCATGTTGGTGGAAGACGCCCATCTGCGGCAACATCTGCAGCGACATCTTCCCTTGAGTCGAAGAGCGGCCCTGGTCGCTTGGCGTGCGAGATGCATGGCCTTGACCAGCCTCTCCTCCACCTCCGTGACGGCCGCCACCACGATTTCCAGCCATTTCTTTCACCACTTCCGCATAGGTTGCTCTGCCAGATACGCCCTTCCATAGATCCCTGGAGAAGCTAAGCTCCTTTGGCTGCTGTAGCTTGTCTGTCTCTCTAGCTGGATAACAATCTTTCGCGGTGAATTTCTTGGTGAGGAACAGATCCTTATGGATCCAGACTAGCCTGCCTCTGGCGGCAGGAACCATAGTTCTCGCTGGTGAGGGAACGGACCAGAGTTACCCGTATATTTCCACCACTTAATTCCTCTTCCCCGATCTGCGAAGACGCCTTCTGGGAGTGCGCTTTGTCAGCTTGAAAGCGGGTTCCACTAACCTCTCCATCCTTACCCGAGTCACGTAGGCTGGTGATACGTCTCCGTCGTATCTATAATTTTTGATTGTTCCATGCCAATATTATTCACTTTCATATACTTTTTGGCAACTTTTTATATTATTTTTGGGACTAACATATTGATCCAATGCCCAGTGCCAGTTCCTGTCTGTTGCATGTTTTATGTTTTGCAGAATATCCATATCAAACGGAGTCCAAACGGGATGAAAACAGATGGATCTTATGTTTGGAAAATATGGAAAATTCCGGAAGAAAAATCCACGCGAGACGGTGCCCGAGGTGGACACGAGGTAGGGGGGCGCGCCTGCCCCCCCGGGCGCGTCCCCTACCCTCGTGAGCCCACCGTAAGGCGGTTGATGCTCTTCTTTTGCCGCAAGAAAGATAATATTCGGAAAAAAATCTGGGCGAAGGTTTCAGGCCAATCGGAGTTACGGATCTCCATATATACGCAAAACGGTGAAACAGAACGCAGAAACAGAGAGATAGATCCAATCTCGGAGGGGCTCTCGCCCCTCCCAAGCCATGGGAGCCAAGGACCAGAGGGGAAACCCTTCTCCCATCTAGTGAGAAGGTCAAGGAAGAAGAAGAAGAAGAAGAAGGAGGGGGCTCTCTCCCCCTCGCTACCAGTGGCGCCGGAACGCCGTCGGGGGGCCATCATCATCACTGCGATCTACACCAACACCTCCGCCATCTTCACCAACATCTCCATCACCTTCCCCCATCTATCTACAGCGGTCCACTCTCCCGCAACCCGCTGTACCCTCTACTTGAACATGGTGCTTTATGCTTCATATTATTATCCAATGATGTGTTGCCATCCTATGATGTCTGAGTAGATTTTCGTTGTCCTATCGGTGGTTGATGAATTGCTATGATTGATTTAATTTGCTTGTGGTTATGTTGCTGTCCTTTGGTGCCCATCATATGAGCGCGCGCGTGGATCACACCTTAGGGTTAGTTGTATGTTGATAGGACTATGTTTTGGAGGGCAAGAGTGACAGAAGCTTCAACCTAGCATAGAAATTGATGCATACAGGATTGAAGGGGGACCAATATATCTTAATGCTATGGTTGGGATTTACCTTAATGAACGTTAGTAGTTGCGGATGCTTGCTAATAGTTCCAATCATAAGTGCATAGAATTCCAAGTAAGTGATAACATGTTAGTAGTGGCCTCTCCCACATAATACTTGCTATCTGTCTAGTAAGTAGTCAATTGCTTAAGGGACAATTTCGCCACACCTACCATCACTCTTCCACACTCGCTATATTTACTTTAGTTGTGTCTTTACCTTAGCAGCCCCTAGTTTTATTTTCGTGCTCTTTACTTTCTTGCAAGCCTATCCGAAAACACCTACAAAGTACTTCTAGTTTTATACTTGTTCTAGGTAAAGTAAACGTCAAGCATGCGTAGAGTTGTATCGGTGGTCGATAGAACTTGAGGGAATATTTGTTCTACCTTTAGCTCCTCGTTGGGTTCGACACTCTTACTTATCAAAAACTGTTGCGATCCCCTATAGTTGTGGGTTATCAAGACCTTTTTCTGGCCCCGTTGCCGGGGAGTCATAGCGTGGGGTGAATATTCTCGTGTGTGCTTGTTTGCTTTATCACTAAGTAATTTTTATTTGCTGTTCTTAGTTGTTCTTTATCTTTAGTTATGGATATGGAACACGAAATACCAAAAAAATTAGGTGTACTTGCTTCTCATGAGGATGGGGTAACTCCTAAAACCCCCGATTCTCATTATGTGAGAAATATTATGTACTACTTTGATAATCCTGAGAAAACCCCATTCAACTTTATAATGGGAGACACGTTGGATCAACGTGAATACTTTAGGGATTATCGCCGACACAAAAAGGAAACTATTATGGGATCAATTTATTATGTTGCAGTGGTATGCTAGACAACTATGCTTGGAATATGATTATACTTGTTGCTCTAGGATGGAGGCTCCACACCTTCCCTTTTCATGCGAATTTAATGATAATGAAACCTTAGCTTCTTATGCTAATGGTGTATATGATTACTATGATGTGGGACAAATAGAAGAATTTGTTGCTTTTAAGGCTGCTTATGAAATTGAATCTTTGTTTGAAAAGTATGAAGCTTTAGATGATGATGCTTATAGGCCTGAAAATCTTGCTATACTTAGATATTGCTATGAAAATTATGAATACAATTACTATATTAATGCATTTATGAAGAAATTCTCCGCTGTCCAAGAAGAGACTAATATTTTGCAGGAAACTATGAAAGAAGAAATTGATGAAACTGTGAGCTCATTGGATGAAAAAGATGACGAGGAGAGCGAAGAACAAAAGGAGGAAGAGCGGATTAGCTACCCGTGCCCACCTTCTAATGAGAGTAACCCTCCAACTCATACATTATTTAATTCCCCTTCGTGCTTACCGAAGAATGATTGCTATGATGATTGTTATGATCCCGTTGATTCTTTTGAAATATCCCTTTTTGATGATGCTTGCTATGCTTGTGGCCAAGATGCCAATATGAATTATGCTTGTGGAGATGAACTTGCTATAGTTCCTTATGTTAAACATGAAATTGTTGCTATTGCACCCACGCATGATAGTCCTATTATCTTTTTGAATTCTCCCTTCTACACTTTATCGGAGAAGTTTGTGCTTATTAAGGATTATATTGATGGGTTGCCTTTTACCGTTACACATGATGATTTTGATAGATATAATATGCATGTGCTTGCTGCTCCTACTTGCAATTATTATGAGAGAGGAACTATATCTCCACCTCTCTATGTTTCCAACACAATAAAATTGCAAGAAACTGTTTATACTATGCATTGGCCTTTACTTTGTGTGCATGAATTGATCTTTTATGACATGCCGGTGCATAGGAAGAGAGTTAGACTTCGTCATTACATGATATATGTTACTTTGTGCTCACTACTAAATTACAAATCATTGCTAATTAAAATTGGCTTTGATATACCTTGGGATCCGGGTGGATTCATTACTTGAGCACTATATGCCTAGCTTAATGGCTTTAAAGAAAGCGCTGCCAGGGAGACAACCCGGAAGTTTTAGAGGGTCATTTATTTCTGTTGAGTGCTTTCATATAGTTTAAAAACAACAAAAATAAAGAGGGGAACCCAAAACTTTTCAAAAAGAAAAGTGTAAGTGAGAGAGACGAGCATTGTGAAAGTGGGGGACGTCCTTAAACTTGTTTAGGCCCATGGGAACTTTGTGAATCTTAATTACAGAAACTTTTCAATAAAAATAATTATCCCCTTGTAAAATTCCATTGTATTATAAATATAATGTGCCAAGGTTTGCCTTTAGGATGTTTACAATGCTTGTTGGTTTGTACGGTGCAGGACAGAAACTTTGGCTGTCGTGCACGAATTTTAATTTTTACTGGAATGTCAAATGGTTCTGATTCTTTTTGCACTGTCTTGATATACAAATTGTTTATTTTTCCTAATTTTTGGTAGAATTTTTGGGGTACCAGAAGTATGGTAGATGTTCAGATTGCTATAGACTGTTCTGTTTTTGACAGATTCTGTTTTTGATGCATAGTTTGCTTGTTTTGATGAAACTATCAATTTATATCAGTGGATTAAGCCATGAAAAAGTTATATTACAGTAGACACAATGCAAAAACAAAATATGAATTGGTTTGCAACAGTACTTAGAGTAGTGATTTGCTTTATTATACTAACGGATCTTACCGAGTTTTCTGTTAAAGTTTTGTGTGGATGAAGTGTTCGATGATCGAGAAGGTCTCGATGTGAGAAGAAGGAAGAGGGGCAAGAGCTCAAGCTTGGGGATGACCGAGGCACCCAAAGTAAATAGTCAAGGAGACTCAAGCGTCTAAGCTTGGGGATCCTGGGAAGGCATCCCCTCTTTCTTCAACAAGCATCGGTATGTTTCCGGATTCGTTTCGTTCATGCGATATGTGCAATCTTGGAGCGTCTTTTGCAATTAGGTTTTTATTTTTATTTTATGCACAATGCTGGTTTGAGATGGTCCTTAGTTGATTTATAGAATGCTCTATGCACTTCACTTATATCTTTTGAGTATGGCTTTATAGAATGCTTCATGTGCTTCACTTATATCATTTGAAGTTTGGATTGCCTGTTTATCTTTACATAGACAACCGCCATTTGTAGAATGCTCTTTTGCTTCACTTATATTTGTTAGAGCATGGGCATATCTTTTGTAGAAAGAATTAAACTCTATTGCTTCACTTATATCTATTTAGAGAGATGACAGGAATTGGTCATTCACATGGTTAGTCATAAAATCCTACATAAACTTGTAGATCGCTGAATATGATATGTTTGATTCCTTGCAATAGTTTTGCGATATAAAGGTGGTGATTTTAGAGTCGTGCTAGTTGAGTAATTGTGAAATTGAGAAATACTTGTGTTGAGGTTTGCAAGTCCCGTAGCATGCACGTATGGTGAACCGTTATGTAACGAAGTCGGAGCATGAGGTGTTTATTGATTGCCTTCCTTATGAGTGGCGGTCGGGGACGAGCGATGGTCTTTTCCTACCAATCTATCCCCCTAGGAGCATGCACGTAGTACTTTGTTTTGATGACTAATATATTTTTGCAATAAGTATATGAGTTCTTTATGACTAATGTTGAGTCCATGGATTATACGCACTTTTACCTTTCCATCATTGCTAGCCTCTTCGGTACCGTGCATTGCCCTTTCTCACCTCGAGAGTTGGTGCAAACTTTGCCGGTGCATCCAAACCCCGTGATACGATATGCTCTATCACACATAAACCTCCTTATATCTTCCTCAAAACAGCCACCATACCTACCTATCATGGCATTTCCATAGCCATTCCGAGATATATTGCCATGCAACCTCCATCATCATCATATACATGACTTGATCATTTATTGTCATATTGCTTTGCATGATCGTAAGATAGCTAGCATGATGTTTTCATGGCTTGTCCGTTTTCTAATGTCATTGCTACGCTAGATCATTGCACATCCTGGTACACCGCCGGAGGCATTCATATAGAGTCATATCTTTGTTCTAGACATCGAGTTGTAATATTGAGTTGTAAGTAAATAAAAGTGTGATGATCATCATTATTAGAACATTGCCCCAGTGAGGAAAGGATGATGGAGACTATGATTCCCCCACAAGTCGGGATGAGACTCCGGACGAAAAAAATAAAAAAAATAAAAAAAATAAAAAAGAGAAAGGCCAAAAAAAAGAGAAGGCAAAAAAAAAAGAGAGAAAAAGAGAGAAGGGGCAATGTTACTATCCTTTTACCACACTTGTGCTTCAAAGTAGCACCATGTTCTTCATATAGAGAGTCTCTTGAGTTATCACTTTCATATACTAGTGGGAATTTTCCTTATAGAACTTGGCTTGTATATTCCAACGATGGGCTTCCTCAAATGCCCTAGGTCTTCATGAGCAAGCAAGTTGGATGCACACCCACTTAGTTTCTTTTGTTGATCTTTCATACACTTATAGCTCTTAGTGCATCCGTTGCATGGCAATCCCTACTCCTCACATTGATATCTATCGATGGGCATCTCCATAGCCCGTTGATACGCCTAGTTGATGTGAGACTTTCTCCTTTTTTGTCTTCTCCACATAACCCCCATCATCATATTCTATTCCACCTATAGTGCTATGTCCATGGCTCATGCTCATGTATTGCGTGAAAGTTGAAAAGGTTTGAGAAACGTTAAAAGTATGAAACAATTGCTTGGCTTGTCATCGGGGTTGTGCATGATGTGAATGCTTTGTGTGGTGAAGATGGAGCATAGCCAGACTATATGATTTTGTAGGGATGAGCTTTCCTTGGCTATGTTATTTCAATAAGACATAATTGCTTGGTTGGTATGCTTGAAGTATTATTGTTTTTATGTCAAAGGATAGACTATTGCTTTGAATCACTCGTGTCTTAATATTCATGCCATGATTAGACATATGATCAAGTTTATCCTAGGTAGCATTCCACATCAAAAATTATCTTTTTTATCATTTACCTACTCGAGGACGAGCAGGAATTAAGCTTGGGGATGCTGATACGTCTCAGTCATATCTATAATTTTTGATTGTTCGATGCCAATATTATTCACTTTCATATACTTTTTGGCAACTTTTTATATTATTTTTGGGACTAACATATTGGTCCAGTGCCCAGTGCCAGTTCCTGTCTGTTGCATGTTTTATGTTTCGCAGAATATCCATATCAAACGGAGTCCAAACGGGATAAAAATGGACGGAGCTTATTTTTGGAAAATATGGAAAATTCCGGAAGAAAAATCCACGCGAGATGGTGCCCGAGGTGGTCACGAGGTAGGGGGGTGCGCCTGCCCCCTGGGCGTGTCCCCTACCCTCGTGAGCCCACCGTAAGGCGGTTGATGCTCTTCTTTTGCCGCAATAAAGATAATATTCGGAAAAAAAAATCTGGGCGAAGGTTTCAGGCCAATCGGAGTTACGGATCTCCATATATACGCGAAACGGTGAAACAGAACGCAGAAACAGAGAGATAGATCCAATCTCAGAGGGGCTCTCGCCCCTCCCAAGCCATGGGAGCCAAGGACCAGAGGGGAAACCCTTCTCCCATCTAGGGAGAAGGTCAAGGAAGAAGAAGAAGGAGGGGTCTCTCCCCTCGCTTCCGTGGCGCTGAACGCCGCCGGGGGCCATCATCATCACCGCGATCTACACCAACACCTCCGCCATCTTCACCAACATCTCCATCACCTTCCCCCCTCTATCTACACCGGTCCACTCTCCCGCAACCCGCTGTACCCTCTACTTGAACATGGTGCTTTATGCTTCATATTATTATCCAATGATGTGTTGCCATCCTATGATGTGTGAGTAGATTTTCGTTGTCCTATCGGTGGTTGATGAATTGCTATGATTGATTTAATTTTCTTGTGGTTATGTTGTTGTCCTTTGGTGCCCATCATATGAGCGCGCGCGTGGATCACACCTTAGGGTTAGTTGTATGTTGATAGGACTATGTATTGGAGGGCAAGAGTGATAGAAGCTTCAACTTAGCATAGAAATTGATGCATACGGGATTGAAGGGGGACCAATATATCTTAATGCTATGGTTGGGTTTTACCTTAATGAACGTTAGTAGTTGCGGATGCTTGCTAATAGTTCCAATCATAAGTGCATAGAATTCCAAGTAAGGGATAACATGCTAGCAGTGGCCTCTCCCACATAATACTTGCTATCGGTCTAGTAAGTAGTCAATTGCTTAAGGGACAATTTCGCCACACCTACCATCACTCTTCCACACTCTCTATATTTACTTTAGTTGTGTCTTTACCTTAGCAGCCCCTAGTTTTATTTTCGTGCTCTTTACTTTCTTGCAAGCCTATCCGAAAACACCTACAAAGTACTTCTAGTTTTATACTTGTTCTAGGTAAAGTAAACGTCAAGCGTGCGTAGAGTTGTATCGGTTGTCGATAGAACTTGAGGGAATATTTTTTCTACCTTTAGCTCCTCGTTGGGTTTGACACTCTTACTTATCGAAAACTGTTATGATCCCCTATACTTGTGGGTTATCAGCTGGCCTGTGGGGCCCTCTGCCCACCTTATCCCCAACGTTCCTCGGAGCCATGGCCACAGCTCGCTGGCACGTTTGAATTGCCATCAGAGTTGCCCTGAACGGAGAGGGGGGCACGACGATCCATACCTGGCCTTACTCGGCTCCAAGGAGATGTAGAAGCTTCCAACTACAACCTCCCAACGATCTCCTGCCCCCTGAGTGAGTCTTGGATTCAGGGGTCCTGAGGTGTCCGGCCCAGGAGTATGGGCCGGGTTGGACGGGCCGTACAAGATCAAGGTGAAGACCGTGCAACGTGTCCGGGTGAGACTTCTCCATACGTGAACGGCGAGATTAGAGTCCGGGTGTATCGTTTCCTTCCCTGATGAACCGACCTTGTATCTTCGGAAATATGCCCTAGAGGCAATAATAAAATGGTTATTATTATATTTCCTTCTTCATGATAGTTGTCTATTGTTCATGCTATAATTGTATTAACCGGAAACCGTAATACATGTGCGAATGCATAGACCACAACATGTCCCTAGTGAGCCTCTAGTTGACTAGCTCGTTAATCAAAAGATGATTGTGGTTTCCTGACCATGGACATTGGATGTCGTTGATAACGGGATCACATCATTAGGAGAATGATGTGATGGACAAGACCCAATCCTAAGCATAGCACAAGCTCGCGTAGTTCGTTTGCTAGAGCTTTTCTAATGTCAAGTATCATTTCCTTAGACCATGAGATTGTGAAACTCCCGGATACCATAGGAATGCTTTGGGTGTATCAAACGTCACAACGTTGCTGGATGGCTATAAAGGTGCACTACAGGTATCTCCGAAAGTGTCTGTTGGGTTGGCACGAATCAAGACTGGGATTTGTCACTCCGTATGACGGAGAGGTATCTCTAGGCCCACTCGATAATGCATCATCATAATGAGCTCAATGTTACTAAGGAGTTAGCCATGGGATCATGCGTTATGAAAGGAGTAAAGAGACTTGCCGGTAACGAGATTGAACAAGGTATAGGGATACCGACGATCGAATCTCGGGCAAGTAACATATCGATGGACAAAGGGAATTGTATGCCGGATTGATTGAATCCCCGACATCGTGGTTCATCCGAAGAGATCATCGTGGAACATGTGGGATCCAATATGGGTATGCAGATCCCTCTATTGGTTATTGGCCGTAGAAGCATCTCGATCATGTCTGCATGGTTCCCGAACCCATAGGGTCTACACACTTAAGGTTCAGTGACGCTAGAGTTGTAATGGGAATTTTATGTGGTTACTGATAGTTGTTTGGAGTCTCGTATGAGATCCCGGACGTTAAGAGGAGTTCAGGAATGGTCCGGAGGTAAAGATTTATATATGTGAAGTCCTATTTTGGCCACCAGAAAATGTTCAGGATTTTTTGGTATTGTACCGGGAAGGTTCTAAAAGGTTCTTGAGTGGGGCCCACCTGCATGGGGGGACCCACATGAACGTGGGTAGTGGGGGCAAGGCCCCACACCCCTGGTCAAGGCGCACCAAGATCCCCCCTTAGAAGGAATAAGATCATACCCCGAAGGGATAAGATCAAGATCCCTAAAAAAGGGGGATAACAATCGGTGGGGAAGGGAAAGGATGGGATTTCTTTCCTCCCACATTTGCCAATGCCCCAATGGACTTGGAGGGCAAGAAACCAGCCCCCTCCACTCCTATATATAGTGGGGAGGCACATGGGAGCTGGAACCCTTGCCCCTGGCGCAGCCCTCCCCCCAACTCCTCCTCCTCCTCCGTTGAGCGTACCGAAGCTCTGCCGGAGAACCACGAGCTCCACCACCACGCCGTCGTGCTGCCAGAGTTCTCCCTCAACTTCTCCTCTCCCCTTGCTGGATCAAGAAGGAGGAGACGTCCCTGGGTTGTACGTGTGTTGAACGCGGAGGCGCCGTCCGCCAGGCTCTTGGATCGGATCTTCCGTGATTTGAATCGCCGTGAGTACAACTCCATCAAGCGCGTTATTGTATCGCTTCCGCTTAGCAATCTTCAAGGGTGTGAAGATGCACTCCCTCTCTCTTGTTGCTAGCATCTCCTAGATTGATCTTTGTGACACGTAGGAATTTGTTTGAATTATTACTACGTTTCCCAATAGTGGTATCAGAGCCAGGTCTATGCATACATTCTATGCACGAGTAGAACACAAGTAGTTTTGGGTGATGATTTGTTCAATTTGCTTACCGTTACTAGTCCTATCTTGATTCAGCAGCATTGTGGGATGAAGCGGCTCGGACCGACCTTACACGTACGCTTACGTGAGACAGGTTCCACCGACTGACATGCACTTGTTGCTTAAGTGGCTAGCGGGTGTTTGTCTCTCCCACTTTAGTCGGATCGGATTCGATGAAGAGGGTCCTTATGAAGGGTAAATAGCAATTGGCATATCACCGTTGTGGCTTTTGCATAGGTAAGAAACGTTCTTGCTAGAAACCCATAGTAGCCACGTAAAACATGCAATAACAATTAGAGGACGTCTAACTTGTTTTTGCAGGGTATGCTATGTGATGTGATATGGCCAAAAGGATGTGATGAATTGTATATGTGATGTATGAGATTGATCATGTTCTTGTAATAGGAATCATGACTTGCATGTCGATGAGTATGATAACCGGCAGGAGCCATTGGAGTTGTCTTAATTTATTGTATGGCCTACGAGTCAATATAAACGCCATGTAATTACTTTACTTTATTGCTAACCATTAGCCATAGTAGTAGAAGTAATAGTTGACGAGACAACTTCATCAAGACACGATGATGGAGATCATGGTGTCATGCCGGTGACGAAGGTGATCATGCCACGCCTCGAAGATGGAGATCAAAGGCGCAAGATGATATTGGCCATATCATGTCACTTTATGATTTGCATGTGATGTTTATCATGTTTACATCTTATTTGCTGAGAACGATGGTAGCATAAATAAGATGAACCCTCACTAAAAATTTCAAGAAATGTGTTCCCCCTAAGTGTGCACCATTGCGAAGGTTCGTGGTTTCGAAGCACCACGTGATGATCAGGTGTGATAGATTCTAACGTTCACATACAACGGGTGTAAGCCAGATTTACACATGCGAAACACTTAGGTTGACTTGATGAGCCTAGCATGTACAGACATGGCCTCGGAACACGAGAGACCGAAAGGTCGAACATGAGTCGTATAGTAGATGCGATCAACATGGAGATGTTCATCGTTGATGACTAGTCCGTCTCACGTGATGATCGGACACGGCCTAGTCGATTCGGATCATGTATCACTTAGATGACTAGAGGGATGTCTATCTGAGTGGGAGTTCATTAATAATTTGATTAGATGAACTTAATTATCATGAACTTAGTCTAAAATTGTCTTTACAATCTATCTTGTAGACCCAATGGCCCACGCTAATGTTCCGTCAACTTCAACACGTTCCTAGAGAAAACCAAGATGAAAGACGATGGTAGCAACTATACAGATTGGGTCCATAACTTGAGGATCATCCTCATAGCTGCCAAGAAAGCATATGTCCTTGAAGCACCACTAGGTGACGCACCCATTTTCCCAAAGAACTCAAGACGTTATGAACGCTTTGGCGAGCAGAGTGATGATTACTCCCTGGTTCAGTGCGGCATGCTTTACATCTTAGTACCGGGGCTCCAAAAGCGTTTTGAGCAACACGGAGCATATGAGATGTTCCAAGAGCTGAAAATGGTTTTCCAAGCTCATGCCCGGGTCGAGAGATATGAAGTCTCCGACAAGTTCTACAGTTGTAAAATGGAGGAAAATAGTTCTATCAGCGAGCATATACTCAAAATGTCTGGGTTGCACAACCGATTGTCTCAACTGGGAGTTAATCTTCTAGATGAATTGGTCATTGACAGAATCCTCCAGTCGCTTCCACCGAGCTACAAGAGCTTTGTGATGAACTAAAATATGCAAGGGATGGAGAAGTCCATTCCTGAGTTATATTCAATGCTGAAATCCGCGGAGGTGGAAATCAAAAAGGAACATCAAGTGTTGATGGTGAATAAGACCACTAGTTTTAAGAAAGGCAAGGGAAAGAAGAACTTCAAGAAGGACGACAAGGGAGTTGCCGCGCCCGGTAAGTAAGTTGTTGGGAAGAAGAAGCCAAAGAATGGACCCAAGCCTGAGAATGAGTGCTTTTATTGCAAGGGAAATGGTCACCGGAAGCGGAAATGCCCCCAAGTACTTAGTGGATAATAAGGCCGGCAACGCCAAAGGTATATATGATATACATGTTATTGATGTGTACCTTACCAGCGCTTGTAGTAGCTCCTGGGTATTTGATACCGGTGCGGTTGCTCACATTTGTAACTCAAAGCAGGAGCTGCGGAATAAGCGGAGACTGGCGAAGGACGAGGTGACGATGCGCGTCGGGAATGGTTCCAAGGTCGATGTGATCACCGTCGGCACGCTACCTCTACATTTACCTTCGGGATTAGTTTTAAACCTCAATAATTGTTATTTAGTGCCAGATTTGAGCATGAACATTGTATCTGGATCTCGTTTCATGCGATATGGCTAATCATTTAAATCCGAGAATAATGGTTGTTCTATTTATATGAGAGATATGTTTTATGGTCATGACCCACTGGTCAATGGTTTATTTTTATTGAATCTTGAACGTGATGTTACACATATTCATAATGTGAATACCAAAAGATGTTAGGTTGATAATGATAGTCCCACATACTTGTGGCACTGCCGCCTTGGTCACATTGGTGCCAAACACATGAAGAAACTCCATACAGATGGACATTTGGAGTCTCTTGATTATGAATCATTTGACACGTGTGAACCATGCCTTATGGGCAAAATGACCGAGACTCCGTTCTCCGGAACAATGGAGCGAGCAACCAACCTGTTGGAAATAATACATACTGATGTATGCGGTCCAATGAGCTTTGAGGCTCGCGATGGCTATCGTTATGTTCTCATCCTCACTAATGACTTAAGTAGATATGGGTATGTCTACTTAATGAAACACAAGTCTGAGACCTTTGAAAAGTTCAAGGAATTTCAGAGCGAGGTAGAGAATCAACGTGACAGGAAAATAAAGATCGTGGAGGAGAATACTTGAGTCGCGAGTTTGGCACGCACTTAAGGAAATGTGGAATTGTTTCACAACTCACGCGGCCTGAAACACCTCAGCGTAATTGTTGGGGATACAACTACTGAGTGTGAACCGCCCCGGAAGGGCCGGTTTACCCTCGTTCATGATCCAGGCCCATATGGAAGCCTGGAGCCCAGAGGCGAATTAAAGTCCATGTATGTAAACCGCCTTAGTATTGTAGCTTGTGTTGTACGACAAGAAAGGAGAGATCAAGCCGGACTCTTGTATGAGCCGGATTGGGACTCAGAGACCGACCAAGGCCAACCCGTATATAAGGGGCGACCGGGCGAAGTTAGAGACAGAGGATTCGAGGCTAAGGCAAAGCTATTGCTCCCTAGTCGCGAAACCATATCAATCACATCACAACCGGACGTAGGTTTTACCTTCATCGAAGGGCGAACCATATAATTCCCGTGTCTTGTGTCTGCTTTAACCCCTCTAGGTAAACCCGTACGATGGCCCTGCGACTAAGTCCTTTCATGAGGACATCTGCCGTGACAATTCCACGACAGTTGGCGCCCACCGTGGGGCTATCGCACGATGGTTTGATGATCTTAGAGGGCAAGTTCGGGACTCAAGGCTATGCAATGGGCCGGATGACTAAGAGTCGTCGTGGCAAGCTCTACATCGACGATGCGGACTGGGGCCCCGAGGCCGGCTCAGTTGAGTACGGGTACCGGGTCCCCTTTGGCGGCATACACGTGTTCATCGGCAAGATTGGCGAGTCAGGGCCTGGGCCGGACGTCTGCACCGACCTCGTCGAGACGGCTCAGCGGGCGAAGAAGAGTCCTGCCCTGGCTAAACCGGCGGTCAAGCATGTTTTCGTGGGAGTCGTCCACGGAGGTTACGAGGGCGGATCAGCATCTGGTGACGAAACTGTCGTTTACTCTGGCGATGAATCGTCGGCTGGAGAAACTGAGTCTTTATACCAGCTGCAGGATGGCCGATCGGGGCTGTTCCGACGGTGAGAGTATTCCGACCTTCGATCTACCCAACCGGTTGGGGTCTTCATGGCGATACGCAGGAGGCGCTTCACTCTTGACCGGGCGCCTGGTCGCCGGTTCAACAGCGGTGATGGCAGCCGGGGGCGGAGGCCCTGTGCGCCCACCGGCTCAAGTTTTGTCAGAGCTTTTCGAAGCATTGGCGGTGCTCATGGTGGAAGCTAATCCACCGGATCAGGACCTGCACAACGCGGAGATTGCAAAGGTGAGGGAACAGATCACTAAAGCTAAGGCGGACCTGGCGGCCGCGGACGAACGGATGGCAGTGGAACGAGCCGCTTTGGATGCGTGAGCTTATAGGCTCAGCCGACCAGAGCGCATCACAGAAGTCATGAAAAGGAAGTACAGGTCCGCTTACCTTCAGTTTTTGAGGGTAGGGAGCTTTTCAATACCCCAGAGCAGGACCAAGAATCCGCCGCCGTTGGTAGACCGCCGGAAGCACTGGGGCGGCCGCACCGTTCAGCCCGTGTGGTAGATCTACCTCGCCATCATATCGGTGCGCCCTGCACCGCGCGCAGACACCTCCGGTCACTACTCCAACCCGATGGATAATCTTGTGGCGGCTGCGGCACGGTTGGAGGCGATTCCAATTGAAGGCGATTCACCACAGCGTAGAGACACGCCGGGTTAAGGAGCTCCTCGGACGGCCTCGCTCAGCAAGAAGCGTGCTCGTGCAGTCGGGATCGGATCCACTCCACCCCCGCCCGAGCCGGAGCTATAGCCGACGCGTCGATTTAACCGCCAGATCAAGCAATGCGCAGCGTGGTCCGCCTCGTGGCAACAATCCGACAGCGGCTTTGAAGATGCTCAAGTGGTAGTGGACCGCGCCAGGCACGAGGGAGGCCGAGTTAGCAGCACGAGCAGAGGATCATCCGCCGCGCGGTTCGTCTGACCATTTTCGAACCAGGGTCACGCCCGCTCTTTGGGGTGCCTTGCCTCGTCCCCGCTTTACGCAACGTGCGCTTGCCCAAGGACTTTAAGGGGCCACGCAAGGTGCCAAATTATACTGCCGACTTGGCTCCGGAGGCGTGGATAGAAAGCTACGAGATGGCCATGGAGATGCTAGACGTGGATGAAGCCGCATGTGCGAAGTACTTCACAATGATGCTGGAAGGTACGGCCCGGACTTGGTTGAAAAACTTGCCGCCCAACTCTATCAGCTCGTGGACCCAGTTGCGAACCCGGTTCATCCAAAATTTCAAAGACACCTGTAAACAGCCCATGTCTGTGGTGGATCTGGCAGCTTGTGTCCAGGCGGAGGGAGAGTCTACAACCCATTGGGTGCGCCGCGTTTCGGAAGTTTTACATTCTTCAGACCGGATCAACCCTGATTCCGCGATCCTGACCTTGGAAGCCAATTGCCGGTTCGAGCCATTGAAATTGAAGCTGGGTCGCATGAAGCGTTTTTGCCATGACATGGGCACTCTAATGGGCGTTTTGGTAAAGTACGCTGATTCTGATAGTACCAAGGATCCCGAATCTGAGAATGATGAAGTGGGAAGGGAAAACAGAACGGCAACTCGTGGCCCAAAGAGCATCATTTGGCGTGCAATGGAGGGAACAAGCGTAAAGCGAACGACAACATGGGCTTTGTGGCCAACACCAACGCGCAGGACAAGGGTCAGCGGCGCAGGGGTAGGCAGTCAAACCGGGGCGGTCACAATCCGGATCGTTTGAATTTCATATTGAATCAACCTTGTCCGAAGCATGGGACGAAGGAGGTACCGGCGAACCACCTTTGGAAGGATTGTTATATTATGCAGGAGTTCAAAAACTCCAACTCTTTCCGGTATGATCAAGGGCCCGGTGGCGGTTCAGGGTCCGCCCCGGGTTACGGTGGAGGAAATTCCGGCCCGGGATTCGGTGGTAATCCGGGCGGGCAAGGCAATCAGAATAATCAAGGTAATCGTAACAATCGTAACCAAGGGGCTACAATCAACAACAGCAGCAATCGGGTTATCGAGCAACCCAAAGCAGTTGAATGGTGGATGAGACCACGCTTTTACCACCAGCTTGGACCGACGAGACCGAAAACTTGAAGCGGGCGGTCAAGTTGTTGAACTGCCACGCCGCATTACCTACGCTGGTCCGAGCAGCCGATTGTGTGGAGCAGAGAGGACCATCCTCCCGGGTTTACAATCCGGTCGGCTTAGCCCTGGTGGTGGCACCCTGTAGGAGGGTACAAGTTTACCAAGGTTCTTATGGATGGGGAAGCAGCATCAACATCCTGTACTACGAGACTTTCCGACGATGGGGTTAACAGATAGGCATCTTAGGCCATCCAGCACAGTGTTTCACGGAGTGGTGCTCGGTAAGTCGGCGTGCATCTGGTCGGTAAGATAGCTCGAGGTGACCTTTGGAGACGAACATGACTCGCAACGTAAACGTTGACATTTGAGGTGGTGAAAATTCAAAGCCCTTACCACACCCTCTTTGGGCGGCCGGCTTATGCTAAGTTCATGGCACGCCCTGTTATGTTTACTTACAGCTGAAAATGCCGGGTCACAAAGGAACGATAACGGTTCATGGAGCCGCGGATCGCTCTGGAGTGCGAGGAAGGTGATGCGCTTACGCAGAGTCGGTTTGTGCCACGGAAGAGTTAAAGTATTATAAAGATAATGTTGATCCGGCGGATATGACCCTTTGAAGAAGCCAACTACAGAGCATGATCCGACTTGAAGTTCAAATCGGCGGCTGAGACGAAGCTTGTTGATTTTGTGCCCGGCGATTCGTCCAAGCAGTTCACCATCGCTGCCAACCTGATCCTAAATAGGAAAGCGCTCATCGAAGTTCATCCGTGAGAATCGACATTTTTGCATGGAAGCCTTCCGACATGCCGTGTACCGAGGGAACTCGCTGAGCACACTCTTAATGTTGACCCAAATACAAGCCGTAAAACAGTTTCTTCGCCGGTTTAATGAGGAAAGGCGCAAGGCCATCGGAGAAGAAGTTGCTAGGCTTTTGGCAGCAGGGTTTATCGTCAAGTCTTTCATCCAGAGTGGCTTGCTAACCCGGTTTTGGTCCTTAAGAAGAATGGCACTTGGCGACAAAGCGTGGATTACACAGATCTTAACAAAGCTTGTCCAAAGAGATCCTTTCGCCTCCCCCGCATTGACCAGATCATTGATGCAACGGCGGGCTGTGAGCGCTTGAGCTTTACGATGCGTATTCGGTTATCATCAGATTAAGATGGCGGTTAAGGACCAGGAGAAAACGGCGCTTATCACCCCTTTTGGAGCCTTCGCTATGTGTCCATGCCTTTGGGCTCAAGAGCGCCCAAGCAACTTATCGGCGCTATGTGCAAATTGTTTGCATGAACAGATCGGCCGTAATGTGCATGCTTATGTGGATGATATCGTGGTGAAATCAAGGCAGAAGGAAACATTGATTGAGGATTTAAAGGAAACCTTTGACAACTTGCGGGTGTACAAGATGATGCTCAACCCGCCAAGTGCGTCTTTGGTGTTCCGGCAGGCAAATTGTTGGGTTTTCTCGTGTCCAACCGGGGGATTGAGGCTAATCCGGAGAAGATTACAGCTATCACCTCCTTAGCTAAGCCAAAGTGCATCAACGATGTCCAACGCTTGGCAGGCCGGATTGCGGCGCTAAGCCGGTTTATCAGTCGCCTAGGAGAGAAGGCCATTCCTTTGTACCAGATGCTGAAGAAGACGGATCAATTCGTCTGGAGCTCAGCTGCTGATGAGGCATTGG
This sequence comes from Aegilops longissima, assembly GCA_021605205.1. Taxonomy (NCBI): domain Eukaryota; kingdom Viridiplantae; phylum Streptophyta; class Magnoliopsida; order Poales; family Poaceae; genus Aegilops; species Aegilops longissima. The sequence continues at coordinate 639,319,181 of CM038676.1, read as the reverse complement.
AGGATTTAAAGCGGCAGCTGGCCAAACCGCCTATTCTTGCTGCCCCTATTGACAGGGAGCCGCTCCTGTTATATGTTGCTGCTAATGCCAGGGCAGTGAGTGTGGCCATTGTGGTGGAGCGCAAGGAGGCGGAAGGAGTATCCGTTCAGCGCCGCTTTACTACATCAGCGAGGTTCTCATCGAATCTAAACAAAGATATCCACATTGGCGTAAGCTGGTATATGGAGTTTTTATGGCAAGTCGAAGTGAAGCAATATTTCCAAGGGCACCCCATCACAAAGGTCGCCTCGCCCCTTGGGCGATATCATACTGAACCGGAAGCGATCGCGGATTGCTAAGTGGGCTATAGAACTTGGGCCGCATGGTTTAAAGTATGTGCCCTTGGACGGCCGTAAAATCTCGTGCACTTGTGGATTTCATTAATGATTGGACGGAGTTGCAAGCGCCGTAAGAGAAGCCGGATCACACCTATTGGACCATCCATTTTGATGGGTCCAGCAATTGAGGGCTCGGGGCTGGAGTCGATTAACTTCCCCACGAGGTGACAAGTTCTGTTATGTTCTCCGCCTAATGTTCCCTTGTACTAACAATGCAGCTGAGTATGAAGCCTTGCTCCATGGTCTCCGGATGGCCAAGGAAATGAATCTCAGCCGGGTTAAATGCTTTGGTGACTCGGACTTGGTGGCCCAGCAAGTATCCGGCACTTGGGACTCCAAGGATCCACTCATGGCTGCATATCGTCGGGAAGTGGATATTGTTGCAGGACATTTTCAAGGATATCAGTGGACCATGTGGATCGTCGGAAGAACGGCGGCTGATGCTTTGAGCCGGCTGGGTTCCCAGCAGAAACCGTCCCGCCTAACGCTTTTCCTTGATGTGCTGCACAAACCGCCGCTTAAGCTTCCTGATGAAATTGATTTGGCTATCCCTGATCCGAGGCTCAATTGGTGGCGGCCTTGCATGTCATTCCGGATTGGGCGCCCTTATTTGGCATACATGAACCGGGCGAAGTTACCGTAAGATGAGACGTTGGCCCGGCAGATAGTTCGGCGGTCTAAGTCTATGACCATTGTTAATGGCGAGTTGCACCGTCGCAGCGGTGTCGTGGGCGTTTCAGCGTTGTGTCCCTCAAGAGGGCTGTGAGATATTGCGAGAGATTCATGAAGGGATTGTGGTCACCACGCCGTTCAAAATCCTCGTGGCCAAAGCATTCCGCCATGGTTTCTATTGGTCGACCGCCCATGCCGATGCGGAGGATCCGTCAGCGCCAGTGATGGTTGCCAAAAGTTCTCCAGCGTGCTCATGTGCCAGCCCAAGAATTGAGGATGATTCCAATTACTTGGCCATTTGCGATTTGGGGTTGGATATGGTTGGACCTTTCAAAAGGTCCAAGGACAAAAAGACCCACCTGTTGGTGGCGGTTGATAAATTTACTAAGTGGGTTGAGGCGAGCCTGTTAGCAAGTGTGATGCGCCACGGCGGTTCAGTTCATCAAACGGGTGATTTTCCGGTTTGGGTTTCCACACAGTATCATCACGGACAATGGCACCAATTTGTCCAAAGGAGCTATGAAGGAATTTTGTGAACGAGAGCACATCCGGCTTGATATTTCTTCCGTAGCCCACCCGCAATCCAATGGTCAAGCGAAACGAGCTAATCAGGAAATCTTGAAAGGTATCAAACCCCGGCTTATGGTCCCTTTAGAGAGGACGCCGGGTTGTTGGGTGGAAGAGTTACCATCGGTGATATGGAGCATAAATACTACCCCCAACCGATCCACTGGTTACACGCCGTTCTTTATGGTCTATGGAGCGGAGGCGGTCCTTCCCAGTGATATACGTCACGACTCGCCTCGAGTGGCAGCTTATGTTGAGGCAGATAGCGAGGCAGCACGGCAAGATGATTTGGATCGACTGGACGAAGAGCGTGATATAGCAGCAGCTCGTTCGGCAGTCTACCAGCAGGATCTTCGTCGGTATCACAGCCGGCGGGTTAAAACCAGAACCTTTCAGGAAGGAGACTTGGTGCTGCGGCTCATTCAAGATCGTAAAGATATGCACAAGCTATCCCCACCTTGGGAGGGGCCTTTGTGGTCAGCAAGAATCTATACAACGGGTCCTACTATCTGATTGATGTTCGAGAGCGAAAGGACTCACGCACGCCGAGGAGGAGACCAACAGCCATGGAACATAGCTCATCTTCGCCTTATTATACTTGAGCCATTGGCTCCACTTATGTACATATCAAGACAATGTATATATTATGAATAAAGGCAATAAACCGGATCCTCGGCTACGGCGGGTATCTGCTCAGATAAAAGATCGGTTCGGTACATGGAGATGTTGTTGTGAAGCGGCCTCCGTTTAACCCTTGGCCTCGCTTTTCAGAAATTTTGTCATTTGGGGGCTTGGTCGTGTCCGAACCAATGCAACACCTCTTGGCAAGCGTAAAGCCACCAGATCGCTTGGGGGCATGGTCACGTCTGAACCAGTCCACACTCTTGGTCGGCCTAAGGCCATAGAATCACTTGGGGCTTTGGTCGAACCCAACCATCGCAATGCCATTTGATCGGCATCATGCCACGAGTTCGGGCTTGGGGACCTGGCTGACTTGAACCATCGCTACATCAGATAGGGGCTTGGTCCCGTCCGACCATGGTAACACCATCCGATCCGGCTCAGTACAGCCTTTTCTTGCAAAGTGATTTTTCTCATTGATTTTGCTTCCATGTGGTCTTTATGCCTATCATTTGGCTTTTGTTGGCCTTCTTAAACCGACAAAACTCTTTAAACCGGATTTATGTTGTCCGAATTCAAGACATTTTTAAGTCAAGCGATTTTGTTCGGTTTGATTTTGCTGTTAACATCCCATTATGGAGTAACAGGGGCTTATCATGCCCGACACGATTTACACGGTAAATCGGTCTTATACACACAGGACTGTTCTCCTTTGACGGTGATGGTCTATAAGGCCTTCACTTGGATTGGCTAAAGCCAACTGTGTGCCTAATACCGCGGTATGTTCAGATCACATAGTTTTGATCAGATACCTCGGTATTTTCTCATATAAATATATTGGTATCAGTTTGGCTAGAGGCGAAACCGCCATGGCGGTTTAAGAACTTGTGATTGCAGCACAATATGTTGCAGGATTCACTACAAAACCGACGGATCCAAACCACCATGCAAAAGTTTACGACTCAAGTTATACCGGCATTGTTCAAAATAAAGCACTGACTATCCTATTACAAAGCCTTCGGAGGCCCGACGTTTCATATGGAGTTGTGCCTTGAAGCTTTGGATACATCACCCGGTCCGACGAATTATGCTGCTTCACCGGGTTGGCGCGAGGTAGAGGGGACGGTGCTGGCGCCGGTTCAGCTTCTTCTTCTTCCTCACCCGGCCCGAAGTCATTGGTAGACCACCAATCCGGTTAAGGCCTGAAAGACAGCTTCTTCACTTATCAGCTCAGCCGGATCAACGCCGGGGCGTAAGTGTGCTTACGGATTGAGGAACAAGGCTCGCACTTCCGGATGACAAATTCCACCCGCTTGTTGTTTGCGCTATAAAAGAGCGGTGAACCTCCAGATTGGCTTCAGCGCCGCTTGACTCGCCAACGGACGATCTCTTTGTAATCCGCTTGTATGCCGTTATCAAAGGCGCCACCGCTCTCTTGAGCGCTGGGAAATCCTTTGGCTATGTCACCGGATCAAGATCCGCTATCCACGCCTTTGGCACGAGTCGAGGCGATGAGGGTGCCAGCCGGCCTGCGGATCGCTTCATCTCTTCAAGCTGCCCCGAATCATGGACAGCCGGTCCAGCGTCTCTCTCGATCAGGGACGGCGCCGTGTTGTCATATGAAGTGGCGATATGACCATTGGGCGCCGTATATAGCTGCTCAATCAGGGTGTAAGAAGCCTTGAGCTTTTTCCGCACGCCGAGCCCAGATGAGCAATACGCTTGCCTACACCAGGTTTAGACAACTCGTTAAACCGGCGGAAGCATTAACACAGAGCATATTCAGGTGAATTTGCTTACCAAAGACGGCAGAGGTCATGGCATGCACTTGGCGCTTGAGTCCGTAAGCTCTTCATCACCGGTTTAAGGGCCGCCTCGGCTTCCTCCGCCCGCTTTACTAAACCGGCTTTCTCGGTGTCCCAGCTTGACCCTTCCGGATTTGTACCACTCCTTCAGCTGTTCCATGGTGGTCGTGGCAGTTTTTAGCTCATCCTTGGCTTTGGTGGCTTCTGATATTTGGGTTTCCAGATTGGTTCGGAGGTCCTTGAGTTGCACAGCTTGCTGGTGTATTTCATTCTGATGACAAAGGAAGCATGTTAGTGGTTTCATTATACAAGTCCCAAGCTTAATACAAGTATTCAACTTGGCACTTGGGGGCTAATGGCTAGTTGATCTCAATTTGCTATGAGGAGACACACCTTAAGTCCCGATTTAACTTTGCAAAGTTAAACCGACCCTTGGGGGCTACTATGCAGTGAAAAGATGAGAAAGGTCAACTCATTACCTCATAGCGGTCCTTCATGCGATTTACTAGACCGGCTTCAAAGTCACGACTTGTGTAAAGCCAGTTCAGAAAGCCGGAATGAAGTTCTTGGCAGAGAAATTGTCGTAAGCGCATATATCAGTCTTCCCTTGTCTTTGCTCATAGTAGTGGAACTTTCTTTGATGTTGTGCTTTGCTAAAGCGACCGGTTGGCTAGGAGCAGTGTAGCGATTACTGTCACAATAACATCGCCATTTTCAGCGGTCTTGTTTGGGCTTGATGTCGCTTTTGCTTTGGCTCGGCGGTTCATCATCCACGACCCTACCGGCGGACGGGTTTGATGGAGCAGGCTGTGAGGTTTCCACTTGACCTCGGTTCAACTTCCGGCGGGTCAGCAGATCGCGTCTTTGTACAACTCGCCGAGCTTTCCTTGGCGGCTTCAGGATTTTCATGTGGTTGTTCCGGGGTTTTCCCGATCAACGTCCGAGTAGGATCAAGAGTTTTCGCTTTCTTGCTCAAGCGAGCCTTGGTGCTGCAATATTCAGAGTTGGATCAAGACAAATTGACCAAGGTGATGGTGAATCGAATTGATGACAAGAATTACATACCTGCGGCGATGTTCAGCGGAGGCAGTTGTGTGGTGGATGAACCGCCGACGAGTTGGAAGAGGCCCGATAATTGGTCGACGGATTGAGAGGACATCGGAAGAAACCTTTAAGGGATAACGCCAGAGAGCAAGTCACCTCCGGGCGACGCTTCCGGGTTGGTGTGTCCGTAAACCGGCCGAGGTAACCCGTTACCATCAGGCCGGGTTGTACGGGCGCTCTTCAGCCTCTTGTGTCTTCAAGGAAAGATTTGGATTCAAATAAGCACAGAATGGTATTTTTTCACTTTCCGGACGGCGCGACGAATTCTCTTAACAGGCGCAAGGTCAGATTCGGAAGAAAGAAGGATTACCTCAACAGGATCGGCATGACTGGCTTCAGCATCATCCTGGGAAGAAAATTGTCGGTAAAAAGAAGGTACAGGGGCCAAGCATATGCAAGAAGAAATACAAAGCGGAAAGCCGGTTTACGGCGGCTCCCTCGTAAGTGTCAAGTTTTACCTCGGCTTCTGATTCTTCGTCCTCCGGCGGATCAGAGGACTCGGCGGTCTTCTTCTTGCCTGCTTTCTTAGTGGCCTTGGACTTTACACGCGGCGCCCGAACCGGTTTGGTGCGTTTCCAGAAGGAGCTGTCAGCCTGAGAAGTAACAAGGATTAGCGTATATCAACAGAGTATTACGAGCCTGAAAGGCAGTGAGTAAAGCTTACCGTCGGCGGTTTATTGGCGGCGCAAAATGGAGCCAACCCGGTTAGGCTGCTGACGGAGATTGGCTCATCGAGCATCTTCTTGACGATCTCGGTGACCTCCTGTTCAGTTATTGGCAGCTCGTGACGCCTTTGAGGATCTTTGAGGCTGCCGGAATACTCGTGCATCAATCCGGGCCGGCGGCTTAGTGGCAAAACGCCCCAAGAAACCCAGCAACGCACAAGATCCATGCCGGTTAAGCCATTGGCCATTAGAGCTCGGAGCTTGATTATTTGCGGTGCGAAGTTCTTCCGTTCCGCGGCGGTTAAGCGTGAAGGCAGTGGATGCTGGTTGTTGAGCGGTGAGAACGGTAACCCGCAAGGGGTTTTCGCTGGCGGGCAGTGTTCCGCAAGAGAACCAGGTTTGGTTCCAACTTTGGATGGCTGTGGTGCTTGGCGTGAGTAAAATCGACTTCTTTCCTCTTCTGGATTGAAACACCGCCCAGCTCCGTGTTGGGACCATCGAAAATTTCTGTGCGACGGTTCAAATGGAAAAATCCGGAACAACTCCACGATGGTTCTTCTTGAAGATAGACTTCACGAAAACTTGAAAGTTGCATATGTTCGACACGCATTCGGGCCGATATCCCGAGGATGGAGTTGCAAACCGGCAAGGACGCCCCGAAAAATTTTGAACCGGGCGGCAGAACCCCGGTCTAAGTGCTGCATAAACACAATTACTTCTCCCGCCATGCTCGGAGGAAACTCGCCCTCGAACACGCCAATGGAGGACATTTTTGGAGCCAAACCGCCAGTGGTGACATAGCCGTTGAGCTGCGTTTGTTGACTCGACCGGACCCAGCTTGCAAGCGGAAAATTGAGGAGCCATTCGGAAGACTAAAGCTGCGAAAGAAAGGAAGAAAACGGTTCACCATTGAACGGGTCAGGTGTCGCAGATATTGTTAAACCGGCAATTCAGCAGCTCGGCTTCCCATTCCGGTTTAACTAAGGACTAATGGAGTGACGGATTAGCTATCAAAAGTTAAACCGCCAAAGGAGGCAGAGCTGAAAAAGTTACTAAGTGTAGACAGAAACAGGTTTCCCACGTGAATGAAAGTAATCTAGATCTACCGGAGTTCAGTATGGAAAATTTCTACGACCTATGCAAACCTCGTACAGCGCAGGAAGGTTCAGGCATGTTAAAATAAAGGATCTGAACGGGAAAGGGGAAGATGCATAGAGTCGGATGGACGGCGAAAGCAGCCATTTGCACAGGATGAGCGCTACGGCCGAGCCGACGGCCATGGCGTAGCAGTGTGAAGAACACGAGATAAACTGCGGGATGAACAAGATCTACAGATGGGATCTAGGGTTCAGAAAAGGACCTTACCTGATGAGCGAAACCGAGGAGGAGCGCCGGAATACTCTGATACGGTCAGGTCGATGCGGCGGCCCGGCGTTGACGCATCGTTCGAAGGTCGGAGGTGACGGCGGAGCTTCAAGACTGGAGCGTCGCGAGGAAGGAGAAGAAGAAGAAGAAGATACAGGAGGCGGCCGGTCTATTTATAAGGAGCCGGAGCAATCAACGGGCGCGAGAATCGAGGAGTCAAAAGCGGCGGACGGTGCAGCGGCCGCCTCGATTTCCGTAATGGCATTAAATGCAGGGAATCTTACTGTTTGGATTTCTTTATTAAAGATGACGTTAGGACGCCCTGACACGCGGATCGGAAGATGACATCACGGCGGTTCAAACAGCTGGCGGTTTACAAAATGTGAAAAGAGATCAAGAGTTTCCTGAAGGTGTGAAGATTGACTTGAACCGTTCAAGTCAACTGGGCCTAATGTTGGGGATACAACTATCGAGTGTGAACCGCCCGAAGGGCCGGTTTACCCTCGCTCATGATCCAGCCCATATGGAAGCTCGGAGCCCAGAGGCTAATTAAAGTCCATGTATGTAAACCGCCTTAGTATTGTAGCTTGTGTTGTACGACAAGAAAGGAGAGATCAAGCCGACTCTTGTATGAGCCGGATTGGGACTCTGTAGACCGACCGGGCGTCAACCCGTGTATATAAGGGGCGACCAAGCGGCGAGTTAGAGACAGAGGATTCGAGGCTAAGGCAAAGCTATTGCTCCCTAGTCGCCGAAACCATATCAATCACATCACAACTGGACGTAGGTTTTTACCTTCATCGAAGGGGCCGAACCAGTATAATTCCCGTGTCTTGTGTCCGCTTTAACCCCTCTAGGTAAACCCGTACGATGGCCCTGCGACTAAGTCCTTTCATGAGGACATCTGCCGTGACAATTCCACGACAGTAATGGTGTGTCTGAACATCGTAATCGCACTCTATTGGATATGGTGCGATCTATGATATCTCTTACCGATCTACCGCTATCATTTTGGGGTTATGCTTTAGAGACAACAACATTCACTTTAAATAGGGCACCGTTTAAATCCATTGAGACGACACCGTATGAATTATGGTTTGAGAAGAAACCTAAGTTGTCATTTATGAAAGTTTGGGGATGCGATGCTTATGTCAAGAAACTTCAACCTGAAAAGCTCGAAGCCAAATCGGAAAAATGCGTCTTCATAGGATACCCTAAGGAAACTATTGGGTATACCTTCTACCTCAGATCCGAAGGCAAGATCTTTCTTGCCAAGAATGGATCCTTTCTGGAGAAAGAGTTTCTCTCGAAAGAAGTAAGTAGGAGGAAAGTAGAACTTGATGAGGTTCCCCCTCTTGAACCGGAAAGTAGCGCATCTCAGGAAGATGTTTCTGTGGTGCCTGCACCAACTAGAGAGGAAGTTAATGATGATGATCATGAAACTTCGGATCAAGTTGCTACTGAACTTCGTAGGTCCACGAGGACACGTTCTGCACCAGAGTGGTACGACAACCCTGTCCTGGAAATCATGTTGTTAGACAACGGTGAACCTTCAAACTATGAAGAAGCGATGGCGGCCCCGGATTCCAACAAATGGCTTGAAGCCATGAAATCCGAGATAGGATCCATGTATGAAAACAAAGTATGGATTTTGATGGACTTGCCCGATGATCGGCAAGCCATAGAGAATAAGTGGATCTTTAAGAAGAAGACTGACGCGGATGGTAATGTGACCGTCTATAAGGCTCGACTTGTCGCTAAGGGTTATCGACAAGTTCAAGGAATTGACTACGATGAGACCTTCTCACCCGTAGTGAAGCTAAAGTCCGTCCGAATCATGTTAGCAATTGCTGCATTCTATGATCATGAGATCTGGCAAATGGACGTCAAAACATCATTCATTAATGGTTTCCTTAAGGAAGAATTGTATATGATGCAGCCAGAAGGTTTTGTCGATCCTAAGAATGCTGACAAGGTATGCAAGCTCTAGCGCTCCATCTATGGGCTGGTGCAAGCATCTCGGAGTTGGAACATTCGCTTTAATGAAGTGATCAAAGCATTTGGGTTTATACAGACTAATGGAGAAGCCTGTGTTTACAAGAAAGTGAGTGGGAGCTCTATAGCATTTCTCATATTATATGTGGATGACATATTGTTGATGGGAAATGATATAGAACAAGCATAAAGGCCTACTTGAATAAGTGTTTTTCAATGAAGGACCTTGGAGAAGCTGCTTACATATTAGGAATCAAGATCTATAGAGATAGATCGAGACGCCTCATTGGTCTTTCACAAAGCACATACTTTGACAAGATATTGAAGAAGTTCAATATGGATCAGTCCAAGAAGGGGTTCTTGCCTGTACTGCAAGGTGTCAGATTGAGTGCAGCTCAATGCCCGGCCTCGGCAGAAGATAGAGAAAAGATGAGTGTCATCCCCTATGCCTTAGCCATAGGCTCTATTATGTATGCCATGTTGTGTACCAGACCTGATATGAACCTTGCCATAAGTTTGGTAGGGAGGTACCAAAGTGATCCCGGAGTAGAACACTGGTCAACGGTCAAGAATAGTATTAAGTACCTGAGAAGGACTAAGGATATGTTTCTCGTTTATGGAGGTGCCGAAGAGCTCGTCGTAAAGGGTTACGTCGATGCTAGCTTTGACACATATCCAGATGACTCCAAGTCACAAACCGGATACGTGTATATTTTGGATGGTGGGGCAGTCAGCTGGTGCAGCTGCAAGCAAAGCGTCATGGCGGCATTTACATGTGATATTTGTGAAGTACATATGGATTTGAATGTCGCAGATCCGTTGACTAAACCTCTTCCACGAGGAAAACATGATCAGCACCAGAACTCTAAGGGTGTGTGATTCATCACAATGTAACTATATTATTGACTCTAGTGCAAGTGGGAGACTGTTGGAAATATGCCCTAGAGGCAATAATAAAATAGTTATTATTGTATTTCCTTGTTTATGATAATTGTCTATTGTTCATGCTATAATTGTATTAACCGGAAACCGTAATACATGTGTGAATGCATAGACCACAACATGTCCCTAGTGAGCCTCTAGTTGACTAGCTCGTTGATCAATATATGGCTGTGGTTTCCTGACCATGGACATTGGATGTCGTTGATAACGGGATCACATCATTAGGAGAATGATGTGATGGACAAGACCCAATCCTAAGCATAGCACAAGATCGCATAGTTCGTTTGCTAGAGCTTTTCTAATGTCAAGTATCATTTCCTAAGACCATGAGATTATGCAACTCCCGGATACCGTAGGAATGCTTTGGGTGTATCAAACGTCACAACATAACTGGGTGGCTATAAAGGTGCACTACAGGTATCTCCGAAAGTGTCTATTGGGTTGGCACGAATCGAGACTGGGATTTGTCACTCCGTATGACGGAGAGGTATCTCCAGGCCCACTCGATAATGCATCATCATAATGAGCTCAATGTGACTAAGGAGTTAGCCACGGGATCATGTGTTACAGAATGAGTAAAGAGACTTGCTGGTAACGAGATTGAACAAGGTATAGGGATACCGACGATCGAATCTCGGGCAAGTAACATACCGATGGACAAAGGGAATTGTATACGGGATTGATTGAATCCCCGACATCGTGGTTCATACGATGAGATCATCGTGGAACATGTGGGAGCCAATATGGGGTATCCAGATCCCGCTATTGGTTATTGGCCGTAGAAGCTTCTCGGTCATGCCTGCATCGGTCCCGAACCCGTAGGGTCTACACACTTAAGGTTCGGTGATGCTAGAGTTGTAATGGGAATTATATGTGGTTACCGAAAGTTGTTCGGAGTCTCGGATGAGATCCCAGGACACCACAAGGAGTTCCGGAATGGTCCGGAGGTAAAGATTAATATATGGGAAGTCCTATTTTGGCCACCGGAAAATGTTTGGGATTTTTCAGTATTGTAATGTGAAGGTTCTAGAAGGTTCCAGACTGGGGCCCACCTGCATGGGGGGACCCACATGAACGTGGGTAGTGGGGGCAAGGCCCCACACCCCTGGTCAAGGCGCACCAAGATCCGCCCTTAGAAGGAATAAGATCATATCCCGAAGGGATAAGATCAAGATCCCTAAAAAAGGGGATAACAATCGGTGGGGAAGGGAAAGGATTGGATTTCTTTCCTCCCACCTTTGACAACGCCCCAATGGACTTGGAGGGCAAGAAACCAGCCCCTCCACCCCTATATATAGTGGGGAGGCGCATGGGAGCTGGAACCCTTGCCCCTGGCGCACCCCTTCCCCCAACTCCTCCTCCTCCGTTGAGCGTAGGGAAGCTCTGCCGGAGAACCACGAGGTCCACCACCACGCTATCGTGCTGCCAGAGTTCTCCCTCAACTTCTCCTCTCCCCTTGCTGGATCAAGAAGGAGGAGACATCCCCTGGCTGTACGTGTGTTGAACGTGGAGGCGCCGTTCGTTCGGCGCTTGGAACGGATCTTCCGCGATTTGAATCGCCGCGAGTACGACTCCATCAACCGCGTTCTTGTAATTCTTCTGCTAGCGATCTTCAAGGGTATGAAGATGCACTCTCTCTCTCTCTCTCTCTCTCTCTCTCTCTCTCTCTTTGCTAGCATCTCCTAGATTGATCTTGGTGACACGTAGGAATTTTTTTGAATTATTACTACGTTCCCCAACAGTACCAACCCTAGGCCCCTCCGGTGTGTATATAAACTGGAGAGGTTAGTCCATAGAGGCTATCGTCATTACCATCATCAGAATATTCATAGGCTGGACATCTAGGGTTTAGCCCCCACGATATCGAGGTAGATCAACTCTTGTAATCACTATACCCTTTGAATATAACCAAGCAGGATTAGGGTTTTACCTCCTTTAAGAGGGCCTGAACCTGGGTAAACATTATGTCCCTTGGTCCCCTGTTACCATCGATCCCTAGAAGCACAGCTTGGCCCCACTACCCGAGATCTGCTGGTTTTGACACCAACATTGGTGCTTTCATTGAGAGCTCTGCCGTGTTGTCTACAAAAGCGATCTATGGCTCGCCTAGTCATCAACGACAATATCACTTCTGGAAGGAGCCTGGCTTCTGGACAGACCCTCCAGCTCGGCGGTTTCACTATAGGAGCTTGTACAACCGTCAAGCCCGCAGCACCCCCTATGAACGCCGAACGCCGTCTTCGCATCGGTCTCGAGAGTACTCCAAAAGATGGATCCGACAGATGTCTCATCTTAAAATGAACTGCTGGACCGCATCGCCGCCCTGGGGGACTTAACGTACTATGATCGGATCGGGCACAAGCCTGACCAGATGGAAATTAATCACCCACCTCGTAGCGGTCGTTGAGGAACCGACCGGAGACACTTCCCTCCCTATATTGAAGACCAAGTATGTTCGGGTCTCCGAATCCCCTGAGCCGGATACTCTTCCTTTGGACGGGAATTCAGGTTCTCCAGACTCTGGCTTAGGTATAGGATCACGGAAGCCCTTGGGCCGCCCTGGACCCGAACCGGTCGCCTCGGAGATCTTTCAAGCTCCAAACGCAGATGTGGGCTGGATCTAAATTTTAAACCACCCACCCACCACAATCAATATTCTCCAAGCAACTCAGGTTCTCCAAATATATACGACCTGATGTATGTGCGGCAGCAACCTCAGGAAACGGTCCACCACTTTTGGGCCAGATTCATGCTTGTTAAAAATAGGATCAAAGACTGCCCAGACGACGACGTAGTTTCGGTCTTTCATCCTAATTGCACCGACGAGGGAATATTGAATGCCCTCGACTGTCGCCACATACAGAGCTTTACGGAACTATCACTGGTAGTGTAAAAGTACTGTGCGATGGAAAGCACATGGAGGACCCAGAATACTCAACTGGAGCCCGCTACCTTTAAGCAGTGTGCGGCCCGGACTAAACGGATACATCCTGGCGGGTCACCCGACCACCAGTTGATTGGCAGGAAAAATAAACCCGTCACGGGGCATAGGACCATTCTTGATGAACTCCTTGACAAGCCCTGTCCGATACACGCCACTCGGTGCACAGACCCAACCCATAGCCTTCGAGCATGCTGGGTACTCCGACAAGTAGCAAAAAGTGGAGAGTGTTGAGGAACGTAGTAATTTCAAAAAAATTCCTACGCACACACAGGATCATGGTGATGCATAGCAACGAGAGGGAAGAGTGTTGTCCATGTACCCTCGTAGACCGAAAGCGGAAGCGTTATGACAGCGCGGTGATGTAGTCGTACGTCTTCACGATCCGGCCGATCCAAGTACCGAACGCACGACACCTCCGAGTTCTGCACACGTTCAGCTCGATGATGTCCCACGAACTCTGATCCAGCAGAGTTTTGCAGGTGAGTTCCGTCAGCATGATGGCGTGATGACGGTGTTGATGATGCTACCGACGTAGGGCTTCGCCTAAGCACCGCTACGATATTACGGAGGTGAAATATGGTGGAGGGGGCACCACACACGGCTAAGAGATCAATGATCAATTTTTGTGTCTATGGGGTGCCCCCCTCCCCCGTATATAAAGGAGTGGAGGAGGGGGAGGGCCGGCCCTCTCTATGGCGCGCCCTAGGGGAGTCCTACTCCCACCGGGAGTAGGATTCCCCCTTTTCTAGTAGAACTAGGAGCCCTTCCAAGTAGTAGGAGTAGGAGAGAAGTAAAGGGAAAGAGAAGAGAAGGAAGGAGGGGCGCCGCCTCCCCTAGTCCAATTCGACTAAGTTTTGGGGGCGCAGCCTCCCTCTCTTTTCCCTAAAGCCCAATAAGGCCCATATACTCCCGGCGAATTCCGTAACTCTCCGGTATCCGATAAATACCAATCACTGAACCTTTCCGATGTCCGAATATAGTCGTCCAATATATCGATCTTTATGTCTCGACCATTTAGAGACTCCTCGTCATGTCCCCGATCTCACCGGGACTCCGAACTACCTTCGGTACATCAAAACACATAAACTCATAATACCGATCGTCACCGAACTTTAAGCGTGCGGACCCTACGAGTTCGAAAACTATGTAGACATGACCGAGACACGTCTCCGGTGAATAACCAATAGCGGAAGCTGGATGCTCATATTGGTTCCCACATATTATACGAAGATCTTTATCGGTCAAACCGCATAACAACATACGTTGTTCCCTTTGTCATCGGTATGTTAGTTGCCCGAGATTCAATCGTCGGTATCTAAATACCTAGTTCAATCTCGTTACCGGCAAGTCTCTTTACTCGTTATGTAATGCATCATCCCGAAACTAACTCATTAGTCACATTGCTTGCAAGGCTTATAGTGATGTGCATTACTGAGAGGGCCCAGAGATACCTCTCTGACAATTGGAGTGACAAATCCTAATCTCGAAATATCGCCAACTCAACAAGTACCTTCGGAGACACCTATAGAGCACCTTTATAATCACCCAGTTACGCCAGACGCTTTGGTAGCACACAAAGTGTTCCTCTGGTAAACGGGAGTTGCATAATCTCATAGTCATAAGAACATGTATAAGTCATGAAGAAAGCAATAGCAACATACTAAACGATCAAGTGCTAAGCTAACGGAATGGTAAAGTCAATCACATCATTCTACCAATGATGTGATCCCGTTAATCAAATGATAACTCATGTCCATGGCTAAGAAACTCAACCATCTTTGATCAACGAGCTAGTCAAGTAGAGGCATACTAGTGACACTATGTTTGTCTATGTATTCACACATGTATTATGTTTCCGGTTAATACAATTCTAGCATGAATAATAAAAATTTATCATGATATAAGGAAATAAATAATAACTTTATTATTGCCTCTAGGGCATATTTCCTTCAGTCTCCCACTTGCACTAGAGTCAATAATCTAGATCACATCACCATGTGATTTAACATCAATAGTTCACATCACCATGTGATTAACACCCATAGTTCACATCGTCATGTGACCAACACCCAAAGGGTTTACTAGAGTCAGCAATCTAGTTCACATCGCCATGTGATTAACACCAAAGAGTACAAAGGTGTGATCATATTTTGCTTGTGAGAGAAGTTTAGTCAACGGGTCTGCCAAATTCAGATCCGTATGTATTTTGCAAATATCTATGTCAACAATGCTCTGCACGTAGCTACTCTAGCTAATAGCTCCCACTTTCAATATGTATCCAGATTGAGATTTAGAGTCATCCGGATCAGTGCCAAAACTTGCATCGACGTAACCCTTTACGATGAACTTTTTGTCACCTCCATAACTGAGAAACATATCCTTATTCCAATAAGGATAATTTTGACCAATGCCCACTGGTCTACTCCTAGATCACTATTGTACTCCCTTGCCAAACTCAGGGCAGGGTATACAACAGGTCTGGTACATAGCATGGCATATTTTATAGAACCTATAGCTGAGGCATAGGGAATGACTTTCATTCTCTCTCTATCTTCTGCCGTGGTCGGGTTTTGAGTCTTACTCAACTTCACACCTTGCAACACAGGCAAGAACTCTTTCTTTGACTATTCCATTTTGAGCACTTCAAAAACTTGTCAAGGTATGTACTCATTGAAATTTTTTATCAAGCGTCTTGATCTATCTCTATAGATCTTGATGCTCAATATGTAAGCAGCTTCACCGAGGTCTTTCTTTGAAAAACTCCTTTCAAACACTCCTTTATAATTTACAGAAAATTCTACATCATTTCCGTTCGACAATACGTCATTCACATATACTTATCAGAAAGGCTGTAGTGCTCCCACTCACTTTCTTGTACATACAGGCTTCACCACAAGTCTGTATAAAACTATATGATTTGATCAACCCATCAAAGCGTATATTCCAACTCCAAGATGCTTGCACCAGTCCAGAGATGGATCGCTGAAGCTTGCACATTTTGTTACCACCTTTAGGATCGACAAAACCTTCTGGTTGCATCATATACAACTCTTCTTTAAGAAATCCATTAAGGAATGTAGTTTTGACATCCATTTGCCAGATTTCATAAAATTTGGCAATTTGCTAACATGATTCAGATAGACTTAAGCATCGCTACGAATGAAAAAATCTCATCATTGTCAACACCTTGAACTTTGTCAAAAACCTTTTTCGACAAGTCTAGCTTTGTAGATAGTAACACTACGATCAGCGTCCGTCTTCCTCTTGAAGATCCATTTATTTTCTATGGCTTGCCGATCATCGGCAAGTCAACAAAAGTCCAGACTTTGTTCTCATACATGGATCCCATCTCAGATTTCATGGCCTCAAGCCATTTCGCGGAATTTGGGCTCATCATCGCTTCCTCATAGTTCGTAGGTTCGTCATGGTCAAGTAACATGACCTCCAGAACAGGATTACCGTACCACTCTGGTGCGGATCTCACTCTGGTTGACCTACGAGGTTCGGTAGTAACTTGATCTGAAGTTTCATGATCATCATCATTAGCTTCCTTACTAATTGGTGTAGGTGTCACATGAACCGGTTTCTGTGATGAACTACTTTCCAATAAGGGAGCAGGTATAGTTACGTCATCAAGTTCTACTTTCCTCCCACTCACTTCTTTCGAAAGAAACTCCTTCTCTAGAAAGGATCCATTCTCAGCAATGAATATCTTGCCTTCGGATCTGTGATAGAAGGTGTACCCAACATTTTCTTTTGGGTATCCTATGAAGACGCACTTCTCTGATTTGGGTTTGAGCTTATCAGGTTGAAACTTTTTCACATAAGCATTGCAACCTCAAACTTTTAGAAATGACAACTTAGGTTTCTTGCCAAACCGTAGTTCATACGACGTCGTCTCAACGGATTTAGATGGTGTCCTATTTAACATGAATGTTGCTGTCTCTAATGCATAACCCCAAAACGATAGTGGTAGATCGGTAAGAGACATCGTAGATCACACCATATCTAATAAAGTACGGTTACGACCTTCAGACACACCATTACATTGTGGTGTTCCAGGTGGCGTGAGTAGTGAAACTATTTCACATTGTTTTAACTGAAGGCCAAACTCGTAACTCAGATATTTTACTTCTGCGATCATATCATAGAAACTTTTATTTTTGTTACGATGATTCTCCACTTCACTATGAAATTCTTTGAACTTTT
The DNA here is from genome assembly GCA_021605205.1 of Aegilops longissima. NCBI lineage: Eukaryota > Viridiplantae > Streptophyta > Magnoliopsida > Poales > Poaceae > Aegilops > Aegilops longissima. The sequence continues at coordinate 639,301,915 of CM038676.1, read as the reverse complement.
CAAATGTTTCAGACTTGTGTTTCATCAAGTAGATATACCCATATCTGCTCAAATCATCTGTGAAGATCAGAAAATAATGATACCCGCAGCGAGCCTCAATATTCATCGGACCACATACATCAGTATGTATGATTTCCAACAAATCTGTTGCTCGCTCCATTGTTCCGGAGAACGGAGTCTTAGTCATCTTGCCCATGAGGCATGGTTCGCAAGCATCAAGTGATTCCAAAAGTCCATTCGCATGGAGTTTCTTCATGCGCTTTACACCAATATGACCTAAACGATAGTGCCACAAATAATTTTCACTATCATTATTAACTTTGCATCTTTTGGCTTCAATATTATGAAAATGTGTATCACCACGATCGAGATCCAACAAACAATTTTCATTGGGTGTATGACCATAGAATGTTTTATTCATGTAAACAGAACAACAATTATTCTCTAGCTTACATGAATAACCGTATTGCAATAAGCATGATCCAATAATATTCATGCTCAATGCAAACACTAAATAACATTTATTTTTAGGTTCAACACTAATCTCAAAAGTATAGGGAGTGTGCGATGATGATCATATCAATCTTGGAACCACTTCCAATACACATCATCACTTCACCCTTAACTAGTCTCTGTTCATTCTGCAACTCCCGTTTCGAGTTACTACTCTTAGAAACTGAACAAATATCAAATATCAAGAGGTTGCTATAAACACTAGTAAAGTACACATCAATAACATGTATATCAAGTATAGCTTTGTTCACTTTGCCATCCTTCTTATCCACCAAATACTTGGGGTAGTTCCGCTTCCAGTGACCAGTCCCTTTGCAGTAGAAGCACGCAGTTCTAGACTTAGGTCCAGACTTGGGCTTTTTCACTTGAGTAGCAACTTGCTTGCCGTTCTTCTTGAAGTTCCCTTTTTTTCCCTTTGTCCCTTTACTTGAAACTAGTGGTCTTGTTAACCATCAACACTTGATGCTCTTTCTTGATTTCTACCTTCGTCGATTTCAGCATCACGAAGAGCTCGGGAATTACTTTCGTCATCCCTTGCATATTATAGTTCATCACGAAGTTCTAGTAACTTGGTGATAGTGACTAGAGAATTTTGTCAATTACTATCTTATCTGGAAGATTAACTCCCACTTGATTCAAGCAATTGTAGTACCCAGACAATCCGAGCACATGCTCACTGGTTGAGCTATTCTCCTCCATCTTGTAGGCAAAGTACTGTCAAAGGTCTCATACCTCTCGACACGGGCATGAGTATGAAATACCAATTTCAACTCTTGGAACATCTTATTTGCTCTGTGGCGTTCAAAACATTTTTTAAGTCCCGGTTCTGAGCCGTAAAACATGGTGCACTTAAACTATCAAGTAGTCATCATACCGAGCTTTGCCAAACGTTCATAACATCTGCATTTGCTCCTGCAACAGTTCTGTTACCTAGCGGTGCATCAAGGATAATACTGATGTGCAGCAATGAGGTTAATCCTCAGATCACGGACCAAATCTGGATCATTGCTACTAACATTTTTCAACTTAGTTTTCTCTAGGAACATATCAAAATATAAACAGGGAGCAACAACGCGAGCTATTGATCTGCAACATAGTTATGCAAATACTATGAGGACTAAGTTCATGATAAATTAAAGTTCAATTAATCATATTAATTAAGAACTCCCACATAGATAGACATCCCTCTAATCATCTAAGTGATCACGTGATCCAAATCAACTAAACCATGTACGATCATCATGTGAGATGGAGTAGTTTTCAATGGTGAACATCACTATGTTGATCATATCTACTATATGATTCACGCTCGACCTTTCGGTCTCTGTGTTCCGAGGCCATATCTGCATATGCTAGGCTTGTCAAGTTTAACCCGAGTATTCTGCGTGTGCAGCTGTTTTGCACCCGTTGTATTTGAACGTAGAGCCTATCATACCCGATCATCACGTGGTGTCTCAGCATGAAGAACTTTCACAACGGTGCATACTCAGGGAGAACACTTATACCTTGAAATTTAGTGAGAGATCATCTTATAATGCTACCGTCGATCTAAGCAAAATAAGATGCGTAAAAGATAAACATCACATGCAATCAATATAAGTGATATGATATGGCCATCATCATCTTGTGCTTGTGATCTCCATCTCTGAAGCACCGCCATGATCACCATCGTCACCGGCGTGAAACCTTGATCTCCATCGTGTCATCGTTGTCATCTCGCCAACTATTGCTTCTACGACTATCGCTACCGCTTAGTGATAAAGTAAAGCAATTACAGGGCGATTGCATTGCATACAATAAAGCGACAACCATATGGCTCCTGCCAGTTGCCTATAACTCGGTTACAAAACATGATCATCTCATACAATAAAATATAGCATCATGTCTTGACCATATCACATCACAACATGCCCTGCAAAAACAAGTTAGACGTCCTCTACTTTGTTGTTGCAAGTTTTACGTGGCTGCTACGGGCTGAGCAAGAACCGTTCTTACCTACGCATCAAAACCACAACGATAGTTCGTCAAGTTAGTGCTGTTTTAACCTTCTCAAGGACCGGGCGTAGCCACACTCGGTTAAACTAAAGTTGGAGAAACTAACACCCGCCAGCCACCTATGTGCAAAGCACGTCGGTAGAACTAGTCTCGCGTAAGCGTATGCGTAATGTCGGTCCGGGCCGCTTCATCCAACAATACCGTGGAACCAAAGTATGACATGCTGGTAAGCAGTATGACTTGTATCGCCCACAACTCACTTGTGTCCTACTCATGCATATAACATCTACGCATAAAACCTGTCTCTGATACCACTGTTGGGGAACGTAGTAATTTCAAAAAAAATCCTATGCACACACAGGATCATGGTGATGCATAGCAACGAGAGGGAAGAGTGTTGTCCACATATCCTCGTAGACCAAAAGCGGAAGCGTTATGACAACGCGGTTGATGTAGTCATACGTCTTCACGATCCGACCGATCCAAGTACCGAACGCACGGAACCTCCGAGTTCTGCACACGTTCCGCTCGATGACGTCCCACGAACTCCGATCCAGCAGAGCTTTGCAGGAGAGTTCCGTCAGCACGACGGCGTGATGACGGTGTTGATGATGCTACCGACGCAGGGCTTCACCTAAGAACCGCTACGATATTACCGAGGTGAAATATGGTGGAGGGGGCACCGCACACGGCTAAGAGATCAATGATCAATTGTTGTGTCTATGGGGTGCCCCCTGCTACCTCTTGAGCACTGCGCTGGTTTTCCCTTGAAGAGGAAAGGGTGCTGCAGCAAAGTAGCGTAAGTATTTCCCTCAGTTTTTGAGAACCAAGGTATCGATCTAGTAGGAGGCTAAGCGCGAGTCCCTCGCACCTACACAAACAAATAAATCCTCGCAACCAACGCGATAAGGGGTTGTCAATCCCTACACGGTCACTTACGATAGTGAGATCTGATGGATATGATAGGATAATATTTTTGGTATTTTTATGATAAAGATGCAAAGTAAAATAAAAGCAAAATAAAAAGCAACGGAAATAACTAAGTGTTGGAAGAGTAATATGATGGAAGATAGACCCGGGGGCCATAGGTTTCACTAGTGGCTCCTCTCAAGAGCATAAGTATTTTACGGCGGGTGAACAAATTACTGTTGAGCAATTGACAGAATTGAGCATAGTTATGAGAATATCTAGGTATGATCATGTATATGGGCATCACGTCCGAGACAAGTAGACCGACTCCTGCCTGCATCTACTACTATTACTCCACACATCGACCATTATCTAGCATGCATCTAGAGTATTAAGTTCATAAGAACAGAGTAACGCCTTAAGCAAGATGACATGATGTAGAGGGATAAATTCATGCAATATGATAAAAACCCCATCTTGTTATCCTCGATGGCAGCAATACCATACGTGCCTTGCCTCCCCTACTGTCACTGGGAAAGGACACCGCAAGATTGAACACAAAGCTAAGCACTTCTCCCATTGCCAAAAAGATCAATCTAGTAGGCCAAACCAAACTGATAATTCAAAGACTTGCAAAGATAACCAATCATACATAAAAGAATTCAGAAGATTCAAATATTGTTCATAGATAAACTTGATCATAAACCCACAATTTATCGGTCTCAACAAACACATCTCAAAAGAAGGTTACATCGAATAGATCTCCACGAGAGAGGTGGAGAACATTGTATTGAGATCCAAAAAGAGAGAAGAAGCCATCAGCTAATAACTATGGACCCGAAGGTCTGAAGTAAACTACTCACACTTCATCGGAGAGGCTATGGTGTTGATGTACAAGCCCTCCGTGATTGATGCCCCTTCCGGCGGGGCTCCGGAACAGGCCCCAAGATGGAATCTCGTGGGTACAGAAGGTTGCGGTGGTGGAATTAGGTTTTTGGCTCCGTATCTGATCGTTTGGGGGTACGTAGGTATATATAGGAGGAAGGAGTACGTCGGTGGAGCAACATGGGGCCCACGAGGGTGGAGGGCGCGCCCAGGGGGGTAGGCATTGCCCCTACCTCGTGGCTTCCTGTTAGCTTTCTTGAAGTAGGGTCCAAGTCCTCTGGATCATGTTCGTTCCGAAAATCACGTTCCCAAAGGATTCATTCCGTTTGGACTCCGTTTGATATTCTTTTTCTGCGAAACTCTGAAATAGGTAAAAAACTGCAATTCTGGGCTGGGCCTCCGGTTAATAGGTTAGTCCCAAAAATAATATAAAAGTGAATAATAAAGCCCGATAATGTCCAAAACAGAAGATAATATAGCATGGAGCAATCAAAAATTATAGATACGTTGGAGACGTATCAAGCATCCCCAAGCTTAATTCCTGCTCGTCCTCAAGTAGGTAAATGATAAAAACAGAATTTTTGATGCGAGGTGCTACTTGGCATAATTTCAATGTAATTCTTCTTAATTTTGGTATGAATATTCAGATCCGAAAGATTCAAGACAAAAGTTCAACATTGACATAAAAATAATAATACTTCAAGCATACTAAGTAAGCAATTATGTCCTCTCAAAATAACATGGCCAAAGAAAGTTATCCCTACAAAATCAAATAGTCTGGCTATACTCTATCTTCACCACATAAAAATATTAAAATCATGCACAACCCCGATGACAAGCCAAGCAATTGTTTCATACTTTTGATGTTCTCAAACTTTTTCAGTCTTCACGCAATACATGAGCGTGAGCCATGCACTACAAAAAAAAAGACACATCCATGACATTTGGGCCGAACGAATTTTTTTTTCTGTCATACATATGACACTTCTATGACGATAATTGTGACAAAACCCGGTATCATCATAGATGTGGTGGGCTCCTACTTCTATGACAAAAAATCATGACAGAAAATGGGCTTTTCGTCCTGGGCGGGCCGGAGACGCAGCTGCATGACATTCTTTGGTCCGTCCATGACCGAAAAAACCGTGGTAGAAGCGAGGGGGAGGAAAATTTTGGGGAGTTCCCGGTTACGGTGGGAGGTCGGGGGCCGAAGCGATCGCGCTCCTCTCGTACATGTACGCTGCGTGTGTGAGGCGTTGGCTCTAATCGAACTCGAAGCGAGGCGTTGGGCTCTAAATGAACCCGAAGCGATTGAATCGCAGCTACGCGTACATGTAACCCGAGCGATCAATCGATGGTTGTTAATCGAACCCGATCGAGCGATTCTTCGCTCGCTGCTAATCAAGCCGATCGATTGATGAACAATGAGTGTTATGGGGCGGTTTGGATGAACACTGAGCGGTGGCGTTGCCTCTGGATGAACAGGACCCCGTGGTGTTGTGGAGGGCTGGATGAACAGTAGACGGTGGAGGGGTGCCCGCGGAGGGGTGGTTGAATAGGACCCCGTGGTGTGGAGGGCTGGATGAACAGTAGACGGTGGAGGAGTGGTTGAACAGGACCCCGTGGTGTGGAGGGCTGGATGAACAGTAGATGGTGGAGGGGTGGTTGAATAGTAGCCGGTGGAGTAGCGCACAGTGGAGGCTGGATGAACAGGAGCCCGTGGAGGCTGGAGGAGGTCAACGGTGGAGATGAATAGTATCCCGTGGAGTCCCGTTTTCCGGTAGGCCACACCCCTCCCGATGAACAAGACTCCCGCTTCGACCATAGGAGGTCCGTTTCATCCGTTTTGCGGTACGCCACACCCCTCCCGATCAACAGGACCCCCGTTTCGATCGTAGAAGGTCCGCTTCTCCGCTTTTGCGGCACGCCACACCCTCCCGATCAACAGGACCCGCTCCAACGTAGGAGGTCCGCTTCTCCGTTGTGCGGTATGCCAGCCTCGCTTCCATCGCCTGTTCCGCCCAAGCCCTCCCGGCGAACACGACCACGCATTCCTTCCGACCCAGCCGGTTGGCTCCCACGCTTCCTTGCCTCCCCATGAACACGACGCATTCCGCTGCCTCCCATGAACACGACGCATTCCGTTGCCTCCCCATGAACACGATGACGACGTTGTTTCTCCGTTCCGACCCAGCCATGTACACGAGCCCTCGCCGTACGTATGCGCGAGTAGGTGTTCGAGACCCCGCCCGTATGTACACATACGTGGCCGTATTTTCTTTTTTGCACCCTGGCCGCTGTACATACATGTACATGCTACATGCGCGCTTCTACTACGACACGTGCGCGCCTCTACATCCACCAGTATATATGTACGTACACGTTTGCGACCAGAATGACAACGCTACGTACGCTTCGACCAGGTGGGTCCCGACTGTCAGGCACTTCCTTGCCTGCGAAGATTAGCTAGTGGGTCCCAGCAGTCAGGGGGGCGAATCGTTTTGGGTTTTTTTTCCCGGATGCACTTCCTTGCGTGCGAAGATGTAGCTGGTGGGTCCCAGCAGTAAGGGGGGCGAATCGTTTTTTTTTGCCCGGACGCACTTCCTTGTGTGCGAAGGTGTAGCTGGTGAGTCGCAGCAGTCAGGAGGGAAACGTTTTTTTCGCGAAATACGGTGGCCCGTCCGGTGGGTCCCTGCTGTCAGGTGGAGGAATCATTATTTTCCGCGTAATAAGGAGGCACTTCGTTGCTGCAGCCGTGGACCCAGCTGTAAGCCTCTCCACATACAATCCACGTCCGATGGAAGTCGTTCCTCGACCACGTTGACCACGCCGCGCCGAGAGCACCAGGGCGGTGGACGACGGCGAGGCCTAGGAAGGGGACGACGCGGAGCCGGTGAAGACGCGGCAGTGGATGCCCACGCGGAGAGGAGTATGAGGGTTCACTCGTTCGGCTGCGGTGTGAGGCTGCCGTCGCTGCAGGGCCTGACCAGCGGTGGGAATAGTAGGGTGCAGTGAGGCCTCCGCGATAGCACAGCCGGCCACGAGAGGCAGGAGCAGGCGGCACGACCGACGCTGCTTTGGGCGGCTGGAGCAAGAAGACCAAAGGTTGAAGAAGCACTACGGCCGTTGGATGGACATCGTACGGTCACTGGACCTAGAATCGTTCATATTGACTAAGTTGACAAAGCCCTCCGCCCCCGTCAACTTAGTAGGCCCACAAGTCAGCCTCCCACCAAGGTAGGTCCCAGCTAGCACGGGGAGTATTCATTTTTTTTGTGCGTAATAAAGAGGCACTTCTGGTGGGTCCGAGCTGACAGCGGGGGGAACGTTTTTTTCACGAAATACGGTGGCCTGTCCGGTGGGTCCTAGCAGTCAGGGGGAATGTTTTTTTTCGCGAAATAAGGTGGCCTGTCCAGTGGGTCCCTGCTGTCAGGTGGAGGAATAATTATTTTGCGCGTAATAAGGAGGCACTTCCTTGCGGCCGCCATGGACCCAGCTGTCAGCTTCTCCATGTACAGTACTCTTCCGATGGAAGTCGCTTGTTGACCACGTTGACCATGCTGCACCGAGAGCACCAGGGCGGTGGACGACGGCGACGCCTATGAAGGGGATGACGCGGAGCCGGGGAAGACGCAGCAGTGGAAGCCCGCGCGGAGAGGAGTACGAGGGTTCACTGGTTCGACTGTGGTGTGAGGATGCCGTCGCGCTTCAGAATAACAGGTGGTGTGGGTGAGTGGAGGGATGGCCTGGCCAGCGGTGGGAGCAGTATGGGGGCGGTGAGGCCTCCGCGGCAGCACAGCCGGCCACGGGAGGCAGGAGCAGACGGCACGACTGGCGTTGCTTTGGGCGGCTGGACCAAGAAGACCAGAGGTTGAAGAAGCACTACGGCCGTTGGATGGACATCGTACGGTCACTAAAGCTAGAATCGTTTATATTGACTAAGTTGACAAAGCCCTTGGTACGCTCCAACTTAGTAGGCCCACAGGCCAATCTCCAAAACAGTGCACCCCAGATGTCAGGGGGAGGAATCATTTTTTGAGCGGCCGAAGCTCACAATATCCGAGATTGAAGAAGAAGCACGACATCTGTTGGATAGACATCCAACGGCCACTGCTGCTAGAACCGTGTGTTGACTATAATAAGTTGACAAAGCCTTGCATACGCGTCAACTTATTTTTTTAGGGGACGCGTCACTTAGTAGGCCCACAAGTGTGTGGCAGAGAGGGGCTATCCCATTTGCGTTTTGTAAGAATGTACAACCCATTTTTGAATTCTAATGGATTTTACAATAGCCCATTTACAATTTGTTAAAAGTACAGCCCATTTTCTAGCTAGGACAACGATCAATAATTTCAACCAACCGTTGAAGACATAATTCAATAAAATTTCCGACATTTTGATGGGATCCGAAATATTTTTATCCCAAAATTTCTAGTCAGATTAAATATAAATTTGTATGTAAAAATCCAATGAAACATTGCGCGCGCAACAATTAAAATTTAAGATTTTCAAAATCCATAAATAATATTTTATAAACTAATTTCGTGTTTGGTGCATTTTTTATAGTTACTGCCCAGTTTTTATAATTACATCCCATTTATTATTTAAAGCCCATTTTCCTGTTAAGCCTAATGCATCCCTCCTAGGAAAGATTTGCAGCCCAGCGGGGCAGAGAATAACAAGTTGACCTTGCCTGGGTATTCCTCAAAAAGACGTATAGCTAGGCTAGCCATTTTCATCTTGAAAAAATTAGTATCTGGGCTGGATATCTGGCCTGGGCTAGACGGGCCACAGCCCGCCCAGTTAATACCCTACTCTCCTCTGAACAACAACGAAATCATCGCCAAGAAAAACTCTGCAGTGCTCACGCATCAAAAACACAAATACTGCTCGAGCTGCTTGGTCCCAGCTGTCGGCCGCACCTTGTGCAATTCTCTCGTTTATATTGACTACATAGGTTGAGAATGGTGTGGGACCGTGATGTCAGGAAACCAGGAGAAAACAAAAAAAAAAATAGTTGTACATAATAAGGAGGTACTTGCGTACGTACGGCTATGGCCCTAGTGGGTCCTTAGTGTCATCCAGTCAAAATAAAGTCATCTCCTGAATCCTCATGTTCGTTGACCATGTTAACAATGCTCAGCGCCACGGCGAGCGCAACAACTCGAAGGACAACGGAGAGGGCCTCGCGGGCCCTACAGAGGTCTGATATAGTGCCCGCTGCTCATTTAGGAAGCCAGGATCATAGGACACCTATGAGCACCTTCGAGAAACTGAGACGGCATGAAACGGTAAGGCCGCGCTTGGGAGCTCTGGTTTATTTCAAACCTGTGTTAACATACAAGTGTAATTTACTCGTCATCGGAAACAACGCGTAAAATACAGGCGTAATGAAACCGAGGGCCCAAGGTCTGTAAGTAAAACCGGCGGGTTACGCGTGTAATTTGAGAGACCAGTGTATATTTTATGAGCACTGCCATAAGGACGACATTACCAGACGATACATGCACGACGTGCGTATCATGCCATCCATGGGCAAGGCTGAAATAGCAGCTAACGGCTGGATTAGCAATCGTCCGAGTGTCGTTCAGTGTTTTTATCATGTGTGAAGTACTTCCGATATTTTACTAGTCGAAATCGACCAACCAAGCGCCTTCGCCCGAGACCATCTGCTTTAATTTACAAGCGTCAGTTTTACAATCGGTTTTGGTTGGAAAACGACGATCCAATCACGGCCTAATATCATGAGTTGGTTGGAAGATCATATGGTTTCACGTCTAACCTACCCGACTTATCGTATAGGCTATGAATGAAACTTCAGACGATCAACTTCTTAAGCACGGAAACAACATAAGAGGATGATCTTCTTAACAAGCAAATCACTGGCATTAGATCGACATGCAAAATAATACGAAGCATTATTCTCAGGAGGCACGGTGAACAGCTCGTGATGCCGCATGCCACAACATTCCAAGCTCAACTTTGCAATCAAACACAAGGCCTGGCATTACATAGACAATATTTAGAACAAACTCTTAACACAGGAATATATCAGCAGAGTAACTATTTACTTCTAAACTGAACACAGGAATAGGAAAAAACACTCGACGCAGCTCACAGCAAGGGCGTCCCACTCAAAAATATCAAATGCATGTCTTCTGGCTAACATCAATGAGCAAATTTTGACAAGGTTTTCCAATTCCAATATATTAAACTAATGTCTTCTTGCTAAAATCAATGATTAAGCTTTGACAAGATTTTCCCATTCAAAATATGTAATGCCTATGATCGTGGAGTCCTGTTGTAGCTTCTTGTACTTTTTTGGGCACTTTTTGCCTAGGGCACTCCACGTGTTGTTAAATTGCGAATGGTCTCTGCAGACTAGTCATGTCACCGTGTCTAATAATACTCAGAAAGCTTCTCGGTCATTCCTTCAGAATGTAGCGCAAACAGTGATCGCTTCTTTCTGCAAAGTGGAATGACCAATCGACCCATAATGCAGCAGTTTGCCTTGGACACATTGGCTCCTTTTGTGTAGTTCAACTAAAATCGAATTCGGAATAAAACTGAGCTTTAATTTTGATATCCCTGTAAGCAACAATAGGTATAAGGGAAACAATTACTGAGAAATAACGGTTGATGACTTGTACTCCCAGAAGAAAAGCATCTACTGATCTACTTTATCTTAATGGGAAACAAAGCAGGAGAGTAGCAATTCTCCTTCAGTGTGATTCATTCATATTGACTGAGAGATTATCTTGACAATGCCTTGTTTCAACATGTATAAAGAACGACAAAGAAGAAAAGTACCATTCTTAAAACAATGCAATTGATTCATTTTAACAGAGACATTATCTTAACAATACCTTCGTTAAACATGTAGAAATAACTACAAAGCAGGATAGTACCATTCCTAACAAGTGTTGCGGTTTTGAACTAAGATTCAGTAGTTAATTAATTCTGAGAGTGACATTGCTTAATTTTACCAGCGGCATTAGATTAACGAAAAGCATAAACAGTTCCAGGGGAGAGTGGGCGCAACAACAATATGTGCTTCCATCTACTTATAAAGGGGGTGATGCAGAGTTTGTTGTAACAAAGCAACAAGCATCATGTCTGGGTTGGTCCCATTTTTGTTCACTACTTAATGGGAAAAGACAGCAATACAATAGCTTCAATTCAACATTTATTTAAAACAGTACCAATACAAGTAGCACAACATCTCAAAGCACACTGCACAATCATGTCGATGAAGGCCTGTACTGACCTTTCATGAGACCACCAGGATAAAATACGAATCTGCCAACACGAATAGGAAATCCAATCTCGTTTTGTGCAGTTGCACTGAAATCAAGCAAAGTGTTTCGCGTAGTGAAGCAAAATGTCGCAATAGCAACAAGTTGAATAGATATCCCTGTTTAAACAGAGGCAAAAAAGGAATCAATTACTGGCTAATAAAGGAGGATGAAACATGCAGCCACAAAAATGGTAATCCCGCCAATCCCTAACAAGTGTTGTAGTTTGGAAATAAGATTCAGTAGTTAATTCTGAGAGTGGCATCAATTACTGGCTTATAAAGGGGGTGATGCTGAATTTGTTGTAACAAAGCAACAAGCATCATGTCTGGGTTGGTCCCATTTTTGTTCACAACTTAATGGGAAAAGACAGCAATACAATAGCTTCAATTCAACATTTATTTAAAACAGTACCAAAACAAGTAGCACAACATCTCAAAGCACACTGCACATCATGTGGATGAGACCAAGATTTGAAACAGCTCGCCACGAAGACTGGAAGCAAATCTTGATCTCCTTTTGTGTAGTTCCACAAAAATTAAGCAAAGTCACCGGTGTGACATTCAAGTTGAACTGCACAAAACACTCTTAAAACATAAGTGTTTCGAGTAGCGAAGCAAAATGTCGCAATAGCAACAAGTTGAATCGATACCCCTGTTTTAACAGAGGCAAAAAAGGAAACAATTACTTGCCGATAAAGGAGGATGAAACAAACGGTGACAGAAAGAAGCATCCAACTTATCTTGGACGGAAAACAAAGTAGGATCGTAGCATTTCTAAAACGGTTGCATTGATTCATATTAACAGAGACATTCTGTTGAAACAATATTCGTTAAAAAATTTAATTTACTTTTAACAGTGGCATTGTTTCAATTTTCCGGCGGCATTCTTAGATTAACAACAGCAAAATAGCTGTATGGGACATGCCAGCACCATGTGCGTCCACACGTATAAATGGGTGATGCAGAGTATGTAGCCAAGCAGCATATATGCGTTGGTCCCATATTTGTTCTCTTTGAACCTTTTTCCTAAGTGAGGGCAGCAAATCTAGTTCTGCACAAACTACCCGACCCCCCAGTTTCTTTCCCTTTTCAACAAAGAGATTGGTTCCTTACAGATGTGTGTACTGGGTTACCCCCTTTTTCCCTTTTCGACCTACAAAGCGGCTGGAAAGCCAGTCTATACTACTTTCCGCCCCTCCTTTCCTCATTGAACCACGTCCTAGATTCTTGCTCCAGCCCACCGCACCCTTCTTTCCTCTTTGAACCAAGACCTAGATTCGACTACAGATCGAAAAACATCCACATGCAGCTAGAGCAACGACGGTTTCAAAGAAACTTATACCTTAGGGTCGTCGGTATGTGGCAAGGCGTCGGCGGCGGAGGCGGATCTGCCCACACTACGTGCACGGCAGCGAGGAAGAAGGGGTCGGTGGCCCTCCCAAGACAAAGCGCTGGGTGAAAGAGAACAGCGCAGCCGGCAGTGGATTGCCTCCTCGCCAAGGCGATAGAGTGAACGCTGCACCTCCTCCCTTCCCGTGCGACGGGATACGGACGCCTCCTTCACCAGCTGTGAGGGGGGAGAGAGACAAGAGGCCAACGCAGTATTGTTTAGATCTGGTGAAGAGAGGGAGAGAGCTGTGAATATAGAAAACCCTAGCAAATGAACGCCGAGCCTCCAGCGTAACATATATGTAGTCTTGGCGAGTGTGTGGAGAGTGCAAACCCTAGCAAACAAGCTGAGGCTCCCACTTATATATATACTACTGTAGTAATGGATGAGCTCCGGTGCCTTCATCGCACTGCTTTTGGCTGAATGACAGGTGAGCCAGCCACATTTTGGGCCCACCTATCATAAACCCAAAGGCCGGTGCACTAAGTCAATGCAGCTGCGTCCATATAGTACTCTCGTGTATACGACTAATATATAGTAGAGTGGTTTTCTTATTCTCTCCATAACAATTGTTTTAAATTGTGTAAGTACGAAACGAAACTCTTTATTTAATGTACAGTGAATAAAACTAGTACTACTTCCGATGAACTAACGATCCACGCCCACGCGTCCTGGTCGCACTTCCTGTCCTTCACGTGTGGTACACTACCCTCCCTTAAGTGAACAACCACAAATGCGCCAAATTATCAGAAACATGTGAGAGTGTGTACAAATAAAGAATTTTAATTACAATTATTGGAAAGGTTTGAGAGTATTACAAAGTTTGACTTCAGTCAAATCTAATATGCGGAGTAAATAAAAATGGAGGGCTACTACGTCCATCCGGGTTTTTAGTCCACTCCATTTTTTAAATCAAAGTTAATAGCTGGACAAATAAAATTATAGGGGAGCTAGAGACAAAGTTGTGAGAAGGCTTAGAAATCAATACAAAACTTATGCTCTTATTACCAACGTCGATCCTTCTTCGAGGAAACATTTGGTTCATAGACAATTGTGTGATAAAATTGCACCAACGTGAAAGACGACTGCGTCTCCAACGCAACCAAGGTGAACTGACGAAGGATATCATCTTTGTGCGTAACAAGCAAAGAGCACTGACGGAAGACAACTTGTTTTTCATTGAAAATCGATCAGCTTCACCAGCCGACGCAACCATGAGGCGCAACCATGAGCATCGATAGGTCGTCGTGGTGATGCATCATCCATTTGGCATCAAGTTTGGGTGAGGCACCTATGAAGTTCGACAAATCCTCACTGTGGTATGTTTCTTCTCAGTAATCAAGCTCGAGGAAGGAAGAACCACGTGGCAGAGGATATTGAGGCGAAACAACAATGGCCATCCAATTTTGTGCAGTTCCACTAAAATTGAGGAAGACATGCCCGGGTATGGAGACACGCATCGCTGTTTCCAAAAATATAAAAAGGGTTAGCAACGACATCTCAATTGTCAATAAGAATTAATGAAAAGTACACCAACAAACAGAAGCATCATAATTATATCTTGATGGGAACTAAACCAGGATGCCCGAGAAAAAAAGAATTTCTTCATTTAACCAGTGATAGTACTACCACCATATGGGTAATGACCGCACAACCTGTCGGGGAAGCTGATCCACGAACACCTATGGGACTGGCGGACCGAGCCCCTTTCGGTTCGGCGGGGGGCGGAGATCGCACGAAGAGCAGATCGAGGCGAAGCACACGAGCAGTTTACCCAGCTTCGGAGCTCTCCGGAGATATAACACTCCTACTGCTGCATGTCTGAGTGTATTGAGTTCTTGCTCGGGAGCGCTGAGTGCTACAGTACACACGAGCTGCTAACGAGACCGAGCGTGAGTGTTTTTATGCCGCCCCCCCCCCTTCTACGTTGCGCATGGGCCTCCTTTTATATGCTAAAGGGGTCTCCGACAGGTGGCAACGTAGACAAGGGTAAAAATGGAAAATGAATGCGGTTGGTACAACTACCTGTACAGTGTATCATACCTAACCCTGACGGCAGGGGACAAAGGCATTAAATGCCCTTCTACATCGCCCAAACAAAGGCAAAAGGATCGTCGGGGACGCCACCGCTGCCACAATGGCAATCTTGTCATTGTCGCTGCCACATCACAAGACCGCTGGCCGCACAGACCTTTTGCCACGCTACCGAAAGGTCCTGAGGCGACACGTTAGTGGATGTGCTGGAGCGCGGGTACGGAGTGAAGTTTTCGCGCAAGCGCCTTTGCCGCGATCGTTGTCTTGTCACGCCCGAAGCTTGTCGCTCAGCGGGCCTCGCCGGGGCGTGGCGGCGCCGCGGCAAGTTCCTTGAGATGCCTTGGTTGGCCTTCCCGCAAGCTCCTCTTGCCGGGCCTTGTCTCCTTGGCTTGAATACTTTGTTCTTGAATGGCTCCAAAGGAACCACGCAGGACCTTGGCGGTCACCCGCAAGCCTTGCCGCTGGTGCTGCAACTGCCGTGCACAAGTTCGGGATACTAGGGTACCCTACTCTAGTACACCGGCAGAGCCTCGGGCCTGGGCCACACACGGTGCCGAGCGCTGTTGGGCCAGGCCCAAAACAGGGCACGGGCACGCGCGTCCTGGGTTACGCCGTATCTCACTTTGTATCCACCACGCCCTCCATGAACGGCACGTGTCGAATGTGGCGTCGTGGGAGAGATCGTGGGTGGTTTGTTTATTCGGAAAGACGGAACGTCTGCCCCCTCCCTCTTTATAAGCAGGGGAAACAGGGGCAGTTCGCCCATCTCGCCGTTGCTATTCCAATCTCAAAACCTCCGCTGCTCCCCCTTCTTCCCAAGGCTGAAAAGAGAGCAGCGCCCGCCTCCCATCGCCACCGCACCACCAACGCCGCCGATCTCTCTCACCACCTCCGCCACGGCTCCGAAAGCCGGGAAGGTTGTGAAGTCGGTCGAGGCGCAGTATTCGCTCGCGGCGCCGCGAAGGAGCGGCAACCTTCCCCTCAGCTCGCCGTGAAGGATCCGAGGGAGTACTACTACCTCTTCGTCGACGGAGACGCGAGCGCATCCGCGCACGAAGGTACTCCCAGCTGCCGCTGAACTGGCTCCAATGGATATCCTTCTTCGCTAGTTCTTCTCGCGGGCTCGCCCGCCTTTCTCTGAATTTTTCGTGACATTATGAACACCTACGGGTTCCGCCTCCTTGACTTCACCCCAACGCCGCTTCGACCATGGCAGTTTTCGCACATCTCGCGAAAACTTTGTCGGAGTCTATCCAAATGTAGCTCTTTTTCGCCACTTCTTTATGCCCCGAGTTGAGAGAGGGAGCCTTTATCCGCGGAATCGCCGGATCTCGAGAACTGGCAAGAAGGAAGCTTATCTCGAGGAGAGCTCCGCAGCAAGTGGGATGAGTGGAGAGCGGACTGGTGCTTGGATTGTCGAGGAGAACCCAGAGCCATTTACCGCCCAGCCAAGCCCCGAGAGTCGCGCAACGATTGGAGCAACGTGGCCCGAAAGACGGTAGGCTAAAGATTGCCGTCACCGGATCCTCGCCTCGAGCTTGCTGGGCTCACCGTGGCGCCGTTGGTGCAGACTTTCTTCGCCGCGCGACGCTTCTGCAGGAGAGGAGGAGACCCGCCGGAGTTCCGTAATCGGCAGATATCGCGAGGCTGCGCCGGGCCTCAACTTCAACTTCACTGTCTCGAACTGGGCGCGATGCTCCCGGAACTGTTCAAGCACGATCCTGAACATCCCGGCGTTCAGGTTGCCGAGGGTGTCATTCGCAGTGCAACAACTCCTCGCCGACCGCATCCGCGCAATGATGCCGCTGTGCGATTCGCATGGAATTGTCCCAACTTGGCAAGAGCCTGCGAGACGACGCCGTGCGGGAGTTCTTTGACGGCTTGGTAGAAATGCCGTCCGCCCGATGAACAGAAGAGCCTTACTCGCGACACCACCGATGCGGAGATGCAGCGACGCCACTAGGGCTGGAAGAGGCGGCGAAGGCTGCCGCTGGAGAGTTTGGATTCACCGTGGAAGAGGCAGAGGCAGCAGAGGCGGCAAGCCTTGCCGAGCGAGAGGAGCTTGCCGGCGAGGAAGAGCTTGTCGAGCCTGAAGCTGAGTCGAGCGAGCCCGCCGAGGGCGCGAGCGACTCGCTGAAGATCGCCTCCTCTCTTTCTCACCTTCGACAGCTTGCCGCAAGCGGAGCCCCAGCTCCACCAAGAAGGCGCTCCGCAAGGCCGGGACGAAGCGGGCGGCAGATGGGTCAACAGCCGCACACAAGCGCTGACAGCTCCACCGTGGCAAGCACTCTGCCGCTGGAGCACCTCACGCCGCTGCGGCAACTGGAGCGGGCCTCCCGGACCACCGCTCGCTTCCCGCCAAGCGCCCAGGAACCTACTCTCCGCCTTTGTCGCGCCAAGGTGGTCCGACTTCACCTCTCCGCGCTCAGCTCCGACGAGGAAGAGGAAGAGTAAGATTCTTTGCTGTACTTGTAGTTCTTCAATTCTTGATGTTTTCTCTTGTATCTGATTTGCTTTACTCCGAACCCATTCCTTTTCAGGACTCTGGCCCAGAGAGCGGCGAAGAGGGCCAAGGTCCCGGTGATTGTCATCGAGGACGAACCCACCGCGACAACAGGGGGTGTGTCCGAGACCACCTTGCCGGACCCGGCAACTATTCCACAAAGCAGCCCCCAGCGTAAGTGTATGGTTTACTTCCTACTGTCAGGCGCGCATGGGTGCTCTTTCTTTGCTGACATCTGTCTATTGGTTTGCGTAGGAGCAGAGCAGTCTTACCGGGAGTGCCCGGAAGCCGCTCCCGACATGCCATCTGCTTCGACTACACCGCCAAGGAGGATTCCCGGCAAGGGAGCGTTCTCCGCAAGGATGATTTCTCCGCAAGGACAGTTCTCCGCAAGGGACAACACCAAGGACTTCGGTGGCGGAGACCACGATCGCAGATCCTGGTACAGGTAATCCTCTTGCTTGAAAACTTCCCTTGGGTTCTTCTTCTTCTGATTTTCTTTCTGAATATTTGCTTGACTTTTCTTCCTTTTCCGGTTGTCAGATCTATCTGCCACGGAGCCGATGGAAACCGAGGTCGCCGGCGAGGAGGACGCTACAAGGCAATACCGACGACGCCGCTGTCATCGAAGACGGCCGGCGCTGATGATCCCGCCCGCGGAGAGGCGCCAAAGCTGCCGCCGCAAGCTGGGCGAGGGTCCGCGATCGCCTTGACGGCCCCGAGGCCGCAGGAGCGCCAGCGCCACGCCGACCGCCGATCCTCCGCCGCCATCGCAGCGCCAGTTCAAGAGCCCCAGCCCGCGCCTATTTGAAGGCCGGCGATGGCGTCTTCATCAAGCTCCCCGGGCGCCGAGCTCTGTGGCGCCGATCAAGGAGAGACCTTTGATGAAGAGTTGCTCGCCTCCGCTGGATCGACGCTGGTCGACGCTACGACAGCAGCAGCGGCGAGCCTGAGGAGGAGCAGCTGCTGCGGAAGCTGCTGTCGCTCTATCGCGCCCGACAGGCCAAGCTGGTATCCCGCAAAGCGCTTGTCGCGAAGGCGGGAGTGGACATCGAGAAGCGCGCGGAGGAGCTCCGGGGCCTCAACCAAGAAGCTCTCCGGTCCCTGGCAGAGGAGCGGGAGCAACTCGCCTAGGAGCGTAAAGCTTTCCTCCTCGAGAAGGCTGAAGTTGAAGAGCAACAGCGGCTTGCTGCCGAGAAGCTATCTGCGCAGGAAGGCGAGTTGGCGCAGCGGAAGGTTAACCTTGACAGCCACGAGGAGGATCTTGCCACGCGCGAGCAAACATTCGGCGGGGCTCTCAAGGAAGCAGAGGATGCTGCCGCAGCTGCCGAGGCCGCCAAGAAGGAGCTGGAGACGAAGGTGGCGCAGCTGGAGGCCGATCTCAAGGTGAGCGGCGAGGAGCTTGCTGCGCCAAGCGTGAGCGAGAAGGACGCCACACCCTTGGCGAGCTGCAGGGTCGTCTCGCCGAGAGAAGCAAGGAGCTTAGCGCCGCCAAGGACTCCAACGCAGATCTTGAGTTGAAGCTGACTACTTTGACCGAGACGCTGGACGGCGCTAGGGAGCAGAAGGTGGCCTTGGAGGAGAGGATCAAGGCCGACGAGGCGCTGCTGGCGAGCGCTGCTGCCGCCCAGAACACTTTTAGGGAGAATGTGGAGCACTGGACCGAGGGTCTCGTGGGTGTTGCCGCAGCCATTGATAGGGAGCTGGCGCAGCTGGGGATGGAGGATCTCAGGTATTCCTTCGATGAGCACCTCCAACCCAGCGCCAAGCTCAGCTTGTTCTTCAAAGGCATGGCGACGGCCCTCCAGCGACTCCGGGAGAAGATCCCAAAGCAGCTGGCCGACGAGTCACGCCAGATCTGCGCAGGAGCTCTTCAAAAGGTGTTGGTGAAGGTGGCCTTCCGCAACCCAGGCCTCAACCTCACCAACGTCCTCAAGACCTTGCCGCCGGATGCTGATCTGGAAGCGCTCAAGACCCTTGTCGCACCCATTGTGGACAAGGTGAGCGGAATCAAGAGGGTTGAGGGCGATCGCGTAGATTAGGCCGCCCGTCTTCTCTTTTTCTTGTCGCTGCTGGTCATGTTATGAGAACAATCTGTTAGAGCTGCGACAAGCTATCTTGTAATATGACTCTATTTCGGGTAGTGATTGCTATGTTATTTCCTTTACTTGATTCCTTGCTTTGTATGTTTTTACCCTATGCTTTTAGGGAACTTGTCGGCGAGCACCTTAGCCATGAAGCGCCGAGTGCGGACGTCAAGAGCCTGTCTGGCGGTGCCGCCACCGACAAGAAACCTTGTCGCAACTAGCCGCAGCTCACTTAAGTTGTTGAGCGGACTCGAAACAAAGTAAGGGCGCAACTAGCTACGAGTTGGTTCCTCCGCGCACAGGTTTTCCATACAAAGCACGGTTGTTCGAGGAAGATAACTTAAAATTTTTAAAACTGATTGCTCAAACTTTAGCAACTTAGCTTTTCTGTCGTTTGCTTCCCGGTAAGGCGAAAACTTCCTCGAGCGACGCTTGGTCCACACCATTATCTTCTCCTTTCCCCCCGGCAAACTTGTGGGTGAGGGAACCTTCCTTTCTTTGAGAAAGAGAAAGAAGAGAAAATAAAGATATGGAGCCTTACGGCTCGTTATTGCTTACCGGGGGTAGGCGCTGCACAAAGCGTCAGATAATGCATGCAAAAAAGAAGTAGAAAGCATGGAATTGACAAGATGTGCGGAGCACATGAGCTTTACTTATGCACGGGGTCTGCGCCCGGCTTCGTACAAAGGATTACATAACATCGGCAAGACTTGTACAAAAGGTGGTTGCCGAACAGGTTCCGCAACCGCGCCTTCACGGGTAAAACTTACGAAGATGCTCAATGTTCCAGGAGTTGCTCACCGAATGCCATCTTCGGTCTCAAGGCGGACATCGCCGGCCTAGTGACTCGCTTCACCCGTAAGGGCCTTCCCACTTCAAGGCCAACTTGTTGGAATTCTTGGCGGACTGAACGCGCCAAGAACAAGGTCGCTTTCCTCGAGACTTCGGCATTAACTTTGCGGCTATGGTAGCGGCGCAAAAGCTTGCTGGTATCGAGCAGCTCGTCATACCGCCTGAAGCGGTCCTCCTCAAGGAGCAGCGCGTCATCTTGTCGCAACTGCTCTTGCTCAAGCTCATCATAAGCGAGCACTCGAGGTGACCCGTATACTAGTTCCGTGGGGAGAACTGCCTCGCTCCATAGACTAGAGCGAAGGTGTCCGCCGGTGGCTCGATTTGGCGTCGTCCTGATCGACCAAAGAACCACCAACAGCTCCTCAATCCAGTTCTTTCCGCACTTGTGCAGCCTGTCGAAAGTCCTGGTCTTGAGCCCGTGAAGCACTTCAAATTCGCCCTTCCGCTTGACCGCTACTTCTCGGATGAGCAATGAAGCGAAGGCAGACCTTGGCGCCAAGATCTTGGACGAATTGCATGAAGGTGCGGCTCGTGAATTGCGTGCCGTTGTCGGTGATGATCCCGTTAGGGATCCCGGCGGCAAACAATCGACCAAGAACTTGATCGCCGATCGTGGCTGTCACCTTCCTCATCGCTTCCACTTCCGCCACTTTGTGAACTTGTCGATTGCAACGCATAAGTACTCAAAGCCCCGACAACTCGGGAAAGGGGCCGAGGATGTCGAGCCCCTGCACCGTAAATGGCCGTGATAAAGGGATCGCCTGGAGAGCTTGAGCTGGCTGGTGTATCTCGCTTGGAATGGAACTCGCACGCTTCACACTTGGTTACTTGTGCAGTTGCATCCGGAGGGCTGTCGGCCAAAGAAACCTTGCCGGAAAGCTTTGCCGGCAAGTGCTCTTGCGCCAATGTGGTGACCACATATGCCTCCATGTATCTCTGCCAACAGCTTTCGTGCATCTTCCCGGTGAATACACTTCAATTTCACACCGTTGAGTCTTCTTCTGTACAGTGTGTTGTCGACAAACTGGTACATACTTGACTGCCGGGCTACTCTTTCCGCTTTTTCTTGCTCTTCGGGAAGTTCTCCTGTCTGAAGGAAACGGACAATCTGCTGTGCCCATGCTGGAGCTTGCGGCTCGACAACAAGGACTAAAGGCACATCTGCTGCTGCGGGAACATCCGCTTCTACGGCGAGAACATGCGGCTCAGCCGGAGCTTGACGTTCCCCGGCAAGCTTGCCGGAGCAAAACTTGTCGGGAGCGTCTGCTTCAACGGAACAAACCCTAGGGCTTGCCGGAGCAGACTGCTCCTCAGCATCCTTGGTGTTGATCTTGAGGACCTTCTTGGCGGCGGCTTCGGGGAGCTCTGCCGGAAAATAGTCACCAGAAATCAACTTCCTCTTCTTGTTCTGTCCAGTTGATGGCCTTACAGACGGTTGAGTCAGTTTGAGCACAAAGATCCTTGGTTCCATTGTGTAACTTAAGTGGCGCGACTTGACAGCCATCGGCAATGTCGTTCGAGCTCTTGGAACATGTTCCATCTGTAGGCCGTCAAAGTGCTCTTCTAGCTTTCTCACTTCATCAACGTAAGCTTCCATCAACGGACTCTGATAATTCTTGTTCACTTGGCGGACGACAAGCTGTGAGTCACCCTTGACAATGAGCTTCTTGATCCCAAGGTCTCTGCGATCTCGAGACCGCAAGCAAACCTTCATACTCTGCAGTATTGTTTGTTGCTTGCTCCTTGGGAAAGTGCATCCGACTACGTACTTGAGGTGCTCTCCGGTGGGTGCAACAAGTAGCACGCCAAGACCGGCGCTTTGCAGCGAGAAGGCACCATCAAAGTACATCAGCCACTCTTTGCTTGCTTCCTTGACGGGATGCTCGCTTCGAATTTCTTCATCTTGTGTTGGCGCCCATTCTGCTATGAACTCCGCCAATGCTCGCTTTGGATAGTTGAAGTGCTCTCAAACTTGAGGCCAAAGCTTGACAGTTCCAAAGGCCCACTCGACAATCCTGCCTGTTGCTTCGGATTTTGCAAGATCCTCTTCAGCGGAAAACGAGTGATAATCTGTGATCTCATGTGCTTGGAAGTAATGGCGCAGCTTTCTCGAGGCCATGAGAAGGCCGAAAAGCAATTTCTGCACACCAGAGTACCTTGACCTAGCCCCCTGCAGAAGGGAACTGACAAAGTAAACTGGGCGCTGCACCATTCTTTTCTCAGATCTTCTCACGCTACCGCGAGATCCATCTTTGTCGGGACCAGAGCTTGCCGGTGAAGTCCCTTGCTTGTCGCTGGATGCATCTGCCGTGGTTGCTGGCTCATCATCCGCCTCCCTCTCCGCTACTAACGCAGCACTAACCATTTGATTGGTTGCCGCTATATATAGCAGCAACTTCTCTTGTGGCTTAGGTGCGACAAGTGTTGGAGTGGAGGACAGGTATCTCTTTAAGTCCTGCAGCGCAGCCTCCGCTTCCGGAGTCCATTTCATTGGACCTGCCTTTTTCAATATTTTGAAAATGGCAGTATGCGCTCAGCAGACCTAGAGATAAACCTCGCCGAGAGCAGCTACGCAACCGCAAGTCTTCGTACATCCTTGACGCGCTTTGGTGCTTCAATCTGCTCAATGGCCTTGATCTTGTCGGGATTGGCTTCAATTCCCGCTGAGATGAAGAACCCGAGAAGCTTGCCGGAGGGGACTCCAAACACACACTTCTCGGGGTTGAGCTTGAGGTTGATCTTGCGCAGATTTGCAAAGGTTTCGTCTAAATCTTGAATCAGAGTCGCTTTGTCCTTGCTCTTGACCACTATGTCATCCATGTAGGCTTCCACATTTCTGTGTATTTGCGGCTCAAAAGCGTCATGGACTACCCTTGCAAATGTTGAACCAGCATTCTTTAAACCGAAAGGCATCCGTGCAAACAATATGTGCCACATGGGGTGATGAATGCGGTCTTCTCCTCATCCTCTTCTGCCATGAAGATCTGATGGTATCCCGAATATGCATCAAGAAATGAAAGCAAGTCACATCCGGCCGTGGAGTCAACAATCTGATCGATGCGCGGCAAGGGAAATGGGTCCTTGGGACAAGCTTTATTAACATCGGTAAAGTCGATACAAAGCCTCCATTTCCCGCTTGCCTTGCGCGACGACTACGTGGTTGGCCAACCACGTAGGATGGAGCACCTCCGACAAGGCCTGCTGCTTCCAATTTCTTGATTTCTTCGCGATGAATTCTTGGCGCCCACCGCTCGCTTCGACTTTCGCTTGACGGGCCGCGCATGAGGACAGACGGCAAGATGGTGCTCGATTACTTTCCTGGGAACACCGGGGATGTCAGACGGTTGCCACGCAAATACGTCGACGTTCGCCCGCAGGAAAGCAACGAGCGCGCTTCCTATTTAGGGTCGAGAGTGGCATCGATGGTGAAGGTACCACCAAGCCATCCTCCTTGGCGGGCACCTTCTTGGTCTCTGGTGGAGCTGCCATTGTCTTCTTACACTTGCCGGTGGAGCTCGATGGTGCGTCCTCGACGGTAGCGCAGCACTCCGAAGAGGTGCGCTTGCCGGAGTGGGCATCAGAACTCTTGCCGGACTTGGTCTTCTTCTTTGCCCCGGGAGCTTCAACGGCAAGTGACTTGCGATCTGTTGCGGCTGCTGCTTCCCGGTAGATCTTGTCGGCGCAGATAAGAGCATCCTTCTTGTCGCCAGGGACAGAGATGACACTTATCGGGCCTGGCATCTTCAGCATGTTGTATGCATAGTGAGAGGCTGCCATGAATTTGGCGAGTGCTGGACGGCCGAGTATCCCATTGTAAGGCAATGGAAAGTCAGCAACGTCAAAAGTGACCCTCTCAGTCCTGAAGTTCAACTCGCTGCCAAATGTCACCGGCAACGTGATCTTTCCCTTCGGCTTGCTCCTTCCCGGATTGATTCCTTGGAATGTGCCGGTCTCTTCGAGCTCGCCATCGTGGATCTGAGTTTCGGAGTACCGCGGAGGAGATCAGGTTCAAGCCGCCCCACCGCCAACTAGCATCTTAGTGACCTTGAGGTTGCGGATAGTTGGTGAAACCAACATCGGCAAGCACCGACCGCAGTTATGCGATCGGGTGGTCCTCAATATCAAAGATGATAGGCGTGCTGGACCATTTCAGAGGCTTGCGTGACTCGACGGGTGGTTCTGCCGCATTGACTTCCCGCACCCACTGCTTGAGCTGGCGGTGTGAAGTATGCAGAGAAGCACCGCCGTCAACGCACAAGACCTCTCGTGGCTTTCTCGAACTCCTGCTCATTGGTCTCGCCATCATCCATATCTTCATCGTCGCCGTTATCTTCATCCTTGTCGCGCCCGCGGGAGGTCTGTCTCCTTGCCGCTGCTTGGCCTTGCCGCGGCGGCCCTCCTCGGCCGGGCGCTTTCTTGCCGCTCCTCCAAAGACCTTCCTGGCCTTTCTCCTTGTCGCGCCGTCAGATTCAGCCTTTTGTTGCTCGACAAGCTGCTCGACCTTCTTGCAGCTCTCGAGGTCATGGCCCTTGGTGCGGTGGATCTTGCAAGATCGCTTGTTGGTGCCGTCCCGCTTGTCGGCGAACGCCACAGCCAGTAGTTGGTGCTCGCGGCAATCTCCTTGCCGGAGCTACCAGCTTTGGCTTTCTTGGCGCCACCTCCGCTGCCGGACTGCTCAACGACTAGCACATCTTTGCCTTTCTTCTTCCTGTTGTTCCGCCGCGGTTTTTCTTTGCCGGGCGGCCTCCTCACTATCGATCCTCCCGCTTCAGATTCTCTCCGGGAGTTTCCTCCCTTCCTCAAAGACGTGCACACTTGTCGGCCAGGCGTATAGCTCATCGACGCTCGATCTTGCACATCGCCATCTCCTCCCGCATCCTGCGGTTTCGCACGTTCTGATGGAACGCGCTGATTACCACGGCAGGGTGGATGAGGGAGTCCTGGATTAGGGGGTGTCCGGATAGCCGGACTACCATCATCAGCCGAACTATCATTGGCCGGACTATCATCATCGACCGGACTCCAAGACTATGAAGATACAAGATTGAAGACTTCACCCCGTGTCCGGATGGGACTTTCCTTGGCGTGGAAGGCAAGCTTGGCGATACGGATATGTAGATTTCCTACCATTGTAACCGACTCTATGTAACCCTAGCCCTCTCCGGTGTCTATATAAACCGGATGGCTCTAGTCCGTAGGACTATCAGAACAACAACCCTTACAATCATACCATAGGCTAGCTTCTAGGGTTTAGCCTCCTTGATCTCGTGGTAGATCCACTCTTGTAAACATCCACAATATCAATATCAATCAAGCAGGACGTAGGGTTTTACCTCCATCAAGAGGGCCCAAACCTGGGTAAAACATCGTGTCCCTTGTCTCATGTTACCATCCGCCTAGACGCACAGTTCGGGACCCCCTACCCGAGATCCGCCGGTTTTGACACCGACATTGGTGCTTTCATTGAGAGTTCCTCTGTGTCGTCACCGATAGGCTTGATGGCCTCTTCAATCAACAACGACGTAGTCCTGGGTGAGACTTTTCTCCCCGGACAGATCTTCGTATTCGGCGGCTTCGCACTGCGGGCCAACTCACTTGGCCATCTGGAGCAGATCGAAAGCTACGCCCCGGCCGCCACGTCAGGTTTGAAGCCTAAACTTCACGGCCGATATCCGCGGGACTTGATCTTCGATGGATCTGAGCCACAGCCGAAGCGTGCCGCTACTGTCACGATGGGCATGACCTAACTCTGCCACGGACAGCACCTTGGAGGCCATTACGAATCCGCCCGACCCATAGTCCGGAGCCGATCGCCGGATCGAGGATGGATGGCTGGACACCGCCTCGGGAGCTGCAACTTCTAAGGCGATAGAGCCGAACACTTACCTTGTCCCGCATAAAGCCCATGACTCCGAGGTGCCGGACTCTCTGCCGGACTCCGAACCTCCTGCGCCCCTGCCAGTCGAATCCGATTGGGCGCCGATCATGGAATTCACCGCTGCGGACATCTTTCAGCACTCGCCCTTCGGCGATATCATAAATTCACTGAAGCATCTCTCGCTATCCGGAGAGCCCTGGCCGAACTACGGCCAGGACGGTTGGGACGCGGACGACGAAGAAATTCAGAGCCCACCCACCACCCACTTCGTAGCCACCGTCGACGATTTAACCGACGTACTCGACTACGACTCCGAAGACATCGACGGTATGGACGACGATGCCGGAGACTACCAAGAACCAGTGCCTACAGGACACTGGAAGACCACCTCGTCATACGACATATACATGGTGGACACCCCAAAAGATGGGGACGGCGAAGAAGCAGCGGAGGCCGATTCCTTAAAGAAACAGCCCAAGCGCCGACGTCAGCGGCGCCGCTCTAAATCCTGCCATGGCAAGAATGGAGATTCCGGCACAGGAGATAATAACACCCCAGAAAGTGCCGAAGACAACTCCCTCCAGCACGATCCAGCGCAGGAGGAGGTAGAAGCAAGCCCTCACGAGAGGGCGGCAGACGAAGAGGTCGAGGATGACAACTACTTACCTCCCTCCGGAGACGAGGCAAGCCTCGGCGACGATGAATTCGTCGTGCCTGAGGATCCCGTCGAACAAGAGCGTTTCAGACGCAGGCTAATGGCCACGGCAAACAGCCTAAAGAAAAAGCAGCAACAGCTTCAAGCTGATCAAGACCTACTGGCCGACAGATGGACCGAGGTCCTCGCGTCAAGAGTATGAACTCGAACGCCTCCAAAAGTTACCTAAAACGCAAGTTGCTCCCCGATTAGAGGAGGAAGCGTACAAACCTGCATCACCAGCGCTGTCGGCAGACCGACCACCTCGTGGCGCGAGAGAGGCGTGCAAGCCCTTCCACCAAAACCGCACCCGGCATCGCTCAAAAAGCATGAAGCCACGGGGAACGCGCGGACTTGCGAGATATATTGGAGGACAAGGCAAGACAATCCAGATCTATCTATGGATCACGCGACGCCCCAAGACCCACGACGAACACCGTCGCGCGGATACAACTACTCCGCCGGGCGAACACAGCAGCATAACGCTCTCTCGAGCTACGCCGCGATATTGCTCAATACAGAGGCGCCAAGACACCCACTATGCTTCACTGACGAAGTAATGGATCATCAAAACCCTGAAGGGTTTAAACCAATTAATATCGAATCCTACGATGGCACAACAGACCCCGCGGTTAGGATTGAGGATTATCTCCTCCATATACATATGGCCCGCGCCGACGATCTTCACGCCATCAAATATCTCCCGCTCAAGCTCAAAGGACCAGCTCGGCATTGGCTTAATAGCCTGCCCGCAGAGTCAATTGGATCTTTGGGAAGACCTGAAGCCGCATTCCTCGACAACTTCCAGTGGCGCGTATAAAGCGACCACCGGACGAGATGACCTAAGCCACATAATCCAGCAGCCGATTTAATCGGCCAGCAATTCGGACACGGTTCTTAACAAAGAAAAATCAAATCGTCGACCGTCCGGATGCAGAGGCACTCGCTGCCTTCAAACATAACATCCGTGACGAGTGGCTGGCCCGGCACCTAGGACGGAGAGAAGCGAAATCCATGGCAGCCCTCACATCACTCATGACCCGCTTCATGCGGGAGAGGATAGCTGGCTGCTCGCAGCAACAACCTCAAAAAAAGCGCTGGCAGTCCGGATACCAAGGACCGCAATGGCAGGTTGCGTTGAAACAAAAACAAACGCCGCGTTAACGGCGATAGCAATGAGGATACGGCAGTCAACGCCGGATTCGAGGCTCAAACCCGTCAACGGAAGAAGCCATTCAAAGAACCACTCCGGGCCCGTCCAATTTGGACCGAATACTCGACCGCTCTGTCAAATACATGGAACCCCGAAAAGCCAGCTAACCACACCAGCAGAGATTGTTGGGTATTCAAGCAGGCAGGCAAATTAATCGCCAAAACAGTGACAAGAGGCTACACAGCGATGACGAGGAAGAGACCCGCCGCCCGAACAACAGAGGACAAAAGGGATTCCCCCTCAAGTTCGGACGGTAAACATGATATCGCAACGATATTCCCAAGAGGGAGCGGAAGTGCACTAAGGGGCGTATCTGCGATGGAGCCATCGCCCCAAAATTCAACCCATGGTCCTCTTGCCCGATCACTTTCGATCGAAGAGACCATCCGACCAGTATCCGCCATGGCGGATTCGCCGCATTGGTTTTAGACCCAATCGTCGATGGATTTCACCTCACGAGAGTCCTGATGGACAGCGGCAGTAGCCTGAACTTGCTTTATCAGGATACAGTGCGCAAGATGGGCATAGACCCTTCAAGGATTAAACCTACAAAGACAACCTTCAAAGGCGTCATACCAGGTGTCGAGGCCAATTGTACAGGCTCAATTACACTGGAAGTGGTCTTCGGATCCCCGGATAATTTCCGAAGCGAGGAGTTAATCTTCGACATAGTCCCGTTCCGCAGCGGCTATCATGCTTTGCTCGGACAAACCGCGGTCGCAAAATTCAACGCTGTGCCGCATTATGCATACCTTAAGCTCAAGATGCCAGGCCCTCGTGGAGTCATCACGGTCAATGGAAACACGGAACGCTCCCTCCGAGCGGAGGAACATACAGCGGCTCTCGGCAGAAGTCTGAGCAGCCTTTTAAGGCAATTTTCGAGTCCTGCCGTTAAACGACCGGACACGGCCAAACGCGCCCGGAGCAACATCAACCAAGACCACCTGGCACGTTCCGAGCACGCGTAGCAATGCAGCCTCAACCCCAGCCCTCGCATAATTGTAAAACAAACTCTCCGCGTACATAATTACGCCCTGGAGATACCATGGGCATAGGGGGAAAGGCACAACCACAACAGACCCAGAGTGCGGTTCGACCACACCAGGGGCTCCCACGTGTGTCGCTCTTTTTTTTCTTTTTTTTCTCTCTTTATACAGAACTCTGTCCGACGGCGAACCTGCCGAACTCATGATGCAACAGCCAGGGAAGGACAAAGGCCGTGACGAACACTCAGGTGGTCTCCATCACGAGCATTAAATTTGTTAAATACAACATTCATGCCTACCCTCGAGGGAGACGCCTTTAATTCGTCCAATCCCTTGCTTTCCGCACTATTTGTATCATTCCGCACTCATAGCATATCTTCTCGAATAAAATGCAGCACTTTTTGCCTATAATTGCATTACCTATATATATATATATATATATATATATATATATATATATATATATATATATATATATATATATATATATATATATATATATATATATATATATATATATATATATATATATGTATCATTCATTTACAACATGTTGCACCCGTACATTTTGGTACGGCCAAATACACCAGGGGCTTATGCTCTCCGTATTATGGTGTGATAAAGTCCGAACACTTTCACAAGTGCGGCACCCCAAACTTATAGCATTATATGAATCGGCTCCGAATCATGTCTTGGGTCAATAGTTGGGTTTGCCCGGCTCCCATGTTTGGCACCTTACGTTTCGTTCTATCGGCTAAGGTAGCACTGGGAGAACCACTGCGATTGCGCCCCGGTTGAGCCGGTTAACGCCTCGATGGAAAAGCTAAAACTGACTGTCATGATAAGGCGAGAGACTGGTCGCTGTTCGAGAGGTCCTTCGGGTCCTTAAAGACCTCGCCGCTTGAGCGAAGTTCGGATTATGTCCGACGAAGGCGTGGATAGCGCCCCAATTCGGTCCTCCGAATACTAGGGGCTTCACGAAATTTAAAATTATAGAATTCTATGGCTAAGTGAGAGTGTTCAAGCACTATAAGTCCGGTTGCCTTGTTCGTTGTGTTGGCGCCTCCTAGATGGACCCAAAATGGGAACAAGAGTGCTCAAGTTTATCCGAACACCCCAGCACTTTCGTGGCATGGGGGCTAAAGCCGACGACTTGCCATCTCTCAGATTTAATAAACGGCCGCATAGAAGGTAATATTTTAAATTAACAAGCGTTGCTTAGCGCATATGAACAAAGTTTTCAGCGCACAGGATAACACATTGCGAATTTACTCAAAAATTACATCCCTAGGGCACTCATCCGCAATCTTGCGGGCACCCTTCAGACAGCCTTATAGTACATTTCGGCGTACGATGTTCCTTGCCCGTTGGTGGCGCGTCAGTGATTAGCTTCTCCGCATCCAGCTTGCCCCAATGCACCTTTGCGCGGGCAAGGGCCCGACGAGCACCTTCAATACAGGCGGAGCGCTTGATAACCTCCACCCAGGGGCACGCATCCACCAGCCGTCAGACGAGGCGAAGTAGCTCCTGTGCATGGCCTCTCCAGCCACAGCGGACTATGAGGCCCTTCATGGCCTGCTCGGCCACCTTGTGAAGCTCGACCAACTGCTTCAGCTGGTCGCTAGGGGCACTGGATGGCGGCCTCGGCCTACCGAGACCGAAGACCTTCTCCGTTGAGCTCCCTCCTCGGCCCGGTAGAATGCGGCGACATCGACACGCTGCGAGGCAGATCTGCAAACGCCTCGAGAGCTCGAATTGGGTAAGTAACACGTAATTTACATTCACATGCTTGCTTTGCATGAAAAATGCCTTACCCGCCGCTATCTTCTTCATCAACTCAATCTCTGAAGGGACTTATGGGCATCGGCCTTGGCAGTTTTACACTTTCGAGAGCGAGGCAAGCTCGGACTCTCGAAGTCTTTGAGTCACGCTCCAAACTCTCATGCTTTTCCATGAGAGCCTGGAGCTCTTGCTGAACCACCGCCACCCGCGCCTCTTGCTTTTCTCGCTCCGCCCGTTCCGTGGCCGCATTACGTTCGGCCGCGGACACGGCCTCCTTCAGGGTCGCCACCTCGTTCGTGGCCCCTGCAGTACCCATGTTATCCTTGTTATTTTTTGTTGCAACCTAAATCCTTTTACATAAGGTACAAGTTCAAAGTGGTGTTACTCACCTTCTTTGTCTGGAGCTGCTTCTGGCGCGGCCGAGCTCTTGCTCGGACCGCTCAAGCTCTGCTTCAAAGCACCGACCTCCATGATCGGTCTGGCAGAGGTCAGCGCGCAGCCTGCAACCCATATTGACATAATTTTTAGCAACCCTCGTATATCTTATTTTTTCAGATCCTCAGTCCGCTTTTCTTTCCGAACACCGAACCGAGCATCGAGGGCTACTGTCTATGCGGTATTACATTGCATATTTTAACTTCTTACCTCAAAGCCCGATAGAAGGCTATGCGAGGCTTCGGTCAGCCCGCTCTTGGCGAGCTGCACTTTTCGATCACCGCACTCATAATAGTGCGGTGTTCTTCTCGATGGAAGCGCTCTGCAGCGCCTCAACAAATTGCCGGCGCCTCGGTTGGGCGGAAGCCACCGGCGTCACGGTCTTGCCCTTCGTTCGAAGGGCGCGGCGGACTCCGAACCATTGCGGGTTCGATGTGGAGTCGGCGCAAAGTCCGGAGGGCGCCTTGTGGCGCCTCGGGCCTCCCGATGGGTCCTTCTTGGGATCCCACCTCGGCATCCTCGGCGTCACGAGGGTGGAGGCGGTCGGGATGGAGTCTACATCCGGCGGAGCCAACGACCCGCTTCGATGAAGCGGGAGATCATCACTGGCGGACTACGAGGCAGCATGCGGCATCGAATGACACTATGTGACGCAGAAAAAGAAATTATAAATCATTCAGGAATCCGGATACTTACGATCTCGCCGGAGGCCTGGCCCTTGAAGGCCATTCTTCCTCGCCAACGTTGATGTTGGCGGAGCTGTCCGGGGGAATAGTCCTTCCCCTCTTGGACCCTTCGGCCTCCCCTGCTGGGGAAGCCTTCCTCTTCCTCTCTCCCTCCTCTGGGAGAGAGTCCTCTTTCTCCTCCTCGTTTTCGGGGGAGGAGTCCGCCCCGGAGTCGTCGGACACCTGAAAACAGGAGCTCTTTCGAGCACCCGTGGCCTCCTTCTTGGCCTTCTTCTCCGGCACCACGTGCGGTGCCGGAACCAGCAGCCTCGCTAGACGAGCGTCTACTGGGTTTTCTGGCATAGGAGCCGGACAGGTAATCTGCTCCGCCTTCCTCATCCAGTCCTGTCAAAGGAAAAGGGAAATTAAAACCGCATAGAGTCAAACTATGAAAAGCAAGTGTCCGTAAAGGGTAGAATCACTTACCTCGTTGGCTTGGCGCTGCGGCGAAATCCGCGATCTTGATCATGGATGCGGGGCCAGCGCCCTTGAACAGCACCTCCAGGCACCTTCAGCGTCGTGTTGAAGAGCCCGCTCAGCGCTGGTGCTGTTCGGATCGAACTCCCACAGATTGAATGCCGCTCTTGGCATGGGAGAATCCGGCGGACGAGCATGACTTGAACCACGTTAACCAGCTGAGCTTCTTCACCAGCTTCGGATACGTGGCTTGGAGTCCGTCGGCTCCTTGAACTACCCCACAGCAAGCCCTTCTCTTTCCGGGAGGTGAGCTGCGTGGGGATACCAGATCTAAACTTCGGGGCCGCCGCCCATTTAGGGTCATGCGGCTCGGTGATATAGAACCACCCGATTGCCACCCCTTGACGGATTCCACGAAGGCCCCTTCAACCAAAGGACATTGGGCATCTTGCCCAACATGGCGCCCAAGCACTCCGCTTGAGTGCCCTTCACTACCTTCGCTTGACATTGAAGGTCTTGAGCCACAAGCGAAGTGGGGCGGATGCAGAGGAAGGCCTCGCACCGACGATAAACGCCGAGATGTTGAGGATGAAGTTCGCGCCAGATCATGGAAATCCAGGCCGTAGTAGAACATGAGCCCCCGGACAAAGGGGTGAAGTGGAAAGCCCAGTCCGCGGAGGAAGTGGGGAAGGAAAACAACCCTCTCATGGGGCCTGGGGGTGGGGATGAGCTGCCCCTCGTCGGGCAGCCGGTGCGCGATGTCGCCGGAGAGGTATCCGGCGCCGCGCTTTTGGCGATGTGCTCCTCCTTAACGGTGGAGGCCAACCATTTACCTCCCGCTCCGGACATGGTCGGAGAAGGTTGAGACGAGATCTTGCGAACTTGGGCGCTGGAGCTCGAGTCTTGTGAGGATGGATAAGCAAAGGAGGAAGAAGGCGTGGGTGAGAAGGTGAATCCTTATCCCTTATATGGGCGGCGAAGTCTCGCGTCCCCACCGGCCGGTAAAACTCGCTTATCTCCCAAGCGTCATCATCAATGGCGCGTTGGGTTACCCGTCCGTATTGATGAGAATCCCGGATTAAGGGAAACACGATCTCTGCTCGACAAGGCGTGCCAAGGAAACCGCTTCGCTAAATGCGCTGAGGTGGTAAAGTAAAAAATTTGAATAATGGCTTAGTAGTGGCGTGACGTCATGCCGCAGAAAACGTCAGCAGATTGAACTTGTGTATATATTATTATTCTCTCTACGGTGGAATGTGGAATTTATTTTGCAGAGCCGGACACTATCCTGGTGTTCACAATCTTCTATCATTTGGAGGAGGAACCCGCCTTGCAATGCCAAGCAATATACGCGCCGGACTTATCGTCATTGAAGCCTGGTTCAGGAGCTACTGAGGGAGTCCTGGATTAGGGGGTGTCCGGATAGCCGAACTATCATTGGCCGGACTATCATCATCGACCGGACTCCAAGACTATGAAGATACAAGATTGAAGACTTCACCCCGTGTCCGGATGGGACTTTCCTTCGCGTGGAAGGCAAGCTTGGTGATACGGATATGTAGATCTCCTACCATTGTAACCGACTCTATGTAACCCTAGCCCTCTCCGGTGTCTATATAAACCGGATGGCTCTAGTCCGTAGGACTATCAGAACAACAACCCTTACAATCATACCATAGGCTAGCTTCTAGGGTTTAGCCTCCTTGATCTCGTGGTAGATCCACTCTTGTAAACATCCACAATATCAATATCAATCAAGCAGGGCGTGGGTTTTACCTCCATCAAGAGGGCCCAACCTGGGTAAAACATCGTGTCCCTTGTCTCCTGTTACCATCCGCCTAGACGCACAGTTCGGGACCCCCTACCGAGATCTGCGGTTTTGACACCGACAATGGACATACGGGATGTTGTGCTGCACTGCTGGCTGAATCTCTGAATGTACTTGCGCGGGGTTCTCCTTCCTTCTCAGGCGCAGCGATGAAGGTCGCTCTCTTGGCCATGAGGCTTGTGGCCGCCCGTAAAGGCGCCGACAAACTGATGGCATAGGTCTGCCCAGGAGGATATGGAGTTGTCCGGCAAGTGCATGAGACAGGATCTGACATTGGGCTTGAGCACCAGTGGGAAGTAGTTGGCCAGGATCTTGTCGTCCTGCCCCCCAGCAGCTTGCACCGCGATGGTGTAGATGCCGAGGAATTCCGACGGATGCGACTTGCCGTCATACTTCTCTGGTACGTCTGGCTTGAAATTCTTCGTGCTGGGCCACTGGACTTGCCGCAGCTCACGAGTGAACGCAGGGCAACCTACCGCGTACGGCAAGTCGCCTGGTTCCCCTGGTGCATGCATGTCGACAGAGGGCCCAGCGCGCTGGTCTGATTGACGCCGTGCTTCTCTTCGGCGCTCGATGCGAGTTCGGGCGTCTTCTTGCTGTCATTCGTGAAGAACTTGGCGCTGATCGCGACGAGCTCGTGGATCTGATGATGCGGTGGAGTCGTTGTCGAGGTGGATCCGGCGAGTTGGCGATCTTGGCCTTCGGGGTGGAGAGTGCATGGTGGTTGCACCCCCACTGGTTTCGTCACCATCGGCTCGTGCCTGGCAGTCCTGCCGCGGCAGCGATGTACTGGCTGCGCTGCGGAGTGTCGCCGTTAAGCGGCCGATGAGACTCTGAATGGTGGCCTCCATTCATCGATCTTGTCTGCCGTTGGAGGGTAATCCAGAGCAGTTGAGCTCGCGCCAAAGCTTCTGCTGGGTGGCGGGCGGCATGGCGAACGGCGCGAGGCGGATATGCTCGGACTTCTAACTATGTTAGAAGGAGCAGTATCCCGTCCAGGCGACCGTGCCTCGCTCGTGCCAGCATGTTGGCGTGCATGCTGGTCTTGAGCACCCTGAAATCCTCCAGCTCGATCTTGGTCCAACGAACGTATGGCACTGTGAATACCATGACGCTATCGGTCCCGCGCTTCCTGAGATGGGCGCGGTGCATGTACGGACGCCGAGGTCTGCGCAGCCTTGTCCTTGGACCTGGCAGCACCGTGGGCTCCCTCGTCGATGCCCGTTCTTCCGCGGTGGTGGACCCCACCACCCGTTTGCTCCGGTGGTGGTGGGTTCGATGTGGACGGAACAGCTGCCGCGGAAGCCTTCTTCTTCGGTGGCATGTCGATGAAGAAGACGAAGATCTAGCTCGTGTGAACGTCGATGAAGAAGACGAAGATGTCGGGGAAGCTGATCCACGAACACCTATGGGACCGGCGGACCGAGCCCCTTTCGGTTCGGCGGGGGGCGGAGATCGCACGAAGAGCAGATCGAGGTGAAGCACACGAGCAGTTTACCCAGCTTCGGAGCTCTCCGGAGAGATAACACTCCTACTGCTGCATGTCCGAGTGTATTGAGTTCTTGCTCGGGGAAGCTGAGTGCTACAAGACACACGAGCTGCTAACGAGACCGGCGTGAGTGTTTTTCTCGCCTTCCCCCTTCTACGTTGCGCATGGGCCTCCTTTTATATGCTAAAGGGTCTCGACAGGTGGCAACGTAGACAAGGGTAAAATGGAAAAGGAATGCGGTTGGTACAACTACATACAGTGTATCATACCTAACCACGACGGCGGGGACAAAGGCATTAAATGCCCGTCACGTCGCCCAAACAGTGCAAAAAGGGACCGTCGGGGGCGCCACCGCTGCCACGATGGCAATCTTGTCAAGATCGCTTGCCACACAAGACGCTGGCCGCACAGCCTCTTGCCACGCGCGCCTGGAAAGGTCCCAGGGTGACACGTTAGTGGATGTGCTGGAGCGCGGGTACGGAGTGGTAGTTTGCCGCGGCAAGCGCCTTGCCGCAGTCGTTGTCTTGTCGCGTCCGGAAGCTTGTCGCTCACCGGGCCTCGCCGGGACGCGTGGCGCGTCGCGGCAAGTTCCTTGAGATGCCTTGGTTGGCCTTCCCGGCAAGCTCCTCTTGCCGGGGCCTTGTCTCCTTGGCTTGAATACTTTGTTCTTGAATGGCTCCAAAGGAACCACGGAGGACCTTGGCGGTCACCCGGCAAGCCTTGCCGCGGGGTGCTGCAACTTCCCGTGCACAAGTTCGGGATACTAGGGTACCCCTACTCTAGTACACCAACACAACCACCATGTACTTTTTGTCTAAAC
The DNA here is from genome assembly GCA_021605205.1 of Aegilops longissima. Lineage (NCBI taxonomy): Eukaryota > Viridiplantae > Streptophyta > Magnoliopsida > Poales > Poaceae > Aegilops > Aegilops longissima. The sequence continues at coordinate 639,265,183 of CM038676.1, read as the reverse complement.
AACATGTATACCTCCACCGAGGCATAAATCAGGACAACTTTTGAAGTGGCATTTCCTCTATAATAGTACTAGTAGGTGATGTTGGACCAGCCGACGAACCCTAGCTACTATGCATGGGGAGCTGGGGAGTAGTCGCATAGAAGAAAACCCGCACGCAGCGACCTGGGGAGCTGGACCAGTACAAGAAGTATACCTCAGGTGGGCGAGATGTCGTTTAGGCGGGCGGGCGGGATCTGCCCACACGACGACAGCGAACAAGGGCGCTGGAAGCACAAGTGCTCCCTGGGCGATTTTGGTAATTAATGTCAACATATCTCTTGTTGGACTAGCATTTTTATCTTGTATGTTTCAGACAAGTTCAAATATGGAGTGGCATGGACTAGAGGATGTGGAACCCCTTCAAGATGCTAAGGACAAAGGATTGGCTCAAGCTTTAAGATCAAGACTCTACATTTTCTATTTTAGTGATCCAAGATCACATCGAGTCTATAGGAAAAGCCAATACTATCAAGAGGGGATGAGGTGTTGCTTAATGTCTTGCTTGCTCAAAGTGCTTAGTGATATGCTCAAAAGCCCTCAACTACTTTCCCACATCCACATATGTCCTAAACCCAAAGTCTAACTCGGCCCCACCGATTCTTTCTATCCGGCGCCACCGAGTTCAGATGTCATAGCCACTGCCACAAACCCTAGGCAAATCGGTCTCACCGATAGGGATCTCGGTCTCACCGAGATGGGATTGTAATCTCTCTGTGTATGTCCATTACCAAAATTGGTCTCACAGAGTTTGAGCAATCGGTACTACCGGGATTACTATGCAAACTTTCTGGTTAGCTTATTACCAAAATCGGTCTCACCGAGTTTGCCTGACCAACTCTCTGGTTAGCTTATTACCAAAATCGGTCCCACCGAGTTTGTGTAATCGGTCTCACCGAGATTACATTAAGCCCTAACACTAACCATATCGGTCCTACCGAGTTGCATGTCGGTCCCACCGAAAATCCTAACGGTCACTAGATTTGCTGAATCGGTCCGACGAGTTTCTCAATTCGGTCTCATCGAGATTGGTAAATTGTGTGTAACGGTTAGATTTTGTGTGGAGGCTATATATACCCCTCCACCCACTCTTCATTCATGGAGAGAGCCATCAGAATGAACCTACACTTCCAATACATATTTTCTTAGAGAGAACCACCTACCCTTGTGTTGAGGCAAAGATATTCCATTCCTACCATATGAATCTTGATCTCTAGCCTTCCCCAAGTTGCTTTCCACTCAAATCTTCTTTCCACCAAATCCAAATCCTGTGAGAGAGAGAGTTGAGTGTTGGGGAGACTATCATTTGAAGCACAAGAGCAAGGAGTTCATCATCAACACACCATTTGTTACTTCTTGGAGAGTGGTGTCTCCTAGATTGGCTAGGTGTCACTTGGGAGCCTCCGACAAGATTGTGGAGTTGAACCAAGGAGTTTGTAAGGGCAAGGAGATCGCCTACTTCGTGAAGATCTACCGCTAGTGAGGCAAGTCCTTCGTGGGCGACGACCATGGTGGGATAGACAAGGTTTCTTCTTCGTGGACCCTTCATGGGTGGTGAGGGAGTCCTGGATTAGGGGGTATCCGGACAGCCGGACTGTGTACAACGTCCGGACTATTGAAGCGTGAAGATACAAGACTCAAGACTTCGGCCCGTGTCCGGATGGGACTTTCCTTGGCGTGGAAGGCAAGCTTGGTGATACGGATATTATATTTCCTTCCTTGTAACCGACTCCATGTAAACCCTAGCCCTCTCCGGTGTCTATATAAACCGGAGAGGTTGGTCCTGAGAAGGCCGATCACAATTACAATCATACCATCATAGGCTAGCTCTTAGGGTCTAGCCTCTATGATCTTGTGGTAGATCTACTCTTGTACTACCCATATCATGAATATTAATCACGCAGGAAGTAGGGTTTTACCTCCATCGAGAGGGCCTGAACCTGGGTAAACATCTGTGTCCCTTGCTTCCGGTTACCATCAGCCGTGACGCACAGATCGGGACCCCCTACCCGAGATCCGCCGGTTTTGACACCGACATTGGTGCTTTCATTGGGAGTTCCTCTGTAGCGTCGCCACAAGGCTCGATGGCTCGTCTCGTTGTCAAGGACGACATTACCTCGGAGGGGGCTCTGGCTGTAGGCCAGATGCTCCGGCTCGGCGACTTTATCATGGCCGCCCCATCGGCGGTGGCGCCAACGATTACTTCTCAGGTCATCAATCATAACCTTCGCGTCTGTTCGGAACTTGCCAAATAGATGGATCCAATGGAGCTCTCCTCCCTTAACGAACTCTTGGATCGCATCGCTGCTCTGGGAGTCACTACAGACTACGACCGGATTGGGCTTAAACCCGACAAAAGGGACATCAGGTCCCCACCGGCCACCCATGAGATAGCGATAGTGGAAGAACCACACGCGGATTGCCCCTCAACTTTGAGGACAAGTCGTGTTCGGATCACCGAACTCCTTGAGCCAAAGACCTGCTCATAGGAAAACCTGACCCAGGTCCCGGACTTAGAATCGGGCATTGGGCCGAAGAAATTGGGCACTCCGGATTATGAGCTGTTGAGCTCGGGACCGCCCGCGCCCTTGGGCGTCAGACCGGATCAAAATCCGGATTCTGCTGACAACACCTGCCCGGACCTAAACTGTCTCTCCCGCATCAGGCAAGAGCCCCAGGAATCCGTACATCACTATTGGGCCAGATTCCTCCTTGCGCTTAACAAGGTCAGGTACTGCCGCGAAGAGGACATGGTCTCACTTTTCTGCAAAAATTGCACGGATGAAGGACTCCTCAATGCTATAAGCCGCCACGACATAGTACGCTTCGCGGACTTGGCAACCATAGTGCGGAAGTACTATGCGATGGAGAGCGCTTGGAAGACCCAAGCAGAATTTTGGGATAGTACTGCTCTCACCAAAACCTTTGTCCGAACTAAACGGACGAACTCTCGTAAGTCTTCCGACCCAACCCCCAAGAAATCAAAGCCCACTCCAGGGTGGCGATCCGTACTGGAAGAATGGCTCGACGGGCCATGTAAGCTCCACAGTACTCCGGATACATCACCTACTCATAGCCTTAAGGCATGTTGGATACTCCGACAGGTGGCAAAAAGTGGCGAGGATCTTCTTATGGGCCATAAAGCGGAACAACATCCTGCCAGCGAACACAATACGGTACTAACAGTCTTCGAGACTTTTGCCTCGAACAATAGGCGCAAGCGAGCTCGTCGAAGCTCCGTTGAAATTTACCATGTGGCAAAAATAAACCCTTGGAACGACACTGCTATAAGTTTTAATGCCAGCGACGAACCTCGATCCCGGACTGACCGGGCACCAGCCGCTCTGGTTCTTAGCCCAATCGTGGACGGATTTCGGCTCACCAAAGTGCTCATGGATGGTCGAAGCGGATTAAATCTGATATATGAAGAGACACTCAACAAGATGGAAATTAACAAAGGCCGCATTGAACAAAGCGGCACAACCTTCAGGGGAATTATCCCTAGTCGGGAAGCACGGTGTGCGGGAAAAATCACACTTGACGTGGTATTCGGCACCCCGGAGAATTATAGGTCCGAAGAAATCACATTCGAAGTGGCCCCTTTCAGCAGCGGATACCACGCCCTTTTAGGGCGGGACGCGTTTGCAAGCTTTCAAGCTATACCCCATTATGGGTACATGAAGCTTAAAATGCCCGGGCCCAATGGAATCATCACTCTAGCCAGTGATCCGGACGTCGCACTTCGCACCGAAAACAAAACCGCAACACTAGCCCTGGAGGCAATATCCGAGGCCCTAGCATCTGAAGAATTAGCAACACTGCGGGCCACCGTGGACAGGGACGACGTGATACTAGACAACCGACCCAAGTCCACCTCATTTAAACCTGCAGACGAGATAGTCAAATTCCAGGTCCATCCAACAGACCCCACGAAGACAGCTTCCATCGGGAAACCGCTGAGCCCCGCGATTGACGCTGCACTGCGAGATTTCTTCAGCGAGAATTGGGACATTTTCGCCTGGCACCCATTGGACATGCCAGGCTTCCCGCGCAGACTGGCCGAACACAGCCTCAATATTCTAAAACGATATAAACCAGTCAAACAGACCCTAAGGAGATTCTCAGAGCCCAAACGACAGGCAATGGGGGAAGAGTTAGCCAAGCTACTCGAGGCCGGATTCATCAGAGATATCAAACATCTGGATTGGCTGGCAAATTTGGTGATGGTACCAAAGAAGGACAAATCCTGGCGCCTATGCGTTGACTTCAAAGACCTCAACAAGGCTTGCCCCAAGGATCCCTCCCCCCCTCACATCGATTAAATCATCGATGCCACAGCGGGACACAACTCGCTGTGTTTTCTCGACGCATACTTTGGATACCATCAAATAAAGATGGCAGAGTCTGACCAAGCTGCAACAGCTTTTATAACGCCATATGGCCCCTTTTGCTTCAACACTATGCCCTTCGGGCTCAAGAATGCCGGCGCAACCTATCAACACATGATTCAAACATGCCTGGAAAAACAAATCGGCAAAACAGTTGAAGCATATGTGGATGACGTGGTCATAAAAACTAGACACGTTGAAACCGTGATAGATGACTTGAGGCTCACATTCGAAAACCTCCGGACATACGACATTAAGTTGAATCCGGAAAAATGCGTCTTCGGCGTCCCATCAGGAAAACTGCTGGGCTTCATTGTTTCCAATAGAGGAATTGAAGCGAACCCGACAAAAATCTGAGCTTTGTCTCAGTTGGCTATACCAACAGACCTCAAGCACATCCAGAAGCTAGCCGGATGCGTGGCTGCTTTGAGCCGCTTGAAGGAAATATGCCCTAGAGGCAATAATAATGTTATTATTTATTTCCTTATATCATGATAAATGTTTATTATTCATGCTAGAATTGTATTAACCGGAAACATAATACATGTGTGAATACATAAACCTACAGAGTGTCACTAGTATGCCTCTACTTGACTAGCTCGTTAATCAAAGATGGTTATGTTTCCTAACCATGAACAAGGAGTTGTTATTTGATTAATGGGATCACATCATTGGTTGAATGATCTGATTGACATGACCCATTCCATTAGCATAGCACCTGATCGTATAGTTTGTTGCTAGTGCTTTTCTTCATGACTTATACATGTTCCTATGACTATGAGATTATGCAACTCCGTTTGCCCGAGGAACACTTTGGGTGCTACCAAGCGTCACAACGCGTCGGGTGATTATAAAGGTACATTACAGGTGTCTCCGAAGGTACATGTTGGGTTGGCATATTTGAGATTAGGATTTGTCACTCCGATTGTCGGAGAGGTATCTCGGGCCCTCTCGGTAATGCACATCACATAAGCCTTGCAAGCATTGCAACTAAAGATGTTAGTTGTGAGATGATGTATTACGGAACGAGAAAAGAGACTTGCCATGCGAGATTGAACTAGGTATTGGATACCGACGATCGAATCTCGGGCAAGTAACATACCGATGACAAAGGAACAACGATGTTGTTATGCGGTCGACCGATAAAGATCTTCGTAGAATATGTAGGAGCCAATATGGGCATCCAGGTCCCGCTATTGGTTATTGACCGAGAGGTGTCTCGGTCATGTCTACATAGTTCTCGAACCCGTAGGGTCCGCACGCTTAAAGTTTCGATGACAGTTATTATGAGTTTATATGATATTGATGTACCGAAGGTTGTTCGGAGTCCCGGATGAGATCACGGACATGACGAGGAGTCTCGAAATGGTCGAGACATAAAGATTGATATATTGGAAGCCTATACTTGGACTCGGAATCACTCCGGGTGAAATTGGGAATTTTACGAGAGTACCGGGGTTACTGGAACCTCCGAAGTCAATGGGCCTTGATGGGCCTTAGTGGGAAAGAGAAAAGGGGCCCTATAGCTGGCGCAGCCTTCCCCCCTTCCCTAGTCCTATTAGGATTAGGAGAAGGGGGTGGCGCCCCCTCTCTCCCTCTCCCCTTGGTCAAACCCTAGTTGGACTAGGATTTGGGGGATCCTACTCCTAGTAGGAGTAGGACACCCCTGCGCCTCCCTCCTAGGCCGGCCAGCCCCTCCCCTTCCCTCCTTTATATACAGGGGCAGGGGGCACCCCATGACACACAAGTTGATCGATTAGATCGTTCCTTAGCCGTGTGCGGTGCCCCCTTCCACCAGATTACACCTCGATCATACCGTAGCGGAGCTTAGGCGAAGCCCTGCGTCGGTGGAACATCATCATCGTCACCACGCCGTCGTGCTGACGGAACTCTCCCTCGACACTCGGCTGGATCGGAGTTCGAGGGACGTCATCGAGCTGAACGTGTGCAGAACTCGGAGGTGCCGTCGTTCGGTGCTTGGATCGGTCGGATCGTGAAGGCGTCGACTACATCAACAGCGTTGTTATAACGCTTCGCTTTCGGTCTCACGAGGGTGGTGGACGACATTCTCCTCTCGTTGCTATGCCATCACCATGGTCTTGCGTGATCGTAGGAAAATTTTTGAAATTACTCGTTCCCCAACAAAGGGCATCCGAGCCTGGTTTTATGCGTTGATGTCATATGCACGAGTAGAACACAAGTGAGTTGTGGGCGATACAAGTCATACTACCTACCAGCATGTCATACTTTGGTTCAGCGGTATTGTGAGATGAAGCGGCCGGACCGACATTACGCGTGACGCTTCGCGAGACTGGTTTCACCGCTGTGAGCACTCGTTGCTTAAAGGTGACTGGCGGGTGTCTGCTCTCTCACTTTAGTTGAATCGAGTGTGGCTCGCCCGGTCCTTGAGAAGGTTAAACGGAGTCTATTTGACGAAATATCGTTGTGGTTTTGATGCGAGGTAAGAACGGTTCTTGCTCAGCCCGTAGCAGCCACGTAAAACTTGCAACAACAAAGTAGAGGACGTCTAACTTGTTTTTGCAGGGCATGTTGTGATGTGATATGGTCAAGACATGATGCTATATTTTATTGTATGAGATGATCATGTTTTGTAACCAAGTTATCGACAATGGCAGAGCCATATGGTTGTCGCTTTATTGTATGAGATGCAACGCCATGTAATTGCTTTACTTTATCACTAAGGAGTAGCGATAGTCGTAGAAGCAATAGTTGGCGAGGCGACAACGATGCTACGATGGAGATCAAGGTGTCGCGCGGTGACGATGGTGATCATGGCGGTGCTTGGAGATGGAGATCACAAGCACAAGATGATGATGGCCATATCATATCACTTATATTGATTGCATGTGATGTTAATCCTTTATGCATCTTATTTTGCTTTGATTGGCGGTAGCATTATAAGATGATCCCTTACTAAATTATCAAGAAGTGTTCTCCTGAGTATGCACCGTTATGAAAGTTCTTCGTGCTGAGACACCACGTGATGATCGGGTGTGATAGGCTCTACGTTCAAATACAACGGGTGCAAAACAGTTGCACACGCAGAATACTCAGGTTATACTTGACGAGCTATGCATATAAGATATGACCTCGGAACACGGAGACCGAAAGGTCGGCGTGAATCATATAGTAGATATGATCAACATATTGATGTTCACCATTGAAACTACTCCATCACACGTGATGATCGGTCATGGTGTAGTTGATGTGGATCACGCAATCACTTAGAGAATTGGAGGGATATTTTTCTAAGTGGGAGTTCTTAAGTAATATGATTAATTGAACTTTAATTTATCATGAACTTAGTCCTGGTAGTATTTTGCAAATTATGTTGTAGATCAATAGCTCGCGTTGTTGCTTCCCTATGTTTTTATATGTGTTCCTAGAAAAATTGTATTGAAAATGTTAGTAGCAATATTGGATTGGATCCGTGATCTGAGGTTTATCCTCATTGCTGCCTGAAGAATTATGTCCTTGATGCACCGCTAGGTGACAGACCTATTGCAGGAGCAGATGCGACATTATGAGCGTTTGGCTAGCTCAATATGATGACTACTTGATAGTTTAGTGCACCATGCTTAACGGCTTAGAATCGGGACTTCAAAGGCGTTTTGAGCGTCATGGACCATATGAGATGTTCCAGAATTGAAGTTAATATTTCAAGCAAATACCGAGTTGAGAGATATGAAGTCTCCAACAAGTTCTATAGCTAAAAGATGGAGGAGAATCGCTCAACTAGTGAGCATGTGCTCAGATTGTCTGAGTACTTCAATCGCTTGAATCAAGTGGGAGTTAATCTTCCAGATAAGATAGTGATTGACAGAATTCTCTAGTCACCATCACTAAAGTTACTAGAACTTCGTGATGAACTATAATATGCAAGGGATGACGAAAACAATTCCCAAGCTCTTGGCGATGCTAAAATCGTGAAGGTAGAAATCAAGAAAAACATCAAGTGTTGATGGTTGACAAGACCACTAGTCTCAAGGAAAAGGGCAAAGGGAAGAAGGGGAACTTCAAGAAGAACGGCAAGCAAGTTGCTGCTCGAGTGAAGAAGCCCAAGTCTGGATCTAAGCCTGAGACTAAGTGCTTTTGCTACAATGGAACTGGTCACTGGAAGCGGAACTACCCCAAGTATTTGGCGGATAAGAAGGTTGGCAAAGTGAACAAAAGTATATTTGATATACAGATTATTGATGTGTATTTTACTAGTGTTCATAGCAACCCCTCAGTATTTGATACTGGTTCAGTTGCTAAGAGTAGTAACTCGAAACGGGAGTTTCAGAATGAACAGAGACTAGTTGAAGGGGAAGTGACGATGAGTGTTGGAAGTAGTTCCAAGATTGATATGATCATCATCGCACACTCCCTATACTTTCGGGATTAGTGTGGAACCTAAATAAGTGTTATTTGGTGTTGAGCATAAATATGATTTGATCATGTTTATTGCAATCTGATTATTCATTTAAGTAAGAGAATAAATTGTTGTTCTGCTTACATGAATAAAACCTTATATGGTTACACACCCAATGAAAATGGTTCATTGGATCTCGATCATAGTGATACACATATTCATAATATTGAAACCAAAAGATGCAAAGTTAATAATGATAGTGCAACTTATTTGTGGCACTTGCCGTTTAGGTCATATTGGTGTAAAGCGCATGAAGAAAACTCCATCTTGATGGACTTTTGGAATCACTTGATTATGAATCATTTGATGCTTGCGAACCGTGCCTTTTGGGCAAGATGACTAAAACTCCGTTCTCGGAACAATGGAACAAGCTACTGACTTATTGGGAATAATACATACCGATGTATGCGATCCAATGAGTGTTGATGCTCGTGGCAAGTATCGTTATTTTCTGACCTTCACAAGATGATTTGAGCAGATATGGGTATATCTACTTGATGAAACATAAGTCTGAAATAGTTGAAAGGTTCAAAGAATTTCAGAGTGAAGTGGAAAATCATCGTAACAAGAAAATAAAGTTTCTGCGATCTGATCGTGGAGATGAATATTTGAGTTCTGAGTTTGGTCTTCAATGAAAACAATGTGGAATAGTTTCACAGCTCACGCCACCGGAACACCACAACGTTATGGTGTGTCCGAACGTCGTAACCGTACTTTATTATGATATGGTGCGATCTATGATGTATCTTACCGATTTACCACTATCGTTTTGGGGTTATGCATTAGAGACAGCTGCATTCACGTTTAATAGGGCAACCATCTAAATCCGTTGAGATGACACCGTATGAACTATGGTTTAGCGATAAACCTAAGTGTCGTTTCTTAAAGTTTGGAGTTGTGATGCTTATGTGAAAAAGTTTTTACCTGATAAGCTCGAACCCAAATCGGAGAAGTGCGTCTTCATAGAATACCCAAAAAGAAACTGTTGGGTACACCTTCTATCACAGATCTAAAGGCAAAACATTCTTTGCTAAAATGGATCCTTTCTAGAGAAGAAGTTTCTCTCGAAAGAAGTGAGTGGGAGGAAAGTAGAACTTGATGAGGTAATTGTACCTTCTCCCTTATTGGAAAGTAGTTCATCACAAATCAGTTCGATGATTCCTACACCAATTAGTAAGGAAGTTAATGATGATGATCATGAAACTTCAGATCAAGTTGCTACCAAACCTCGTAGGTCTTCGAGTAAGATCCGCACAGAGTGGTACGGTAATCATGTTCGAAAGTCATGTTACTAGACCATGATGAACCTACGAACTATGAGGAAGCGATGATGAGCCCAGATTCAGCGAAATGGTTTGAGACCATGAAATCTGAGATGGGATCCATGTATGAGAACAAAGTATGGACTTTGGTTGACTTGCCCGATGATCGGCAAGCCATTGAGAATAAATGGATCTTCAAGAGGAAGGCGGACACCGATAGTAGTGTTACTATCTACAAAGCTCGACTTGTGCAAAAAGGTTTTGACAAGTTCAAGGTGTTGACTACAATGAGATTTTCTCAATTGTAGCGATGCTTAAGTCTGTCGAATCATGTTAGCAATTGCCACATTTTATGAAATCTGGCAAATGGATGTCAAAACTACATTCTTTAATGGATTTATTAAAGAAGAGTTGTATATGATGCAACCAGAAGGTTTTGTCAATCCTAAAGGAGCTAACAAAATGTGCAAGCTCAGCGATCCATCTATGGACTGGTGCAAGCATCTCGGAGTTGGAATAAGCGCTTTGATAGTGTGATCAAAGCATATGGTTTTATCTGAGACTTTTGGAGAAGCCTGTATTTACAAGAAAGTGAGTGGGAGCACTACAGCATTTCGATAAGTATATGTGAATGACATATTGTTGATCGAAATAATGTAGAATTATTCGCAAAGCATAAAGGAGTATTTGAAAGGAGTTTTTCAAAGAAGGACCTCGGTGAAGCTGCTTACATATTGAGCATCAAGATCTATAGAGATAGATCAAGGCGCTTGATAAAGTTTTTCAATGAATACATATCTTGACAAGATTTTGAAGTAGTTCAAAATGGAACAGTCAAAGAAAGAGTTCTTGCCTGTGTTACAAGGTGTGAGATTGAGTAAGACTCAAAACCCGACCACGGCAGAAGATAGAAAGAGAATGAAAGTCATTCCCTATGCATCAGCCATAGGTTCTATAAAGTATGTCATGTTGTGTACGGATCTATTGCATACCCTACCACTAAGATTGGCAAGGAGTGCAATAGAGATCTAGGAGTAGATCAATGGACAGCGGTCAAAATTATCCTTAGTAGAATAAGGATATGTTTCTCGATTATGGAAGAAAGGTTAAATAAGTAAAGGTTACGTCGATGCAAGTTTTAACACTAATCTAGATGACTCGAGTCTCAATCTAGATACATATTGAAAGTGGGAGCAATTAGCTAGAGTAGCTCCGTGCGAGCATTGTAGACATAGAAATTTGCAAAATACTTACGGCTCTGAATGTGACAGACCCGTTGACTAAAATTATCTCACAAGCAAAACATGATCACACCTTAGTACTCTTTGGGTGTTAATCACATAGCGATGTGAACTAGATTACTGACTCTAGTAAACCCTTTGGGTGTTGGTCACATGTCGATGTGAACTATGGGTGTTAACCACATATAGATGTGAACTATTGATGTTAAATCACATGGCGATGTGAACTAGATTATTGACTCTAGTGCAAGTGGGAGACTGAAGGAAATATGCCCTAGAGGCAATAATAATGTTATTATTTATTTCCTTATATCATGATAAATGTTTATTATTCATGCTAGAATTGTATTAACGGAAACATAATACATGTGTGAATACATAAACCTCAGAGTGTCACTAGTATGCCTCTACTTGACTAGCTCGTTAATCAAAGATGGTTATGTTTCCTAACCATGAACAAGGAGTTGTTATTTGATTAATGGGATCACATCATTGGTTGAATGATCTGATTGACATGACCCATTCCATTAGCATAGCACCTGATCGTATAGTTTGTTGCTAGTGCTTTTCTTCATGACTTATACATGTTCCTATGACTATGAGATTATGCAACTCCGTTTGCCGAGGAACACTTTGGGTGCTACCAAGCGTCACAACGTAATCGGGTGATTATAAAGGTACATTACAGGTGTCTCCGAAGGTACATGTTGGGTTGGCATATTTGAGATTAGGATTTGTCACTCCGATTGTCGGAGAGGTATCTCGGGCCCTCTCGGTAATGCACATCACATAAGCCTTGCAAGCATTGCAACTAAAGATGTTAGTTGTGAGATGATGTATTACGGAACGAGAAAAGAGACTTGCGATGAACGAGATTGAACTAGGTATTGGATACCGACGATCGAATCTCGGGCAAGTAACATACCGATGACAAAGGGAACAACGTATGTTGTTATGCGATCTGACCGATAAAGATCTTCGTAGAATATGTAGGAGCCAATATGGGCATCCAGGTCCCGCTATTGGTTATTGACCAGAGAGGTGTCTCGGTCATGTCTACATAGTTCTCGAACCCGTAGGGTCCGCACGCTTAAAGTTTCGATGGCGAGTTATTATGAGTTTATATGATATTGATGTACGAAGGTTGTTGAGTCCCTGATGAGATCACGGACATGACGAGGAGTCTCGAAATGGTCGAGACATAAAGATTGATATATTGGAAGCCTATACTTGGACTCGGAATCACTCCGGGTGAAATTGGGAATTTTACGAGTGCCGGGGTTACCGGAACCTCCGGGAGTCAATGGGCCTTGATGGGCCTTAGTGGGAAAGAGAAAAGGGGCCCTATAGCTGGCGCAGCCTTCCCCTTCCCTAGTCCTATTAGGATTAGGAGAAGGGGGTGGCGCCCCCTCTCTCCCTCTCCCCTTGGTCAAACCCTAGTTGGACTAGGATTTGGGGGATCCTACTCCTAGTAGGAGTAGGACACCCTGCGCCTCCCTCCTAGGCCGCCAGCCCTCCCTTCCCTCCTTTATATACAGGGCAGGGGCACCCCATGACACACAAGTTGATCGATTAGATCGTTCCTTAGCCGTGTGCGGTGCCCCTTCCACCAGATTACACCTCGATCATACCGTGGCGGAGCTTAGGCGAAGCCTGCGTCGGTGGAACATCATCATCGTCACCACGCCGTCGTCTTGACGGAACTCTCCCTCGACACTCGGCTGGATCGGAGTTCGAGGGGCGTCATCGAGCTGAGCGTGTGCAGAACTCGGAGGTGCCGTGCGTTCGGTGCTTGGATCGGTCGGATCGTGAAGGCGTCGACTACATCAACAGCGTTGTTATAACGCTTCGCTTTCGGTCTCACGAGTGCGTGGGCGGACACTCTCCCCTCTCGTTGCTATGCCATCACCATGGTCTTGCGTGATCGTAGGAAAATTTTTGAAATTACTACGTTCCCCAACACCGCTTTATCTCCAGGCTAGGAGAGAAGGCATTGCCTCTTTACCGCCTCCTGCGGCGCACCGAACACTTCGTATGGACAGATGCAGCCGCAGCCGGACTCGATGAAATAAAGACCTTACTGGCCAGTAATCCAGTCCTAACAGCGCCGAACATTGGCGAGCCTATGCTATTATACATAGCGGCAACACACCATGTTTTAGGCGCAGTACTCGTCGTCGAACAAGAGGTTGACAGATACAAATTCCCGCTCCAAAAGCCGGTTTATTACGTATCCACAGGCCTCACCCCATGCAAATCCCGATACCCACACTATCAAAAAATAGCATACGCGGTCTTCATGGCATCCCGGAAGCTGCGACACTACTTTCAAGAGTGTTCGATCACAGTAGCCTCTGAAGTACCACTCAATGACATAATAAACAACCGCGACGCCACGGGCCGGATTGCTAAATGGGCCATCAAGCTCCTTCTGTTCGACATAATGTACAAACCTCGGCGGGCCATCAAGTCGCATAATCTTGGCCGACTTAAATCGCCGAATGGACGGAAGCCGAACTCCCTAAAAGTACGGCGCATACTCCAACTGGATCATGCACTTTGACGGCTCTAAAATGCTGGCGGACCGGGAGCAGGTGTAGTCCTGGCGTCTCCCACGGAGACCGCGGTCGATCGTCCTCCAAATACTTTACACAGACTCCAACAATGCAGCCGAATATGAGGCTTTGTTGCATGGTCTTCGGATGACGGTCTCTATGGGCATCCAACGCCTAGAAGTGCGCGGGGATTCAAACCTCGCAATATCACAAATTAACGGAGACTTCGATGCCAAGGATCCGAAAATGGCGGCCTACCGTAATGCCGTCCTCAAAATTTCAGCTTGGTTCGAGGGGCTCGAATACCACCCTGTGGCTCGAGAAAACAATCAAGCGGCGGACATCCTTGCCCGCATCGGTGCCAAACGCGACCCTGTCCCACCTAACATATTCTTGGAAAGGCTGTTCAAGCCATCCGTAGTATGGGAAGGGGAGTCCGGCAATACCAGCACGGACCCGAGCACATCCCCAGATTCCGAACCATCAGACACAATCGGAGGCTCTGCCATCGAAATAACATCTTCGGCCCACGAAATCATAGCCGTAATTGCCCGTGGACCGAGCCTTTCTTGGCCTACCTAAATAGGCAGGAGCTCCCCGAAGACCAAAACAAAGCTCGCTGCATAGTCCGGCGCTCTAAAGCTTACAAGGTCCACGAAGGGGAACTCTACAAGAAAAGCGCGACCGGAGTGCTCCAAAGGTGCATCTCCGAAGAGGAAGGGCGGCAACTCTTGGCTGAAATCCATGTCGGACTGGGCGGACATCACGCCGCGGCTCGAGCGCTAGTCAGCAAGGCCTTCCGTACAGGCTTCTATTGGCCAACGGCCCGAGCAGACGCACAGGACCTCATCCAACATTGCGTCGGTTGCCAGCTCTTCGCCAATCAGAGTCACATGCCCCCTACTGCTCTTCAAACCATCCCCATAACTTGGCCCTTCGCGGTCTGGGGGCTGGATATGGTCGGACCCCTTAAAGGGGGAAGCCATAAGAAAAAATACCAACTGGTAATGGTGGACAAATTCACCAAATGGATAGAGGCCAAACCAGTCAAAACGGCCGAATCTGGACCCGTGATAGACTTCATATCCGGGGTCGTACACCGATACGGTGTCCCCCACAGCATCATCACTGATAATGGCTCAAATTTCACAGCCGACGAAGTGAAAACTTGGTGCGCCAAAATGGGCATTAAGCTCGATTACGCTTCCGTCTACCATCCCCAAACAAACGGCCAGGTCGAACGGGAAAACGGTCTCATCATGAGTGGCATCAAACCCAGACTAGTGCGATCTCTAACAGAATCGGATACGCACTGGGTAGAGGAGCTCGACTCCGTACTCTGGGGGCTGCGGACCACACCCAATCGCACCACCGGATATACACCTTTTTTTATTGTGTACGGTGCGGAAGCAATATTACCCTGTGACATAATACATGATTCGCCACGCGTACGCATGTACGAAGAGAAGGAAGCCGAGTTAGATCGGCAGGATAATTTGGATGCCCTGGAGGAGGAGCGCGATGTCGCAAAAGCCCTTTCCGCATTCTATCAGCAACAGGCTCGACGATATCAAAGCAGAGAAGTGCGGGCCAAAACTTACAATATTGGCGAGCTTGTTCTACGCCTACCGGAGAAGAAGAAGGACAAACTCAAACCCAAGTGGGAGGGTCCCTTTTTCATTGACAAAGTTCTCACCGGAGGAGCGTACCGCTTACGCAATGCATCCGACAACAGACTCGAGCCGAACCCATGGAACGCGGCCAGACTACGGAGATTCTACGCCTAGCGCCGAACATAGTGTTTGTCTCCTCAACCCTCCTTTTTAATTACGCTCCATCCTTTTTTTCCTTTCTCGACCTTCTTCTCTCTTCACACAAAGTATTCAATACAGTGCGGATTTTCGGATCACTCCGGCCGCACTAAGTGTGTAAGCAATACCTAGGGGCTTCCTATACGGAAGCTAAAAATGATTACTCACATGGCTTTCTACCTATTACATATGCATTCTTTTTCCATATGTGCCTTTTCTTCACCATTATATGCATCGATATGACTTAAGATGTTGCCTGGATCTTGTGTTTATGCCCTACATTCCCGTTAATTCGGCTAGGGCATAAGGGGAGCACCTCTGCGATTGTTACTGCTGGTTCAGCCCGATGTGTACCTCAGACTGGGTGAAGCCGAAAGCTAGCTTCCTTAAGAGAATATTCGATCGGTGAACAAAATATGTATTCGTTTATTATAACATAAATCCCCAGAAGTCTTGTATCCTGCGCCATCGTTCGCAGTCCGGACATGTGCATCGTGCATGCGAACCTGTGGAAAGGAACCCTAACGGAACTATTCTCTCGGAAGATGTTTCTTACTATCCATGTAATATAACATAACTAGTTGGGTACTTGTCTGTTCAAGCACTTATGACCCTACGCCTTGTTTCCACGCATACCCCGGTTTTGTATAACTGAGTGGGTATTCAGACACACCCCGGACTATAGGATCCGGGGGCTGAAGCGAAAAGGTCCGCCATGACAAATGATTTTAATCCGGCTAGGGGATAATCATGCCCATTAAATTACACAGTCACTTGGACTGACTATATTCCTCCTCTATACCCTCCAACAGGCTATCTAGCTTACAATCCTGTTGAGAATACTTAGCGGCTAACGCTACCTGGTCATACACCAGACTCACGGGAATTTCTTGCCCATCGGGCCCCGCCGGTCCTACTTCGGCCATATGGTTTGGGTCCAGCTTGGTGTAGCGCGTCTTCACCATAGCCCAGGCTTCTCTTGCGCCTTGCCGGCAAGCAGACACCTTCCAGAGTCGGAAGCGCCGCCGTGCTCCTTGAAGCATATCCACAAGCTCCGCCATGCCATTTGGCAGCATGCTTGATGGCCATAAAGCCTGAGCAACACCCTGCATCACTTGCCGAGCTCGCTCGTGCAGTTGCAAAAGGTCTTGCAGTAAATCACTTGCAGATGAGGGCATCTCCTCCTCAGGGCGACCCGTTAACATCCCTGCACGCAAAACTTTTTCAATATACTTCCTCACCGAACTACACTACAGTTCGTCTAGGCACTTACCGTAAATGCCGCGTCAAAGCTTCTTGTTCTCCTTCACGGAGTCCGCCAGCTGAGCACGGATATCTTTTATCTCCACGTCCAGCTGGACTTTGGCATCCTGAAGATCGTTCTTCTCCCGCCTAACTCGTGTAAGAATGCGCTCGCCAGCCTCCAGCTATTTTTTGAGATGCGATGCGTCCTCTCTTACGCCCTCGGATTCACCCGGGATTATGCGCAGAATTTTCGTTAGACTTGTCACATCAGCCATTTACTAACTGGTGCATCTTCGTGCAATTGTGACAATTGTTACGAGATGAGGGATTTTGGGGTTCCTCTAATTTGGCAACTGCGGCGCTCAGTTCGACCTTGCATCCCTCTAGCTCCCGTGGCAATTGCTCGTTCTTCTCTACAAGGACCTGTGCATAGATTGATCCTTAAAACTGTTGTTCCAACCGTTTCAAGTCTCAGGGGATACTGCTATACATACTTATCAAAATTTCTTACTCGTATGTCTTTGGTATACTGGTTCGTCGCTTGGGCAAGCCCGTCCCGAGCAGCTCGGACGTATGCGTCCGCCGAATTGAAGGCATTAAATGCCTCTTCGAAAAAGATGTTGTTCCGGAGCACGGCCCTCCGGCGCCGGTGATTCATGGCGCTCTCCACTTCGGAGTTCGTGGCCGAACACATATCCTCATCCTCCGTCGGGGGACTATGCGGTGCGGGCCCCGTGTCCGCCTCCGCCCCCGAAGCCGGTTCTGGAACCCGGCTGGTGGAGGCGTGACTGGTGGGGTCTCCGGATATAGTCCGGTTATTCCTCTTCCTGCCAGACACAAAGGGCGCTGTCCTATTTCAAATTCTATAACTACATGACAGGTTATTACTTTACCTCTGTAGCGGTGTGTCAACCCTCACCGCCTTCCTCTTGAGCCTACCCGATCTGGACGCTCGTAGTTGACGAGTCCCTAGGGGCTCGGCCCCTCGCTCCGGTCGTCGTTTCTGCAAATAGAACGATGCCTCATGGGTAAATTACAATACCTGCGTGGAGTCCTCTTCGAAGGGTAGGTTTTTTTAAGTTCGTCTTACACGCGACGCAGGGAGCAGTCCACGATAGTCAGCCGTAATGGCCACTAAGGCGCCATCCCAGCTCGCTTGATAGAATACCCCGTTGGCAAGCTCCACAGTGATATCCGGATCCACTTTTAGTCCCGGATCTAGGGCCCTTCTAGGGTCCTCTGGTTGCGGGGAGGGGCTGAAGATTCCTTCTACAACCCTCCTCAGTTCCTGCTCAGAAGCATTGATGCAAGTAATCTTAGCAGAAGAACGCTAGAGTAAATAAAGCAGGGAAAAAGAATGGCAACTTACCCATGCCGGGGGTTTGTACATGGAGAATCTGTACCGCGTTTTGATGCGAAGGAATTCCTCCTCTTCCCCTTTGTACAAATCGGACAATATCCTCGCCAAAGCGGCAGCAGAGTCCGGACCTTTATGGCTGCAGCGGGTGGCGTCGTCTTCCCGGTTGAAATGCCACATGGGCTTCCCCCGATATTGGAGCGGTTGCATGCCTCGCCTTATGCATATCGCCATGACCTCAACTATCGTCAGTCCGGATTTGGCCAGTAACTTTATCCTGTTCATCAGGAGGAGTATTTCCCTTGTGACCTCTTCTTGAGGGACCCGGGGGCGCCAGCTTAGGCGTGCCCTCGGTGGGGCGTTGCTGAACTTGGGGAGACCTGTCTAGACTGGATCCGGAAGGGGAACGTCGTCCATATAGAACCACTCTGAAGGCCAGTTTTCTGGTGCCTTCTCCGAAGTGTCGGACAAGTATCCGGTCTCGGCAATGCGCCATACTTCGGCCCCGCCCACTTGACATAGGGACTCCCCCTGGGTGCGGGGGACGAGGCAGAACAGATTCCTCCATAATCCGAAGTGTGGTTCGCAGCCTAAAAACAGCTCGCAAAGGGCAACATACCCCGCTATGTGCAGAATAGAGACAGGGGTAAGATTGTGTAACTGGAGGCCATAGAACTCAAGGAGCCCGCGAAGAAATGGGTGGATAGGAAATCCGACGCCCCTCAACAGAAGCGGGATGAGGCATACACTGTTGGAAATATGCCCTAGAGGCAATAATAAATTAGTTATTATTATATTTCCTTGTTCATGATAATCGTTTATTATCCATGCTATAATTGTATTGATAGGAAACTCAAATACATGTGTGGGTACATAGACAACACCATGTCCCTAGTAAGCCTCTAGTTGACTAGCTCATTGATCAACAGATGGTTACGGTTTCCTGACCATGGACATTGGATGTCATTGATAACGGGATCACATCATTAACAGAATGATGTGATGGACAAGACCCAATCCTAAGCATAGCACAAGATCGTGTAGTTCGTTTTGCTAGAGCTTTTCCAATGTCAAGTATCTCTTCCTTAGGCCATGAGATCGTGTAACTCTCGGATACCGTAAGAGTGCTTTGGGTGTACCAAACGTCACAACGTAACTGGGTGACTATAAAGGTGCATTACAGGTATCTCCAAAAGTGTCTGTTGGGTTGACACGGATCGAGACTGGGATTTGTCACTGCGTATGACGGAGAGGTATCACTGGGCCCACTCGGTAGTGCATCATCATAATGAGCTCAAAGTGACCAAGTGTTTGGTCACGGGATCATGCATTACTGATGCGAGTAAAGTGACTTGCCGCAACGAGATTGAGCGAGGTATTGGGATACCGACGATCGAATCTCGGGCAAGTAAAATACCGATTGACAAAGGGAATAGTATACGGGGTTGATTGAATCCTCGACATCGTGGTTCATCCGATGATATCATCGAGGAGCATGTGGGAGCCAACATGGGTATCCAGATCCCACTGTTGGTTATTGCCCGAGAGCCATCTCGGTCATGTCTGCATGTCTCCCAAACCCGTAGGGTCTACACACTTAAGGTTCGGTGACGCTAGGGTTGTATGAATATGAGTATGCAGCAAACCGAATGTTGTTTGGAGTCCCGGATGAGATCCCGGACGTCACGAGGAGTTCCGGAATGGTGCGGAGGTAAAGATTTATATATAGGAAGTCTTATTTTGGTCGCCGGAAAAGTTTCGCGCATTATCGGTATTGTACCGGGAGTGCCGAAAGGGGTCCGGGGGTCCACCGGGGGGGTCCACCTGCCCCGGGGGGGCACATGGGCTGTAGGGGGTGCGCCTTGGCCTATATGGGCCAAGGGCACCAGCCCCAAGAGGCCCATGCGCCAAGATATAAGAAAAGGGGAGAGTCCTAAAGGGGGAAGGCACCTCAGGGTGCCTTGGGAGGATGGACTCCTCCCCCTCTTAACCGCACCCCTTCCTTGCAGGAAGGGGCAGGCTGCGCCCCCCCTCTCTTGCACCTATGTAAAGGGAGGGGAGGGAGGGGAGGCTGCACCCATAAGCCCTGGCGCCTCCTTCCTCCCTGCAACACCTCCTCCTCCTCTCGTAGTTGCTTAGCGAAGCCCTGCCGGAGTTCTGCTGCATCCACCCCCACGTCGTCGTGCTGCTGGATCATCATCAACCTCTCCTTCCCCCTTGCTGGATCAAGAAGGAGGAGACGTCATCCGCTCCGTCACGTGTGTTGAGCGCGAGGTGCTGTCCGTTCAGCACTAGGTCATCGGTGATTTGAATCACGGCGATACGACTCCATCATCCCGTTCCATTGAGCGATTCCGCACGCGATCTACAAGTGGTATGTAGATGCAATCACTCTCCCATGACTCGTTGCTAGATGAACTCATAGATGGATCTTGGTGAAACCGTCATTTAAATTTTTAATTTTCTGCAATGTTCCCCAACAGTGGCATCATGAGCTAGGTCTATGCGTAGTTCTCTATTGCACGAGTAGAACACAATTTGTTGTGGGCGTAGATGTTGTCAACTTTCTTGCCTCTACTAGTCTTATCTTGCTTCAGCAGCATTGTGGGATGAAGCGGCCCGGACCGACCTTACACGTACGCTTACGTGAGACTGGTTCCACCGACTGACATGCACTAGTTGCATAAGGTGGCTAGCGGGTGTCTGTCTCTCCCACTTTAGTTGGAGCGGATTCGATGAAAAGGGTCCTTATGAAGGGTAAATATATGTTGACAAATCACGTTGTGGCTTTCACATAGGTAAGAAAACGTTCTTGCTAGAACCCTATTGCAGCCACGTAAAACTTGCAACAACAATTAGAGGACGTCTAACTTGTTTTTGCAGCAAGTGTTTTGTGATATGATATGGCCAAAGTTGTGATAAATGATGAATGATATATGTGATGTATGAGATCATGTTCTTGTAATAGGAATCACGACTTGCATGTCGATGAGTATGACAACCGGCAGGAGCAATAGGAGTTGTATTAATTTATTGTATGACCAGCGTGTCATTGAACAACGCCATGTAATTACTTTACTTTATTGCTAATCGGTAGCCATAGTGGTAGAAGTAAACGTTGGCGAGACAACTTCATGGAGACACGATGATGGAGATCATGGTGTCATGCCGGTGACGATGATGATCATGGAGCCCCGAAGATGGAGATCAAAAGGAGCAAAATGATATTGGCCATATCATGTCACTATTTGATTGCATGTGATGTTTATCATGTTTATGCATCTTATTTGCTTAGAACGACGGTAGTAAATAAGATGATCCATCATTAAAATTTCAAGAAAGTGTTCCCCCTAACTGTGCACCGGTGCGAAAGTTCGTCGTTTCGAAGCACCACGTGATGATCGGGTGTGATAGATTCTTACGTTCACATACAACGGGTGTAAGCCAGATTTACACACGCGAAACACTTAGGTTAACTTGACGAGCCTAGCATGTACAGACATGGCCTCGGAACAAAAGAGACCGAAAGGTCGAGCATGAGTCGTATGGAGGATACGATCAACATGAAGATGTTCACCGATGATGACTAGTCCGTCTCACGTGATGATCGGACACGGCCTAGTTGACTCGGATCATGTAATCACTTAGATGACTAGAGGGATGTCTATCTGAGTGGGAGTTCATGAGATGAACTTAATTATCCTGAACATAGTCAAAAGATCTTTGCAAATTATGTCGTAAGCTCGTGCTTTAGTTCCACTGTTTAGATATGTTCATAGAGAAAATATAGTTGAAAGTTGACAGTAGCGATTATGCGGACAGAAGAAAGCTTATGTCCTTAATGCACCGCTCAGTGTGCTCAACCCCAAACATCGTCTGTGGATGTTGCGAACATCGAACATACACGTTTTGATAACTACATGATAGTTCAGTTAAACGGTTTAGTGTTGAGGCACCAAAGACGTGTTTCGAAACGTCGCGGAACATATGAGATGTTTCGAGGGCTGAAATTGGGATTTCAGGCTCGTGCCCACGTCAAGAGGTATAAGACCTCCGACGATTTTCTTAGCCTGCAAACTAAGGGAGAAAAGCTAAATTGTTGAGCTTGTGCTCAGATTGTCTGAGTGCAACAATCACTTGAATCGAGTGGGAGTTGATCTTCCAGAGATAGTGATGTTTCTCCAAAGTCATTACCACCAAGCTGCTAGAGCTTCGTGATGCACTATAACAAATCAGGGATAAATATAATGATCATTGAGATATTCACGATGTTTGACACCGCGAAAGTAGGAATCTAGAAGGAGCATCATTTGTTGATGGTTGGTGAAACCACTAGTTTCAAGAAGGGCAAGGGCAAGAAGGGATACTTCATGAAACAGCAAATCAGCTGCTGCTCTAATGAAGAAACCCAAGGTTGAACCCAAACCGAGACTAAGTGCTTACGTAATAAGGGAACAGCCATTTGGAGCAGAATTACCCTAGATACTTGGTAGATGAGAAGGCTGGCAAGGTCGATAGAAGTATATTGGATATACATTAAGTTATTGTGTACTTTACTAGTACTCCTAGTAGCACCAGGGTATTAGATACTGGTTCGGTTGCTAAGTGTTAGTAACTCGAAATAAAAGGCTACGAATAATAAGCGGAGACTAGCTAAAGGTGAGTGACGATATGTGTTGGAAGTGTTTCCAAGTTTGATGTGATCAAACATCGCACGCTCCCTCTACCATCAAGATTAGTATTGAACCAGAATAATTGTCATTTGGTGTTTATGTTGAGCATAGACATGATTGGATTATGTCTATCGCAATACGGTTATTCATTTAAGGAGAATAATGGTTACTCTATTTATTTGAATAATACCTTCAATGGTCTTGCACCTAAAGGAATGGTTTATTGAATCTCGATCGTAGTAATGCACATTTTCATGCCAAAAGATATAAGATAGTAATGATGGTACAACTTACTTGTGGCACTGCCATGTAAGTCATATTGGTATAAAACGCATGAAGAAGCTCCATGTTGATGGATCTTTGGACTCACTCGTTTTTGAAAAGTTTGAGACATGTGAACCATGTCTATTGGTGTATCTGCATGAAGAAACTCCATGCAGATGGATCGTTTGGACTCACTTGATTTGAATCACTTGAGATATGCAAATCATACCACATGGGCAAAATGACCTGAAAAGCCTCGGTTTCATAAAGATGGAACAAGATAGCAACTTGTTGGAAGTTAACACATTTTGATGTGTGCAGTCCAATGAGTCTTTGAGGCATGCAATGAATATCATTATGTTCTTACTTCACGGATGATTTGAGTAGATCTTGAGTGTATTTACTTGATGAAACACAAGTCTGAATTATTGAATGGTTCAAGTAATTTCAGAGTGAAGTTGAAGATCATCGTGACAAGAGGATAAAATGTCTATGATATGATCATAGAGATGAGTATCTGAGTTCTGAGCTTTGTACGCAATTAAGACATTGTGGAAATTGTTTCACAATAAATACCGCTGAACACCATAGTGTGATGGTGTGTCCAAACATCATAGTTGCACCCTATTGGATATGATGCGTCCCATGATGTCTCTTATCGAATTACCCCTATCGTTCATGGGTTAGGCATTAGAGACAACCACACTCACTTTAATAGGGCACCACGTAATTCCGTTGAGACGACACCGTTTGAACTATGGTTTGGAGAAACCTAAATTGTCGTTTCTTAAAAGTTTGGGGCTGCGACGCTTATGTGAAAAAGTTTCAGGTTGATAAGCTCGAACCCAAAGAGGATAAAATGCTTCTTCATAGGACACCAAAACAGTTGGGTATACCTCCAGTCTCAGTTCCGGAAGCAAAAAGGATTGTTTCTAGAATTAGGTCCTTTCTCGAGGAAAAGTTTCTCTCGAAAGAATTGAGTGGGAGGATGGTCGAGACTTGATGAGGTTATTGAACCGTCACTTGAACAAGTGTGTAGCAGGGCACATGAAGTTGTTCCTGTGGCGCCTACACCAATTGAAGTAGAAGCTTATGATAGTGATCATGAAGTTTTGGATCAAGTCACTACCGTACCTCGTAGGGTGACAAGGATGCGTACTACTTAGTGGTGGTACAGTAATCCTGTCTTGAAGGTCATGTTGCTAGACAACAATGAACCTACGAGCTATGAAGAAGCGATGGTGGGCCCGGATTCCGATGAATGGCTCGGGGCCATAACATCCGAGAGAGGATCCATGACTTTGGAAGAAATACTTGATGGTCGTAAGGCTGTTGGGTACAGATGGATTTTAAAAGGAAGACAGACAATGATGGTAAGTATCACCATTAAGAAAGCTCGACTTGTCATTAAAGATGTTTTCCGACAAGTTCAAGGAGTTGACTACGGTGAGGCTTTCTCACTCGTAGCGATGCTAAGAGTCTGTTGGAATTGGATCAGCAGTTACTGCATTATTTATGAAATCTTGCATATAGGATGTCAAAACATTGTTTCCTTGACAGTTTTCTTGAGGAAAGGTTGTATGTGATACAACCAGAAGGTTTTTGACAATCCTGAAAGACACTAACAAGTATGCAAAGCTCCAGCAATCCTTCTAAGGACTGGAGTAAGCATCTCGGAGTTGGAATGTGCGCTTTGATGAGATGATCAAAGATCTTGGATGTATACAAAGTTTATGAGAAACTTGTATTTCCAAAGAAGTGAGTGGGAGCACTATAGAATTTCTGATGAGTATATGTTGTTGACATATTGTTGATCAGAAATGATGTAGAATTTCTGGAAAGCATATGGGGTTATTTGAAAAGTGTTTTTCAATGGAAAACCTGGATTAGGCTACTTGAACAATAAGCATCAATTTCTATAAGATAGATCAAAATGTTTAATGATACTTCCAAATGAGCACATACCTTGACATAATCTTGAAGGTGTTCAAGATGGATCAGTCAAAGAAGGAGTTCTTGCCTGAGTTGTAAGGTATGAAGTTAAGAGTTAAAGCTCGACCACGGCAGAAAAGAGAGAAAGGACGAAGGTCGTCCCCTATGCCTTAGACGTAGGCTCTACAGTATGCTATGCTGTGTACCGCACCTGATGTGTGCCTTGCTACATATCTGGCAAGAGGGTACAAAGGTGATCAAGGAGTGGATCACCAGATAGCGGTCAAAATTATCCTTAGAGGAATAAGGATATGTTTCTCGGTTATGGAGGTGATAAAGAGTTCGACGTAAAGAGTTGCGTCGATGCAAGCTTAACACCTATCCGGATAGCTCTGAGTAGAGATACCGGATACGTATAATGGAGCAACAATTTGGAATAGCTCCAAGTGGAGCGTGGTAGCAGCATCTATGATATGACATAAAGTTTTGCGAAATACATAGGGATCTGAATATTGCGACTCGTTGACTACAACCTCTCTCACAAGCATAAACATGATCAAACCCGTAACTCATTGAGTGTTAATCACATAGTGATGTGAACTAGATTATTGATTCTAGTAAACTCTTTGGATGTTGGTCACATGGCAATGTGACCTGTGAGTGTTAATCACATGGCAATGTGAACTAGATTATTGACTCTAGTGCAAGTGGGAGACTGTTGGAAATATGCCCTAGAGGCAATAATAAATTAGTTATTATTATATTTCCTTGTTCATGATAATCGTTTATTATCCATGCTATAATTGTATTGATAGGGAACTCAAATACATGTGTGGGTACATAGACAACACCATGTCCCTAGTAAGCCTCTAGTTTACTAGCTCGTTGATCAACAGATGGTTACGGTTTCCTGACCATGGACATTGGATGTCGTTGATAACGGTATCACATCATTAGCAGAATGATGTGATGGACAAGACCCAATCCTAAGCATAGCACAAGATCGTGTAGTTCGTTTTGCTAGAGATTTTCCAATGTCAAGTATCTCTTCCTTAGACCATGAGATCGTGTAACTCCCGGATACCGTAGGAGTGCTTTGGGTGTACCAAACATCACAACGTAACTGGGTGACTATAAAGGTGCATTACAGGTATCTCCAAAAGTGTCATTGGGTTGACACGGATCGAGATGGATTTGTCACTCCGTATGACGGAGAGGTATCACTGGGCCCACTCGGTAGTGCATCATCATAATGAGCTCAAAGTGACCAAGTGTTTGGTCACCGGATCATGCATTACGGTACGAGTAAAGTGACTTGCCGGCAATGAGATTGAACGAGGTATTGGGATACCGACGATCGAATCTCGGGCAAGTAAAATACGGATTGACAAAGGGAATAGTATACGGGGTTGATTGAATCCTCGACATCATGGTTCATCCGATGATACCATCGAGGAGCATGTGGGAGCCAACATGGGTATCCAGATCCCGCTGTTGGTTATTGCCCGAGAGCCGTCTCGGTCATGTCTGCATGTCTCCCGAACCCGTAGGGTCTACACACTTAAGGTTCGGTGACGCTAGGGTTGTATGAATATGAGTGTGCAGCAAACCCAATGTTGTTCGAGTCCGGATGAGATCCGGACGTCACGAGGAGTTCGGAATGGTCCGGAGGTAAAGATTTATATATAGGAAGTATTATTTTGGTCGCCGAAAAGTTTCGCGTTATCGGTATTATGTACCGGAGTGCCGAAAGGGTCCGGGGTCCACCGGGGTCCACCTGCCCTGGGGCCACATGGGCTGTAGGGGTGCGCCTTGGCCTATATGGGCCAAGGGCACCAGCTCCAAGAGGCCCATGCGCCAAGATATAAGAAAAGGGGGAGAGTCCTAAAGGGGGAAGGCACCTCCGAGGTGCCTTGGGGAGGATGGACTCCTCCCCCCTCTTGGCCGCACCCTTTCCTTGGAGGAAGGGGCAAGGCTGCGCCCTCCCCCCCCCCCCTCTCTTGCACCTATATGAAGGGAGGGGAGGGAGGGGAGGCCGCACCCATAAGCCCTGGCGCCTCCCTCCTCCCTGCAACACCTCCTCCTCCTCTCGTAGTTGCTTAGCGAAGCCCTGCCGGAGTTCTGCTGCATCCACCACCACGCCGTCGTGCTGCTGGATCATCATCAACCTCTCCTTCCCCCTTGCTGGATCAAGAAGGAGGAGACGTCATCCGCTCCGTATGTGTGTTGAACGCGGAGGTGTTGTCCGTTCAGCACTAGGTCATCGGTGATTTGAATCACGGCGAATACGACTCCTTCATCCCCGTTCCATTGAATGCTTCCGCACGCGATCTACAAGTGGTATGTAGATGCAATCACTCTCCCATGACTCGTTGCTATATGAACGCATAGATGGATCTTGGTGAAACCGTAGGAAAAATTTTAATTTTCTGCAATGTTCCCCAACATACACGCTCCTCTGGAGATGGATCAGGAGATCCCTCTGCTTGTTCCCCTCCATCATAAGTGGCTATTCCAGCCCGGACGGAGACCATGAACGCCGGTGGGAGAAACCCTTGGGTTCGTAACTTTATCAAATGGCTATGAGGAACTGAGCACTCTCCCCAATCCCCTGACTTGGAATGAGAAGGGCAAGAAGAAGAGCTGCAACGGCCGGCCATGTTGGAATGGATTTTCACGGAGCGCTCTGTTGGATGCTGGCTCTGGGAGGGAGAGTGAGGTTTGGATCTGAGAATCCCCGTCCCTTCAAATAGACGGTTAGCCTGAAGGATCGAGGGTGGCAAATGAAAAAATGCCTCGACTCCTCGCATTCGCCCGACGCGTGGAGATGGTCATTATTGAGGCACCAAAGCCGAGAAGCACAACATTGATTGGAGGTCGGACACTATTCGTCGTAACAGGTACTTCGGAGTATTCGGAGAAGGAACCCGCCTTGCAATGCCGAAGACAATACTGCACGCCAAACTCATCGTCATTGAAGCCTGGTTCAGGGGCTACTAAGGGAGTCCTGGATTAGGGGGTATCCGGACAGCCAGACTGTGTACAACGTCGGACTATTGAAGCGTGAAGATACAAGACTCAAGACTTCGGCCCGTGTCCGGATGGGACTTTCCTTGGCGTGGAAGGCAAGGTTTGCGATCCGGATATTATATTTCCTTCCTTGTAACCGACTCCATGTAAACCCTAGCCCTCTCTAGTGTCTATATAAACCGGAGAGGTTGGTCCTTAGAAGGCCGATCACAATTACAATCATACCATCATAGGCTAGCTCTTAGGGTTTAGCCTCTATGATCTCGTGGTAGATCTACTCTTGTACTACCCATATCATCAATATTAATCAAGCAGGAAGTAGGGTTTTACCTCCATCGAGAGGGCCCGAACCTGGGTAAACATCTGTGTCCCTTGCTTCATGTTACCATCAGCCTTGACACACAGATCGGGACCCCCTACCCGAGATCCGCCGGTTTTGACACTGACAGGTGGAGCCCTCCGTGGACTCGCACAACCGTTACCTTTCGTGGGTTGAAGTCTCCATCAACGTGGATGTATGATAGCACCACCTATCGGAACCACGACAAAAACATCGGTGTCTCCAATTGCGTTCGAATTCTCCAAACCCTTCCCTTTACATTCTTGCAAGTTGCATGCTTTACTTTCCGCTGCTCATTTACTCTTTTGCATGCTTGCTTGAATTATGTATTGTGTTTGTTAAACTTGTGCCAAAACTCCACTCCAACTTAAAGAAGTTTAAAACGGTCCTTTTTGGTACTTAGTGTCTAATCACCCCCCCCCTCTAGACACCTCTTCTCGATCCTTTCAATTAGTATCAGAGCTTTGGTCTCCACTGCCTTGGTTTAAACACCTTTGGAGGAAGATGGATGTGTCTACTTTAGGGAGTCTTAGACATAGAGTGCCTATTCTTGATGGAGAATATTTTCATGAGTGGAAAAATGAGATGCTTGTGATCTTCAGTCAATATCATTTGAACAAGTACATTGCTAGCCCTTGTGCACCTCATATTGATCCCTTGCATCCCACACCAGAAGAGGATCTTGACTTGATTCGCAATCTTAGAACCATCAATCTTATCATAAGAGGATTGCCCAAAAACTTGATTGCTAGTTTGCCTACTCTTGATTGTGCCTATACTATATGGAAATTTCTTGAGGAACGATTTCCAGATTATTCCTTGAAAAATTTAGATGAAATTCTCCATAAGTCTATTGCCTTGAGCAAGATGAATTCTAGTGATCCTAGCTTTGGTGATTGTCTATTTGAGCTTACCAATCTCATGCGTGCTATAAGAAATGATGGGATCATTAGCGATATCATATCCGAAGCTATTAGAATTCATAAAGATGACCATTGTGATGATCATTTATCTAATGAATTACCCTCTCTAGGAATTGATCAATCACAAGATGATGTTGAACATGGATACTATGATGAGGATGATGATAGTGAATATGATCTTGACGATGCAATGAGACACTTTGGTCTTATGGCAAATCTTCGCGGATATATGGCAGGAGGAAAGGAATGGGTTCTTGATAGTGGATGTACCGATCATATGACCGGAGATAAAGACATGTTCCGTGAGCTTGCTGAAAACGACGGCCCTCGAAAATATGTCACTTTTGGTGATAATTCAAAGGGTAAGGTGGTTGGCCTTGGTAAGGTGGCCATCTCACATGATAGCACCATACAAAATGTCATGCTCGTTGAATCTCTTGGCTACAACTTACTTTCAGTATCTAGACTTGCTGATTTCGGTTTCAATGTCCTATTTACTGAAGTAGATTGCCAAGTGTTTCGTAGATATAATCATAAAATGGTCTTTACCGGTATACGTAGAGGTGATCTATACATTGTTGATTTCACTAAAAAGGCTCAACCTAGAACTTGCTTTATTGCTAAATCTTCTAAAGGTTGGTTGTGGCATAGAAGACTAGGTCATGTTGGTATGCGAAACCTTGACAAGCTTATTAAAGGAAATCATATCCTTTGGGTTAACGATGTCATATTTGATAAGGATATACTTTGCAGCGCTTGTCAAGCAGGTAAACAGGTTGGAGGAAGGCATCCCGTGAAGAACATCATGACCACAAGGAGGCCACTCGAGCTACTTCACATGGACCTCTTTGGTCCCAACGCCTACAAAAGTCTCAGTGGAAATTCTTTTGGTCTAGTTATAGTTGATGATTTTTCAAGATTTACATGGGTGTTCTTTCTCGATGATAAATCACAGGTTCAATAGATCTTCAAAAACTTCGCTAGGAAGGCCCAAAATCAATTTGTAGTGAAGATCAAGAAGGTTCGCAACGACAACGGAACGGAGTTCAAGAACGCAAATGTGGACACCTTTCTTGACGAAGAAGGGATTTCACATGAGTTCTCGGCTACGTACACACCTCAACAAAATGGAGTTGTTGAGAGGAAGAACCGGACGCTCATCGAAATGGCGAGAACGATGCTTGATGAGTACAAGACGCCGAAGCACTTTTGGGCGGAAGCGGTTGAGACAGCTTGTCATGCAACAAATCGCTTGTATCTTCACAAGCCACTCGGCAAGATGGCATACGAGCTTCTCACCGGTAACAAACCCCAAGTTGGATACTTTGGAGTATTCGGCTCAAAGTGCTACATTCTTGATAAGCATCATCGTTCTAAATTTGCTCCTAAGTCTCGTGAAGGTTTCCTACTTGATTATGGCTCAAACTCTCACACATACCATGTCTACAACAATTTCACCCGAAAGGTTGAAGAAACGGTAGATGTGAAGCTAGATGAATCTAACGGCTCGCAAGTAGAGCAATTGCCAATTGATGTAGGAGACAAAGACCCCTTGGAAGCAATTCAAGACTTGTCCATTGGCAAGATTCGTCCAACGGAGGTGAAGGAGAGTACCTCGTCCGTCCAGGTGGAAGCTTCTACCTCACGATAATGTGAACCAAGAGTTTATATGGAAGCATCCACAAGTGGGACACACCAAGATGAAGAAAGCGAGGAAGTGCACCAAGATGAACGTCAACAACCTCCTTCCCTACCACGACAAGAGAACGACAATGCCAACAATGAAGAAGGCCAAGAAGAAGAACAAGATGAAGAAGATGTTCAACCAAGACCCAAGCAAAAGCTTTCGCGAGTTCGAGCAAGAATTGCTAAAGATCATCCCGTCGAGCAAATCTACAATATATCCAAACCGGGAGAATCACTCGCTCTAAAACTCGTTTAGCTAACTTTTGTGAACACTATTCATTCATATCTAGCATTGAACCTATGAAGGTTGAAGAAGCATTGGAAGATACGGATTGGATAAATGCCATGCATGAAGAGCTACACAAATTTGAGAGAAATCAAGTGTGGACATTGGTTGAGAAGCCCGACAACAACCACAACATCATCGGTACCAAATGGGTGTTTTGCAACAAGCAAGATGAAGATGGACAAGTGGTTCGCAACAAAGCACGTCTCGTCGCCCAAGGCTACAAACAAGTCGAAGGTATGGACTATGGTGAGACATATGCTCCGTTGCTAGACTTGAGTCCATTCCGCATCTTACTTGCTTATGCTAATCACCATGATATCACCTTGTACCAAATGGACATTAAAAGTGCTTTTCTAAATGGTGAAATTGAGGAGGAATTTTATGTTAAGCAACCTCCAGTCTTTGTTAATCCTAAGAAACCTGATCATGTTTACAAACTTCACAAAGCTCTTTATGGTCTTAAACAAGCTCCTAGAGCATGGTATAAATGCTTGACCAAGTTCCTTATTGAAAAAAGGCTTTGAAATTGGTAAAATTGATTGTACTCTTTTTACAAAAAGGGTTAATGGGGAACTATTTGTATGCCAAATTTATGTCGATGATATTATATTTGGATCTACTAACCCTCATTTTAGTGAAAAGTTTGGGAAGCTGATGTTGGAGAAGTTTGAGATGTCTATGATGAGTGAACTCAAATTCTTTCTTGGTTTGCAAATCAAGCAAACTAAGGAAGGTACCTTTGTCTCTCAAACAAAGTACACCAAGGACTTATTCAAGAAGTTCAATATGCAAGAATGCAAAGGTATGACTACACCCATGCCTACTAGTGGACATATTGATTTGACCAAAGATGGTGAACCGGTTGATCAAAAAGTTTATCGCTCTGTGATTGGTTCATTGTTATATCTATGTGCTTCACGTCCCGATATAATGCTAAGTGTGTGCATGTGTGCACGATATCAAGCTGCTCCTAAGGAATGTCATCTTAAGGCCGTGAAAAGGATAGTGAGATACTTAATCCATACACCAAATTTTGGCATTTGGTATCCTAAGAGGTCTTCTTTCGATCTTGTTGGGTACTCCGACTTGGACTATGCCGGTGACAAGGTTGATAGAAAGTCCACTTCGGGTACTTGTCAATTTCTTGGTAGATCTCTTGTGTCTTGGTCTTCCAAGAAACAAAACTCGGTATCCTTATCCACCGCCGAAGCGGAATACATTGCCGCTGGTTCATGTTGTGCTTAATTACTTTGGACGACCCAAACACTTAAAGATTATGGGATATATGTGAAACATGTTCCATTACTTTGTGACAATGAAAGTGCTATCAAGATTACTCACAATCCCGTGCAACACTCTCGAACTAAGCATATTGAAGTTCGTCATCATTTCATTCGAGATCATGTTGCTAATGGTGACATTAATCTCAAGCATGTTCGCACCGACAAGCAATTAGCAGATATATTCACTAAACCACTTGATGAGAAAGTGTTTTGCAGGTTAAGAGGAGAATTGATCATCATTGATGCTTCAAACTTGGAGTAGGAACTCCATTGGATACATGCAAGACTTGAGCTTATGACTAATTCTTGATATTTCTCTTGTGATGATAATCTTATGTCTTGGATATATTTGCATCTTGAATGTTATCTAACCCTTGTAGGTACTTGGATGAATCTAAATCTATGAGATCGCAACTCACTCTTATCTTGAGCAATCTCTACATCACCACTTCTCTACACAATGGTGGTTGAAGACAAGGAAGCACGAAACCGTTCAAACATATCCTTTGACAAAATCTATGTTGAGTTTCATGATTGTCATTTTGGATACACAAGTGCTCTTCCTTGCAAGAACTAACCCATGTAGCTAGGTAGATGAACTCAAATTCCAAGTGGTGCTCCCAACTCTTGATGAGCTACATCAACCTTGAGCAACCCACACAAGTTCAACTACATGATCACGATCAACACCACCACCCAAGGTATGTTATTCCATCTTAGAGAAGCTTTACTCCAAGTCATGAGTCAAAGCAACTCGACAAGATGTGAATACATCAAGATGCTTAAACGAAAAATGGCAACCCCATTTTGAGCTTAAACGATGAGTATGACCTATCATGAAGTGATCTCACTTGACTCCTAAGTCAAGATACTCTAACATAGGTGACTTTGTCACCGCCCAATTCTAGATGAAGTTCTCTTGTGTTTCCTTTTGCATTTGTCTCATGCATATTTGTTTCCCTCTTCAAAAAAACTTCATCTAGATTTCTTTTCTTTTCTATTTGTTCTGCATTCCCTGCATCCAATTCATTGCAAATCTTTCTGTTAATTCCTTGCAAATCCTTGTGAAGATCTTACGTGTCTAGTGAGCTGAGGTGACAAGTGTTTTCTCTGTGATGAACTCGGTTCCACCGGTTTCTTGTTTTCGGTCTAACCGAAGTTTTTCGGAGCAACCGAAGCATCCAACTCGGTGCCACCGATCTCACTACAGGAAAAACATTTTGCCATTTATTCCTGCACTACTCTTGATCCAGCTCCACTTAATAAATCTTGCCCTCTACAAGCATCACATTTTTATCGGTGCTTTGTGCTGTGACTCAAGGACCAAACACATCCATGACAAATTCCAGAAGGCCCTTCTTGGAAATTGATGTCAAAGGGGGAGAGAGAGATCACATCAAAGCTTATCACTTCAACAGGGGGAGAGATATATCTCTAGGGGGAGAGAATACTCAAGGAGAGAGTAAGGATCCCAGATGCTCGGTGTTCAAACAGGAGAGATGCCACATGTCTTCTTGAGGGGAAAGGCATGTTCATATGTGCTTTGCATTAGCTCTGATTTTGCATTTTGGTCTAATTTTTCTGTTCCCAATCTTATCCCAGTATCCCATGCTAGATTCAGGGGGAGCAAGACATCTAAGGGGAAAGAAATTCTTTAAATTCATTGCACATCTTTACTTTTGGGGTCATGTCCATGTTAAATGTGGTACGTAGTACTCACTCTCTACATGTCATCCCAGTCTTGGTACTCTTGTGGTTTCTTTTTGTTTGCTCTGGCCAACAGGTGTATCTGTGTTATCTAACCTTTTTTTATGCAGGTTCATTTCATCCTAATCCAACTCAAGATCACAAGGTAAGTATATGCATCACAATCATGTGTATGACAAATTCTTGCTGATGTGTATATTGTTTGCAAGAAGGACTCATGAGCATGAAGGTACATTTCCCATATTCACATCATTTGCTCTGATGCATATAGCCAAGATACATGTAACACATTGCCTACTCTGTCATGGTTATGCTCTCACATGCTTCTAATTTCCATATTCACATGATTGCATACATGTAGGGGGAGCCTATGCTTGTTACATGTCTTTCCAAAGCTTTACTTGCTGTTCTTTATATCTTTATCTAAAGCTTTGATATATGTTGTCATCAATTACCAAAAAGGGGGAGATTGAAAGGACAAGTGCTCCCTGGGTGATTTTGGTAATTAATGTCAACATATCTCTTGTTGGACTAACATTTTTATCTAGTATGTTTCAGACAAGTTCAACAATGGAGTGGCATGGACTAGAGGATGTGGAACCCCTTCAAGATGCTAAGGACAAAGGATTGGCTCAAGCTTCAACATCAAGACTCTAAATTTTCTATTTTAGTGATCCAAGATCACATTGAGTCTATAGGAAAAGCCAATACTATCAAGAGGGGATGAGGTGTTGCTTAATGGCTTGCTTGCTCAAAGTGCTTAGTGATATGCTCAAAAGCCCTCAACTACTTTCCCACATCCACATATGTCCTAAACCCAAAGTCTAACTCGGCCCCACCGATTCTTTCTATCCGGCGCCAACGAGTTCAGATGTCATAGCCATTGCCACAAACCCTAGGACAATCGGTCTCACCAATAGGGATCTCGGTCTCACCGAGATGGGATTGTAATCTCTCTGTGTATGTCCATTACCAAAATCGGTCTCACCGAGTTTGAGCAATCGGTACTACCGGGATTACAATGCAAACTTTCTGGTTAGCTTATTACCAAAATCGGTCTCACCGAGTTTGTGTAATCGGTCTCACCGAGTTTGCCTGACCAACTCTCTGGTTAGCTTATTACCAAAATCGGCCGCAGCGAGTTTCTGTAATCGGTCTCACCGAGATTACGTTAAGCCCTAACCCTAACCATATCGGTCCTACCGAGTTGCATGTCGGTCCCACCGAAAATCCTAACGGTCACTAGATTTGCTGCATCGGTCCGACCGAGTTTCTCAATTCGGTCTCACCGAGATTGGTAAATTGTGTGTAACGGTTAGATTTTGTGTGGAGGCTATATATACCCCTCCACCCACTCTTCATTCGTGGAGAGAGCCATCAGAACGAACCTACACTTCCAATACATATTTTCTGAGAGAGAACCACCTACCCTTGTGTTGAGGCCAAGATATTCCATTCCTACCATATGAATCTTGATCTCTAGCCTTCCCCAAGTTGCTTTCCACTCAAATCTTCTTTCCACCAAATCCAAATCCTGTGAGAGAGAGTTGAGTGTTGGGGAGACTATCATTTGAAGCACAAGAGCAAGGAGTTCATCATCAACACACCATTTGTTACTTCTTGGAGAGTGGTGTCTCCTAGATTGGCTAGGTGTCACTTGGGAGCCTCCGACAAGATTGTGGAGTTGAACCAAGGAGTTTGTAAGGGCAAGGAGATCGCCTACTTCATGTAGGTCTACCGCTAGTGAGGAAAGTCCTTCGTGGGCGATGGCCATGGTGGGATAGACAAGGTTACTTCTTCGTGGACCCTTCATGGGTGGAGCCCTCCGTGGATTCGCGCAACCGTTACCCTTCGTGGGTTGAAGTCTCCATCAACGTGGATGTACGATAGCACCACCTATCGGAACCACGACAAAAACATCCGTGTCTCCAATTGCGTTTGAATTCTCCAAACCCTTCCCTTTACATTCTTGCAAGTTGCATGCTTTACTTTCCGCTGCTCATTTACTCTTTGCATGCTTGCTTGAATTATGTATTGTGTTTGTTAAACTTGTGCCAAAACTCCACTCCAACTTAAAGAAGTTAAAAACTGTCCTTTTTGGTACTTAGTGTCTAATCACCCCCCCCCCCTCTAGACACCTCTTCTTGATCCTTTCAGGCGCGGAGGATCTTCGTCCGCGCCAGCGCCAGCTCCGAGAGGACGGTGCGCATTGGCTCCCTTCGTCGCCGACGGCGACAATATCAATGCCGCACCTCCTCGCCTTCCGTAGCGGACGGGATTCGGCCGGATCTGTGACCACCGGTGAGGAGAGAGATAGAGTGGACACTGTCATCTTGTTTTGATATGGAGAGGGTGAGAGAGCGAGACGCGAGAAACTCTATCAAACAAGAGGTTATAATGGAGTAAAAAAAATCTTTCCATAGCAGTGGTTTCAAATAGAATACGCGTGTTCCCGGAAAAAAGAAACGAAAATTGGCGGAC